>CM056376.1:38108445-38539441 GCA_029718625.1 Synaphobranchus kaupii
AACCCCACCCCTAAATGCTGGCAGCTCCTCACCCACCACCCCACAAAGACTCTCTGGGAGGTTGACCCCCAAATCTTAAGACCTATCCCAGAACCCCTGACAACCCCACAGTCATCAAAACTCAGCCAATACATGTTTCAAAAGAAGAAATAGAAAATAAATGTGTTTATCAAGCTGATGATTAGCGATGCCTAATTAATAGTTATCTGTCCCCAATTGCCTCATAATGTTTTCCTGAATATATAATATTCATAAACATTTTAAAGCCAACAAAACATTTTTTATCTATGGGCATATAAGGAGAAACCAAAAAAACCCCGATATACTTTTCTTAGTTACACAAGGTTACTTTGCATACATAAAAGCAAAATTCTAGCTTTTACAATGGATTCTAATTACTGTAATTACTGCTAAATACTAGAGAACTGTAATAATAGGGTCGTGAAGAAGAAAACCATTCCTTATTCACTAATTTTGTATTCAAAGTAGGTGATTATTCCTTTTTCATCCCTTAAAAGTATTTGAACAGAATTAGTCATCACATCTATACAGTACATTGGCAAGAGAGACAAGAAAAATGACATCAGTTTGAAGGAGGAGCCTGGAAAATCTACAAAGCAGGAAATAACAACAATATTCCAAGAATAAGAGAGGACAGATATGGAAATGATCACCAGGTCCTTCAGAGAGGATAGCATAAAGAAACAAACACACTCCTAAACTTTGACAAGAATGGAAGTGCTTGTATATTTTTTATCCTTATGCGAAGCGACAGAATTCACATCACAGTAACATTTAATATCCAAAAAAAAGGTCCAACGATCCTTACGGATTTATTAGAATATAATAAGTGGCTATAAAACGGACTGCATGCACTATGTGAACTCTCATATCTCATGGAACAAAATGTTTATTGTTTTTGTTCGATTTCCCAGACATGGGAATCTACCGTAAGAGGACATTTTTGTCCAATCATATCATAAATTATAGACTGGGGAAAATACACACATATACTGTTTGTTTGACCTTAGATGGACTGAAAAAGGAAACCATTAGCGGGTCTGTGTGATAAGACTGTCGAGTATGGTTTTATAGTTCCCTGTCTGAAATTGATTAATAATCCTGAGTACTTTTTGGCAACACCTCTTCAGTAGCAAATTATGATTCAATTTCCCAGAAAAACCTTTCAACAGCTTGATCAGACAAGAGATTTCCAAAAACAGTGTTCTGCTGTGCTAACAACGCCATATTTCATCTCTTTATTCACTGTACTTAACTTGAAAACAAGGAACTGTGAACAGAGGCTTTCTTCCATTTACAAAAAACATATATGTGATCATTGGATGGAAAATGCTGGCATTTCTCACAAAGAAAACAATGGCTGATAAGGTCAAACAAATCAAATGCCATGATCTAGATGAGGTTTTACACATCAATTATGTTGTATATTTTACATTTGTAGCATTAGTGGTTAATTTGGGAGCTTTCTCACACGAGAAGCACTTCTGTTTAAGCCCCACAGGAGAAGCAGGCATCTTTCTGGACGGGCCGTGAGGCGGCTGGGGAAACAGAGCCTCAGCACACAGGGCCAGTGTATACCAGAAAGCCTTTCAGGGCTACCCGCCGTAAATCCGCAGGGTCAGAACTTAACCGCAAAACTGCAAAAACCGAGCCGTTTTTTCAACTGAGCCCACCCCTACGGTTCTTACCGCTGCGGCCCTTACACTGCACAACAACAACAACAACAGCGATTATACAACAAGAAAAAGACCTAAAAGAGGATCAAATAAAACCAGAAAAGCAGGTTTGTATATGAGGAACCTTGGTTGGAAGATACACTACTAGCAGGAAGGGCAATGGGGGTGAGGAAGTCCAGGGTGCCGGGGGCATGGTGAGGTGGGGGGGGGGGGAGGGGCTCCTGCTGGGCGGGGCCCCAGCCGCATCGCTCCCCTCTTCCCCGACAACGGAGGGAAAACAACAAAAGACGTGGAACGCCAGGCAGTGCCCGGGACCAGCCAGCTGTTTGCCGCCTGCGGTCTGGTACAGATGGTGGCGGGCAGGGCTGTAAGTGAGCTCTTCCCAATCAGCAGCTTCACAGAGCGCTACCTGGCTGGCACTGTGACGAGCCAGACCCGGAAAATTCCTGCCGCCCCTATGTGTGTATGTGCGTGCGTGCGTGTGTGAGTGTGTGTACGCGTCGCGTGTTTGTTTGTGTGTGGGGTTTGGTGTGCCAGCGTGTGTCTGTATGTGCATATGTATGTGCGGGTGTCTGTGTGTGTGTGCGTGTGCGTGCGTGGCGTGTGTGGTGTGTCTGTGTGTGTCTGTATGTGAGTGTGTGTGTGTGTGTGTGTGTGTGTGTGTGTGTGTGTGTGCGTGCGTGTGTCTGTGTGTGAGTGTGTGCATATGCATGCGTGTGTGTGTGTGTGTGTGTGCGCGCGTGTGTCTGTGTGTGAGTGTGTGCATATGCATGCATGTGTGTGCGTGTGTGCGCAGTGTGTGCGCGTGTGGTGTGTCTGTCTGTGAGTGTGTACATGTGCATGTGTGTGTAAGCCAGAGTGTGGCTCTTTTGTTCTGCTTGTGTTCAGTGGAAAACACTATAAAGCCCCTGTTCTCAAGCACAAAAAGAAGACTCACTTAACGCTGGAGCACAGATTTCATGGGGGCTGAGTTTGTTTCTTATTGGGAGAGAGGGGTAAAGGTGTTATGGCTTATCACAGCCCATCCTCCGGGGATTTGAGTTAGTGTACACTGCCATCATGTTGTCCAGTGTTGCAATGACACAACCTGATCCTACACAAGGGGGAAACTGACAGACGCTCTGAAAGAGGAAAAAAAGTTGTCGGGGAAATTTCATTAGAATATAAATATATAACTTTTGTTATGAGAAAAGAAACATGTGATTGGAAATGATTGGTTTACCTGGTTTTGGGGGTTTAACCGTATTACGATGATGCATGTGCCATCATTTCTCTGCGGCCCAATGAGTATCCAGTTGGGCCTGTTAACTCTTTGAGTGCTGGGAGACGGGGGGTGCTTGGGGGGTGCACCCTGAGTGGAGTTTGTGGAGAATGTTAGTTCAGGGGCCAGGGACAAGCATCCCCATGCTATCACCATTCCTTATTGGGCTTTGTGAACTCAAGGGCACGCTTGGTAGCAGGGAAACATCATTTGTCTGGTTTACAAACAGCCAAAAGAGAACACATTTTTAATACCGAAGCAAAGGACGGCTAACTTTTTTCAGGTTTAACGTATCAAGGCACATGCATTGATAGAGTACGTAATTACCTGAGGCTAATAACACTTACACGGGCAGTAACAGCTCTGAAAGCATGCACCAAATCCCCTTAGGCGATCTTTTTTGTGAATTTACTTCCCGATTGTCCAAACTGTTAAACAATCTTCCCTGGCAAACCCAGCTGGTACCTTAAAGTGCCAATAAAATGTTATAATTAGGGCCTCATTGGTTTACAAGAAGTCCATAATGTGAAAAAAAAGACGACTTCTCGAACGAATCTGAAATTTAAAAGGGAGGAAAATATAGGAAAAGGCTCCTTGCTGTCGGTGAATGAGCGTTCGTGAGGCGACTGTGCTTAACAGCTGACATATTTTGTACATATTTATCTTTCCGGGGAGGTCTGCAATAAAACAGTAATTGAATTGCCACAGAAGCACATTTGTTATGCACGTATGTGTTGAACAATCCCCTACCTGTAATAGATCTGGTATTATGCCCCATTACTGGTTTTATTGAATACATATTAAATCACTAGATGCGGCCAGTTAGCAAGCTTAAGTTAGGACAACACAACGCAGCCAATGTTGCCCACCGCGCTAAACAGCTACGTCAGAGAAATACGAAAATAGCACGTAAAATGTGCAAGGTCATCCTCGGCTTATACTGCGCTCATAAGCGTCTTGAAAAAATCGGAATGCAAATACACAATTTGCTCCTTTTAAAATGTTAATTGGTCGATCGATTTCGATGAATGAAGCGAGGGTTGCAAAGACGGATGAGGTCGATGTACAGAAGATCTATACAGTAGTCTCAGTACGGGGCTGTAGATATGAGGTGTGGAGTACACGCGTCCTGCTGGGGTAAAATGGAGATACGGGCGCGTGACCTTTTTCTTATTTGAAGACCACAGTGTGACCGCGTGTGAGGAGACCAAGCAGCAGCGGCGGCTGGAGGACGTGCTGGGCTTTCATCTCTCTCCTTCATCGTCATCATCGTCACCGTCATCATCATCAAACCATCTCTCATATCAGCCCACAGCCCAATCATAGAAATGCTACGAAAAATCCGCGAAACTGGCATTTATGCGTTTAGGCACCCGGGTCATCACAATTGAACAGTGAAATTGACGGTCACGGTCGCGATCGCCACCATGTTGTGTGCTGCCCGTTAATGAAAGTTCACTTATGTTTCACCTCCCAAAATGAAAAGGATATATAGAGCACACTCACGCACACAAATACAGTATGTAGTATGTGTATAAATGGTTGTCGTGATAATTGCAATAAGCAACATAATCAGGCCGACACTGAGAGCAACAATGATTAGCGTGCCACGACATCTACAGTACAGCCGTGTCTAATTCGGCATAAATTGCATGTGTGTGTGTGTGTGTGTGTGTGTGTGTGTGTGTGTGTGTCTTTATCAAGCAGGCCCTCGGCCCTATACCCCTATCTCTCTTTATGCCGGCGCGTAGCGGCGCACGTCTCTATCCGCCAACGTAACCACGGTGATGCGCGAAGGTAGGCACCCTGGAGTGAAGTTCAAAGCGCCGGCGGAGAAAGGCCTCAGAGCTGTAATGTGCGCGGCTCTTTTGCTCTCACCGCCATTTCAAAATGAAACTATGGAAATATAGGAGCAGGAGACCAGACAGCCATCACCGTGTGCGATTCATGTTCATATTCTTATTCTTCACATGAATTCAGCCCTTTTAAGTGTGCAGTACAACGGCACTGCTTTAAATAGTGCTTCACTTTTACATAGCTGCCTGTAGATGATTAGCATTAAATAACCACACATAGGTGGCTATGATATATACAGTGCGCACACACACACACACACTTGTGTAACTAAAAAGATTGTTTGTTAGCATCTTTCAAACGTGCAATTACATTAATCAATCCTTCCACAGACACCCTAAAAAGCAGACAAAAACAGAAGTATGTACACTTGTTTGGAACACTTGAACTCTATGCTAGTTCAGTGGGGAATGCAGAAAAAGACACGATTCCACAGAGACACAATCGGGAATCCCCCACCCTTACAATGTAGCCCATACAAGGACCTTGTGAAAGGTCTTTGTTATGGAGCCACGAACAGCTGTTATTTCAGAGAGAGAGAGAGAGGGAGAGAGAAGGACAGAGAGATAGGGAGAGAGAGGCAGAGGGAGAAAGAGAGAGAGAGAGAGCGGGAGAGAGAAAGAGATAGGGGAGAGAGGGAGAGAAAGAGAGAGAGGCACAGGGAGAAAGAGAGAGTGAGAGAGAAAGAAAGAGGGAGAGAGAGAAAAAGGTGGGTGAGATCTGGCTGTTGGCGACTCTGGCGTGTTGAGCCCCCCTGGTGCTCTGACCCGACTGCAAATCAGAAAGCTTCCAAACTCGTTTCCGGCGTGGCGAAAATGCGGTCTCACCAACCGTACAGCGTGCGGTACGGCTGGCTCGAGCCTCGAGAGTGCTGCTGGGATACGGGCGTCGCCGCGGTTTGGGTGGCAAGAGGGGGGTCGGCCGGAGGAGGCGGGGGCACAAGTGGGAGGGGCAACAGGAGGGACCTGAGAGGCATTTGCAATTTAAAATATCATTTGGCATAATGAAAATGTACAGCACTGGTTTTATTTTATTCAGGTGTGGCAGGTTCAGGAATCCCAGTGAAGCCGCACTCAAGCAATCCGTCTATTAATAATTGAATTTGGTTGAGGAACTGTGCAAGGCAAGCCCCCGTCAGCCCTCTATTCTCTTCCCAGCAGCTGACCCTAATATGGATCAGCCTCTCAGACGTCTTTATAATCGTTGGGCGAACCCATCTGGAATGCTCTCCTACCCCCTTCCCTGTCTTCCCCCGCCCCCCCGCCCCCCCCCGCGACAACGCCACCCGCCCTCCCCTCGGCGGAGGTGCTGGGCCCCGGCACTCAACCCAACACCGTGCCCAGTCCCCCTGGGGAATTTGGGCGCAGAAAAGGTTGGCTAGCCTCTACAGGCAAAGGCACCGCCGAATCGCAGAGGCTGGCTCAGCAACAGGGGAGGAAGCCATTTTTTGTCTCGTCTGCATCAAAAGTTCCAGCATTTCCTTGATTCTCTTGCCTTTGAGGCTGTTGTCTGAATGTAGATAGGAGGCTGTGGCCTGCGCCGGGCAAAGGAAGAGTCAGCCGCTCAAAACTATTCAGCGAATATGACACTCTCTGATCAACTGGACCCTTCAGCTGACACACTGACACCTATATACATAGATAATCACAATCACAATCATAATATATCTTCATTTATAGACAGGGCTCCACATGGACATCAACAGAGACACAGACACACACGTCACACAGACACATGTACACATTTATCCAAGTGCAAGTGTGTCATTACATACTAATATTTCTATTATAAGACTAGAAACACAGGGGCAAAAATGTTAAGATTCATCACCGTACAGGTTCACTTTTCACAGTCCTGACAAGAAGGCAGATCGCCTTGTGCAGGCGTGGAATTTACAGTGGAACCTGATCGAAACTGAAGTAAAACTGCACCACCCTTTCAACACAGCAAAAGGATTTATCAGGCAACAATACATGTTCTTTCACGACACATTCTCAAATGTATCTTTCCAATGAGCTCCATGGAAGTACCAAAAACTGATATAATTATATATTTCTCAGATATTATTCTATAATAATATTTTCCTATGAGTAGAATGTGCGGGAAGGTCACTCTCTCTCGATGCCTCTGAGGCACACGGGGCCGGCCTGTTATTGGGGCCCATTTGTGCACCGTGGAAGAAGCAGGAGAAAATTAATCCATGGTGAAAAGCTGAGCGGGCATTTTCTTCTGACATACTGACATACGCCTATGAGTCAAGGCTCAAACCCAGGTTCTCACCACACATTATACACTATATCTTTATAAGGCTACAGTATTGCAGCAATAGCTGAGACCTGCTTTCAAATTATTTTAAAGAGTGCTGGTTCATGTTTATTAAAATGCAAACCTTAAGTGAACCGAGGATGAGGAAGAGGAGTAGGAGGAGGAGGAGGAAGAGATGAAAAAGGGGCCTGAATACGAGAGAGAGAGAGAGAGAGAGAGAGAGAGAGGTGGCCCCTCTGGCAGTCTGCAGAGAAGGCACAATGGAGGAGGATACTACCCCTTCCTGAGAGAATCACACTTTCCTCCCGACAGGAACAACCTCCCAGCTCGATTTTTTAAAAGGGGCCGATTCGCCGCGAAGCCGCTGCCGTAACCCGCATCGCAGGACATGGAACCAGCGGCACGACACGCCGGTCTCCCCCTGAACACGTCCGAGGCGAGAGAGGGGCTGAAAAACCGCGGACGTTTCTAAATGACGATACAAAAAAAAAAACATTTTTAAAGCAAAAAAAGTTTTAAAAAAACAAAAAAACAGTCTAATGTCAGTGCGCAGAGCTACACAGGGAGTCCAAAAGTATCATTTACTGCATAGAGTTAATGTTGTTTTTCTCTGCCTGGTTTTTTTTTCCCCCCTCTCTTCCCCGGATTTACCCAGCGCAGCCTTGTTCTAGATAGAGATATTCAGAATGTCAGTATAAACTGCTTCTGTTTTCATTTTGCATTTATTTCAATGCCAGACTCAAGGCATAAATTTTTCATCACCTGCTAAGCTATGAATAAAAGATTAAAAAAAGAACTGAGGGGGGAAAAAGTCTAACAGATGCGGCGCGTGGAGCACAACGTGGAGACGCTGTGTGCATAACGAGAGCCCGCTCTCTCTCCCGTCATAATTTTAACATCAGGAGCGCGCCGCGCTGGGGTAAAGACGCCATAATGAGGACCGAGTACAGGAACTTCTCACCTCGCCATTTTAAAGGATTACCTGGGAGCTGAACTCTTCTTCCCCCCCACCCGCCTCCCTCTTCGCCTTTATTTATTTATTTCCTCAGTTAGTTCCCCCTCCAGTTTGATAGCTGGGGCTGGAGTGAGTTGTAGTGCCTGCGGAACTTTCCAGAAACAGGCTCTTGACAGGTTCACGGGGGGTTTTCAGCTGTTCTCACTTTCTCCTTTTTTTAAACACATTATTTCAGGTGGACTGTGAGAATTCTCCTGGCTGGGGCTATAAACTTGGCTGGAACTCATTGATAAGGAGGAGATGTCTACCTGGGAACGCCAGTCTTTCCTTTATGCAAGTCCATGGGTGAAAATGAAAAAAAATAAAGACCTAATGTTTCACCTAATCCCCCATGATAACCGTAAGAAACCCAACGCTGGTTGTATAAATACACATGTGAAAAAAGAGTGCTGATTTTGTAAGACTTCACACAATTTAATGCTTATGCCGGTGTGCTGATCTCAAGAGTGAGCCTCTACACGCACGACGTGCAACTTTGAATTATTCACCCCTTCGTCTGATTGGCCGGCCTCACCAGGCACCAGGAGAGCGGGTGGAGCCTGTCCCCTTAGCGCGAAAGACAGGAGAGTGAGTCAGGAAGCTCCTGCGTGTAAAAGACACGTCACGTCAAATCCTGCGTTTGCGAGGAGGAGGACGGTATGGGATGACCTGGTGAGGAAAGGGAGGGGCGGGGTCTTCCACAAAGACACATTTGAACCTGGATCCAAAGCCCCCCCCCCCCCCCCCCCCCCCTCCCCCATGGCCATCGTTTCCACGGTTTTACACATTTCGCTGTCACTTCCATACTGTGCTACACAGACTGACCTCCTTCTCCCTCACACAAACGCACATGATAGCCAGTGCCAAAATGCGACACTCCCCCGGACCGCATGCTGCAGGAGAGTTCTAGAAGCGGTTCTAATGAAGACATCTACGGGCACACCAACCGCTGCGGTAGGGCAGAGTCGCCCCCCCAGCCCCCCGCCCACTCACCCCCCCTCCTCCCAGGCAGTCCACAGTAGTAAGCGAGCGAGTGAGCGAGTGAGCTCCCGCTGTGCAGGAAGCCATCAGCAGATTGCCTCCTGGAGGAGAGGTCTCTGGGATGTCACTGCTCCTCACGCGCGCGTTTCGCTCCGGGAACCCCGCAGGGCTCCGAACGCCACGCACCTGCAGGAGCTTTCCTGGGGGGAGGGGGGCTGAGCCTCAATGCAGGTAATGAACTACAGTGCCCATAACCCCCCCCCCCCCCCTTTACACAACCACCCACATTCTACATTGTGGAAAATTAATGTGTACTTACCTGTACTCTATCCCACACACACAATCAACATACACGCACACACACACACACACACACACACACATACACACACTCACACATACACACACTCACACACACACACGCTCTCACACACACACACACACACACACACCCTGCATGCCTATTTCACAGTCATCCATTTCCATGTGCAGAGAAATTCATCTTGTTAGAACGCTGGTAATATATCCCACTAGGACCACTGTTCCTAGTAGCAATTTAAAATAATTATTGTGAGACTTGATGCCAGACATCAGGTTTGCAATTGAATCACAATGAGGGGGGGGTGGGGGGTGGGGGACGTGTGGCAGAAGACGCAAACAGTGCCGCGAGGAGGGTAGGGGAGGGAAGAAAAGAAAGAAAAAAAAAACTTGGTAATGGCACAATTTGGCACCCGGCCTCAATTTTGAAGTAATGGATTATCTTTATGGATGCATTGAGCAGCGAAATGCATTCCCGGCATTCAAATGCTGCTGCAGTCACAGATTACAGACCGGTGGTGAATCAGAGAGAACACACACTCAAATAAGGGCCATTAAACGAGAGGTGGCGATGATGCCCGTCTGTACTGGTGCAAAGCATTATGGTCTTGTCTGAAGAAAAAAAAAAAAAAAAAACGACCTGCACGCATTCTTCTATTAATCTACGTGCTTATGAATACATCTGACTATTGCACCATGAATATCGGTGGGTGTGGCTGTACAACGGAGTAAATATTACATCATATTTTATTGTTTTTTAAATGCCTCGCTCAACAGGCCCTACTGGCACTCGTACCTACAGACTTTGGTTGTGAGGCGATTTCTACAGCCATTTCCCCCTGTCCCAGCACTGCCAGGCTGTACAAACAAATAGATCGAATTAGAAGTCGGAATCTGTGGCCAAAAACTGCACTGTAATGCACAAAAAAAAAAGATTCAAAGTTATTTTTCCACCCAAGAAAACTATTTTTACACAGTAAAGGCGTTTCGCAGTGCCCTGCCAGCGAGTTAATCATCAGCTTGTCGTCCGCCCGTCAGCAGCAGGGAGCATAGTTGCGTCACGAGCCCTGAGTCAGGGGGCTGATGGGAGTTATTTTCCCATGGTCGTAAGCCATGGGGCGATTGCGCGATGGATAAACCCAAGCGCAGATGTACCGTCTGACAGCCGCTGAGAGACGGGTAAAACGTCTTGGAATGTTTCCATAGCCAACGCGGCAATCATTTGGAAGACCGTCAGTAAAGAGAGGCGGTCGGAGTCTACGTGAAACTTTACGTGAAATGCTGTCAGTATTATGCTTTTGAATGGGTGACTTTAATTGCTTGGATAATAATTATATTATTAAATGTATTCATTAATTTGCTTCAATTTTTTTAATTGGCTGCTAACGAAGGGCCGTGTCTGTCGGCCGCATCGGCTTAGAGCCCACTGACCCTCCCCGCGTTCCTGTTCACCTTCGTCAGGAACCAAACGCGAGGACCGCAGCCGCCCATCGCTACGCTAACAAACATCAAAACCTGAGTGGGAAGGAGGGAGGGAGAGAGTGAGAGAAAGAGAGAGAGAGGGAGGGAGAGAGTTAGAGAGAGAGAGAAAGAGAGAGGGAGGGAGAAAGCGAGAGAGGAAGAGAAAGAGAGAGATAGAGAGTAGGGGGAGAGAGGGAGAGCGAGAGAGACATAAGGAGAGGAGTAGAGAAAGAGAGTTAGAGAGTAGGGGAGAGGGAGAGTGAGAGAGAGAAACAGAAGGAGCAGGATAGAGAGAGAGATACAGAGAGAAGGAGATGGATAGAGAGAGAGAGATAGAGAGAGAGAAAGCTGGCGAGCGAGCAGGCGGGTGAGCGTGAGCGCGCTTCGGGTCCCGCTGTTGCTAACAAGGTAGGAAAAATGCCCTCTCAGCAGTGTCGCGCGGAGCGCCGTGCCACAGAAATAAAGCAATAAGCCTCTAAACACCGAGCAAAGGAGGAAGCGGCAGGCGGGGTGCTGAGTTGCATCCCCGTGGGGGCCGAAAATGAGATCCCGTCCCTTCAGGTAGCTCGGTGTCATCGCTTTGCACCAACCCCCCCCCCCCCGCTCCCCTCTCATCCCAACCTCCAATTCCCCTCCCCACGTCACGACGTGCGCAGAGCTGGCATCTGCCCCGCGCCCCACCCCTCCGCTTCCCCCTCCTGCCAGCCCTGATTAAACAAATTAACTGCGCCTCTCTTTCTTCCCCGCGCTCGCTGGCTGCTAAAAAAGAAAACCCCGGGTCCACACGCGGCAGATGAGAACGGTTACAATGGCCAAGGCTGCATTTAATTTTAATTAAATTTCATTCTTCTGCACACTTCTCTTTTTTTCCCCCTCTCTCCCTCTCTCTCTCCCCCGCCTTCCGTCACCGCATCTCCAAATGTCAGCAGGATTTAGGCGAATGGAGTGACATCTGCTGCCACATCGCGCACATGCCTGTAAAAACGTTCCCCCCCATGCGCGCGCGCGCTTCCGAAAAGGGGGCCGCGTTTCGCTGGCCGGACGCCAGGAGCCGTTTTTTCCCCCCGAGAAGCTCAATCAGCGACAGTCGGGGATAGGCGGGTGGGGGGGGGGGGGGGTCGGGGAGTGGAGGGGGGCATTGCCACCCCCACGCTCCGACAGACAGAAGGCCTCCCGCTCCCCCCGTCTGCACAGCTATGACCCCCCCCCCCCCCGCCTCCTCTCTCCTGCCCTCGTCCTGCAAAGCATGCTGGGTGCCAACATCTCTCTCAGGTCCCCTAGAGACCAATCCAAAGAACAGGACACCCTGTACACTCTCTCTCTCTCTCTCTCTCTCTCTCTCTCTCTCTCTCTCTCTCTCTCACACACACACACAGACAAACATAAACACACACACAAACAACCAGGCTCACTGCTGGAAAAAAAAGTCTGTTAAACTGAGAACGCACCATTAATTTTAATGCGGCTTGCGCCAGCCAGGGGCTCGCAGGTTACCCGTAATGACAGGCTCCCGCGCATCAATATTGCCTCCTCGTAACGCCGGGGCCCCTGGGACCAAACAGACTGCAGTATGCTACTGATTAGGGTCCCATCTCTTATCCATGCAGTAAACACAAACTCTACACATTACCCACATACACGCAAACTCTACACATCACCCACATACTGCACACACATACGCACAAACTACACATCACCCACATACTACACACATATACGCGCAAACTCTACACAGCATCCACATACTACACACACATACGCGTAAACTCTACACATCACCCACATACGCGCAAACTCTACACATCACCCACATACTACACACATATACACACAAACTCTACACATCACCCACATACGCGCAAACTCTACACATCACCCACATACTGCACACACATACACACAAACTCTACACATCACCCACATACTACACACATATACGCGCAAACTCTACACAGCATCCACATACTACACACACATACGCGTAAACTCTACACATCACCCACATATGCGCAAAGTCTACACATCACCCACATACTACACACATATACACACAAACTCTACACATCACCCACATACGCGCAAACTCTACACATCACCCACATACTGCACACACATACACACAAACTCTACACATCACCCACATACTACACACAAACTCTATACATCACCCACATACTACACACACAGACACACAAACTCTACACATCACCCACATACTGCACACACATACTACACACACATACACACAAGCTCTACACATCACCCACATACTACACACACAGACACACAAACTCTACACATCACCCACATACTGCACACACATACTACACACACATACACACAAGCTCTACACATCACCCACATACTGCACACACATACACACAAGCTCTACAAATCATCCACATACTACACACATACACACAAACTCTACACATCACCGACATACTGCACACACATACACACAAACTCTACACATCACCCACATACTACACACATACACACAAACTCTACACATCACCCACATACTACACACATAAACACAAACTCTACACAGCATCCACATACTACACACACATACGCGCAAACTCTCCACAGCATCCACATACTACACACACATACACACAAACTCTACACAGCATCCACAAACTACACACACATACAAACAAACACTATACAGCACCCACTTACTACACACATACACACAAACTCTACACAGTAACCACATATGACACACATGCACACATACTACACACACATACACATACTACACTCAAACACAAAACACATCCCTACTACCCACCAATAGACCGAAACGGAAGACAAAAAAAGTTCTTTATTTTTAGCCACCACATTTTGGCAGATAGTCTTTGTGTTGTGTGTATGTTATGTTTTTTTCCCACTCTGAAGTCATGGGCGGACAATACTGTACATCCGTTCATTTCGAGACTGCTCGGAGACTCCGTAAGAGACGAGTACGAGTATGACAGTCAACCGCGCGTGGTGACGGATTAACCTCAATCTCAAGCGCCTATTTCACTGCAGCTCAGGGCCAAGGAAACCCCAGGTCCGGAACGACGTATGTTGCTATTCCCATCTCTCCGGTCTCACGGCATGTAAGCCTTCAAACGAAACACCACGGAGTGGCATGCTGCTTAGCGCACTGCGCTTGCAGCAGTGGGTTTCATGGTCAAATCTCAAGGCGTGGTTGCATCCCTGAGGAAGGTTCTCTTTACAAAGCGTCCTCTTTCTAAATGTATTTGTGAAATGGGCATTATATAAGTTGTGCTATATGAGGGCATCCCCCCAAGCGGACTGTTCTTGCTAGCCGTGTGTTACCTGTGGTCACCCTGTCCTGAACATTGCGTCTCCTCTCTTACAATTTTCCCATGGCATAACCCATACCCACACAGAGAGGTAGGGGGGTAAACAGAGAGTGGCATAAAGTGGGGGGGGGGCAGACAATGATACCGCATTACCACAACTCGTTACTTATAGAATATATGGCCTGTGCCATTTCCATCAGAAGGGGGGAAACTAAGTGGCTATCTTCATAATGGCCATAATAGCATGCTAAATGAAGCATCCAAAGAGTTGTAAAACCAGACTTATTGATCAATACAAGAAGACCGGGTAAAAAAAAAAGAAGGATAATTACAAATGCTTTTCAGAATGACATACCAGAAAACTATTAGGACTGAGTGAATGGTAGAATCGGTGGAAGGGTGAATGAGTGAATGTCGAGACGTAGGTGAGGTGGAAGTTACAGAGGTTGGCGATTGGCTTGTTTGCATTCGCTTGTGAGCTCTGCAGTCCTCAAAACTGAATAAAATAAGACCACCGCATGATATGACCAAGGCTGACTCCACTGGCAGAAAGTGCAAAGATCCATGGGAAATTGGAACTGATAGTACCATGGTGGTCTACATTGAGATATGACTAATCTCTGCTCTGTTCATATACAGACCTACAAATATGTGTGTTTGTCTCATATACAGACAGAAAGGCCAAAATGAAGAGGCCATGTCATCTCCCCATTTCATCTCTCCAATCGTCCACTTCTCTGCAAGCCAATAAACACTGAGCTCCACCTACCGAAGGAGCCAATGGCACAGAAGGTGAGGGCAAACCAGGTGAGCTCAGAGACCTCACCACAAGGCCATGTAGGGCTGCGAGCATCACCAGGGACGGGCCCCCAAATGCACCGTACTCTCTCACATCTGCAAAACAGGACCCGGCACGCCCCAACACGGAGACCTGAGGGTGAGCGGACCGGACCAGCCCGCTCCCCTCCTGAATTTTCCGGGGCTAGCGTGGTAGTCAATCGCCTCGCACGAGGAGTTGCCTTACATTGCATATCAAAGACCCGGCAGCCCCTGTTGGTTTTAAAAAAAAAAAAAAACACCCCGGGAAAGACGGGGCGTGAAGCCATTGAACTCTCTCAGAAGACACCATTAAAAGAAGTGGGCTGCTTTAAGACGGCCTGGATCTGAGGCTTAGGCCTGGACTACCTTTAAGCGATTAGACGGTCTTCCAAGGTACACGAGAGAGAGAGGGCATTTTCATTGAACAGATACAGCTTCCAGGAAACAAAACCGACGGGCTGTGTTTCCACCGAGGATGGGGAGGGGGGTGGGGCGCTGGGGCTGGGGTGGAGTGGGATAATTGACTGCGGTGACCTTGCAAAAGGCCTTGTCCTGAGAGGGCGGAATAACCTGTTCGGGACTACTGGCAATGTGATTCCGAATCCCAACCTGAAGACAATGAAGGAATATTCAACACTACAAAGACGGGCAGGGGTAGGGGATGGGGGGGGGGTCTACAAATGAAGCCAGATTTGTCTTGATCATTGCGCCGGGCCCTACGGAAACAAATCTCCATCAGATTCCATCAGCGCTGGCTGAGGTAATCGCGGTTGACGTTTGACCCTGGTAAAACGCACAAAAAGGCACGTCCTGAAAAGCATTGCATTACCCTGTGCTGTATGCCCCCCCCCCCCCCCAACCGCCACACAGTCCAAATCAATCAGTAAAAAATACACTGTCTTGACATAAATGTTTTCATTTACTCTTTCATATTTATGGTCCTGAATTACAAGTATAACCTAGTGCGCTGCAAATGATTTTAGAGTGAGCATAATGTTTAAAAATTCAAAATTTCTCGCAAAAAATACATAACATCAGAGAATTAAGTCTTCTCTCCCAAGGTTTCTGTGACCATTTGAGGCCAGTGTAAATATGGCAAAGGACATACACAACGATGCAAATGTTTTGTTAGTAAGCAATAAAAGGAAGTGCTTGAACATGTCCAATCAAACTGCGATGACGTATTAAAATCCTTAAGTCTGAGAGACAAACCGAAGCATTTATTCCGTTTGCATTTATTCTACCATCCCATCAGCAATTTGATAGCAATAATAATAAAAATAATCTGTGAAACAACTGACAACACAGGCCTAAAAAAATGTAAGAAATGTGTCCCTTGATGTTAAGAGCAATGCCATCATGGCCACCCTGAACAAGCACAAAATCACAATACACCAATCATAGAAAAAGGGGCGGCTGGCGGCGCGTGTTTTGGAGGTGGGCGGGTGCTCGTCTGTGCCCTTCCAAATTGACAGGGGAACGCAGAAGCGATGGGACAGGCCTACGGATATGACCTTCCGTATTGGGGGAAAAAAGGGGACACGTGGCGTTTAAAAACCAGAGTCAAAAACTGTGAACAAAGAAAGCAGAGTGAGAGAGAGAGGGAGAGAGGGACAGAGGAAAGAAAGCAGGTGGATGAGAGGGAGAGAGGGGAAAAGAGGGACAGAGAGAGATAGAGAGAGAACACGAGGGAGGGCAGAGGGGTCCGTCTCCGACGCGCTCCGCTCATAGCGCCGGGGGAAACCTGCCCTCTCGAAACGCTCGCCTGCAGACTCCCGCTGCCACTTCACTGGCCCTGCCGTCATGCAGATTGGAGTCTACTCTCAATTACACAAAGTCTTTCCGCCGAAATGACAGTCCAAATACAGTAGAGATAAAATACGTCAGGCTTTAAAATGGGTCCGTTCAGCCCCACTGCGGCCTCATCATGGAGGACCATAATTCACCGGCGCCTCCGCAGGGCCTAACATATGTTCTATTCACAGCCGCGTCACTCTTCATTTGTAATTATTTCTCTTTTTTCCCCCTTCCTTTTTCCCCCCTTCTCCCTTCACACCCTCTCGTAATACTGTGCTTGGCTGAAGATAAATACCAGGCGGCGGGAAGAATGTGATAGTATGATGACCTGTTCCAGGGCGTTAAGTCCCTGTCATGGTTTGATTCGAACATGGTGTATTGATGACAGAGCGTCGGTTCGGGCTTCATTGTCTTGAATTAGACTGTATTAATTATCCGTTTGCGTGAGCCGCGCATGAAAGAGAGGGCGGCTCGCGCGCCTAAAAGGATTTGACTGAACAGAAAATCCATTTCTTGTCTGCTCGCGGAGAGTGACGTCCCGGCTCCGTCTCGTTCTCGTTCTCTCGGTATAGCTACGCTGCTTTTTCTTTCTTTTCTTTTTTTATTAACTGTGGTAATCGCGAGATGACTTCGCCCGAATGAAAATGCCCTCTGCGCGCGGAGTAAATGGCGGTTGTTAAATGCGACCAGGTACGGCGACGGTCACCCCCTCTCCGTTTGCTTTTACGGGTCGTAGCTACACAGATCAGCGACTCGAGCCAGGCATTAATCAGACAGCGGCGAGGCAGTCTTCAGAAGTCAAATGCGGGTCATGGTTTCTAAATACGTGCCGCTCTCGAATGGAGAAATAGATTGGAGTTCCATGCGCAACAACAGCGAGGTAAGCAAGAGTGCACCAGGGATCGAAATGCTCCCAAATTGTATTTATTCCCTAAATCTTTAAACAGTATAAGACTGAGGGAGAAAAATGCCTTGGAAAGAATCCCCACATCTTTTTTGCTTGTTTCACTTTTCTTTTTTCCTTTCCGACACATGCAGTCTTTACACTCAAATATCACATTAATTAAAAGATATACACGCATTAAATCAAACGGATCTCTTTTCCCCTGATTACAGTCCGTCCAAGTCTGCAGCTACATTTTGAGTGCTGGATTGCGATAAAAAGCAGTTTGAATTTACATGGTAAAGCACAGGGAATTCTCAGAGAAATTAAATACGAGTTGTGCAGTGCAATCCTGAGAACATTTAGTCAGAGCTAAAATGGAAGCAGTTGGCGCACACACACACACGCACACAGACACACAGACACACACACACACACACACACAGACACACACACACACACACACGTGCACATCAGAAAAAAGTCTGCCACACTGGATTTCTCTAATTGCTCGATAACGAGTGAACTTGAGACGCCTTCATAAAACTGATTCGTTAAGCAATTGGATTACTCCGGCAGGCAATTCAGTCCTGCACTGTATTCATGAAAGAATGTGGAAATATACACTTCCATGATAGATAACATATACTGTAATTCTCCAACACAGAAAATGAGAGAAAGGCAAAGAGAGTGAGAGATCGTCAAGTCAGAGTGAATCTGACACTAGAAAACTACACCGTGAGGCTCAGTATCCAGCTAACATGCTTTCTCAATGCCGTGCTGAGCTCCACAGTCTGGTGTCTAATTCTGACTTTGCCAGGACTAACAGTGGCTTTTCATGGAGGGGAAAGTACAGCCGGCTGTAGTGTCAACAAGGGAGGGTGGGATGGAGGGTCTAATGCAGGGATAGTCAAATGTGGCCCTCAAGGCCAGTAATACTGCTGGTCTTCATGCCTCCCCTCTAATCAGGGCTGATCTAAACCTGGCACACCAGGTTTACATCAGGTAGAAAGGAAACTTACCTTATCAGGTAGAAAGGAAAAAGAGCAGTACAACTGGCCTGGTGAGTATCCGTGGCTTAATGCATCAGTGCACTTCCTGCTTGAACTTGCCCTTCACGCAGGATTTAATATTAGATTTAACTATATTCAATATAAATATTTTCTGACCATAACATAAAGCCGCACTTCCACCAGCTGAAAGTAAACCCCACGCGCGCAGATCGCGATCTGTACAGACGATCCCGGTGTTATCCGGGGGGTAAAGCCGTGAGATTGCATCAGCCGGGTCCCCCTCCAACCGCTGAATGGGGCAGGGGTGGAGGCGGAAACCATAGACTGTTGAAAAAATATGGATAAAGTGACTGTGACGTCACCCATTGACTCTCCATGGGCTTGTGAAAAGTTTTGAAGCCACGGAAGTGCTGGCATGTTGTACAAAAATTGGAGCCAGTGTGTCTGACCTATACTGGAGCCAACCGCACTGGCACCAGAGAGCAACGCTCTCAACAACGCCGGGAAATGAGCTTCAACAAAGACACACGATCTTGGCCCCTTGGGAAAAACCAGAGAGTGGCACAGAAATACCACAATTAATTTCCTTATGGCACACCCGGAATGTACCATCTCACCCAGAGTGGACGAGAAAACAGAGGGCGACACCAGAGGGTACTCCAATTCCATTTCCGTATGGCACATACGTACCACTTGACCAGAAAGTGGGGTGGGTGGGTGGGTGGGTGGGGGGGGGGGGGGGGACCAGCAATGATACCGCATTACCACAACTCCAGTTACTTATAGAATACCCGGCCTGTACCATTTCCATAGAAAGGGGGATATTAAGCGGCTACATTGATTGAGGCGCATGCTCTCCCCCACAGCATCCCGGACACCTGTTCCACTCCTCATTTTGGCCCTTCAGCCTCTCAGGCTGGGGTTTTTTGGCGGAAGGAGAGAGGGAGGCAGGGAGGGAGGGAGAGATCCACCATGGAGGAACCAGGCCAGATCTGGGGTTGGCTATGCGTGGCCAGGCCCAAGGGGGTAATAAGGGATGCTGGTGGAGGCCCAGTCTCCAGGCTGAACAAACACAAACACACACACACACACACACACAAACACACAATGTGAAGGGTGCCCGCGGAGTGGCGGGAAACTCAATAGCCAATAAAAGAGCCATCAGATTTCATACAGGCCGCTCGAACCTCAATATTACCGCTGGCCGGCTGCATACCGCTCTCATTGGACCTGTCAGCGTTTCCTGACAGCACATTACAGGCCACATGGCCCAGGACTCCCATCATGCACCTGTACGATCAGGGAGGCTGGTGATGGGGTCTGAATCAGATCAACCAGGCCTCATTACCTGCAACTCCCCCTGTAAATGCCATACTCCAAACCAACCCCCTAACCGCAGTCCCTCACAATGACTCCTGTCTCTTCTAGCAAATTTACAGGATTAACCTTTGCCATTATTGCAGTAGATGTATTAAATAATAAATAACTTTTGGTGAAACTTGAAGTGTAAACGCCGTAGCGTTATACAAAGCACACACACTTCAGAAGACCTGGCGGTGTGTCATCTGTTGTGTTCGCCTTCATATCCATCTCTTACTAAAGAAAGACAGGTTCCCGTGAAGGGGACGTCGCCCGGCGAATCCGAGACCTGCGCGATGCGCCCGCGAACAGGAGGGCGTAAGGCGGACAATGACGGGGCTGACCGGAACGCCCCGCTCCCCTCTCCCCCTCGTTTGGCTTATCAGCGTAATTGCCCGAGCGTCTGTCGCCGGGACCTCAATGCGGGAATGTCTTCTTCAGTGTCTACGGCGCTTGTTCCGCTCACTGTAGTCTTGTAAAGTGGGAGAAAATAAGTGTCATTTAATGAATAGTGCTCCTTTTGTCTGACAGCTTCATACTCTATCTGTAAGGTGTAGGAGGCTCTCAATGACTCTCTTCTCCCCGTAATGTCTCTGACAGAGTACAAAATTCCAGTCCCTGCCTCTCTCCCCCTCCCTCTCTCACTCTCTCTCTCGATCTCTCCCTCTCTATCCCCTGCTCTCTCTCTCTCTCTCATTTCCAATTTCTCTCCCCCAGCTCTCTCCTCGTCCCTCCCCTACCACTAAATATGGAGGACAAATATCCTGCTATAAAAAGGGATTTGGTCTGAGTTTGAATAGGGGCCCCCCCTTTAACCCCCCTCCATTAATTGAGCTGATCAGATCCAGCAGATGAATTTGTCTTTGATGTATTCGGATGTTCTGGCTGACGTGTCTGTCTCCTCCACCGGCTCTGCTCTCCCAGACAAATAGGGCTGTTGCCATGGAAACAGCGAGACAGCCTAGGGATCTTCTTGAAAAATATTTTTCATTTTGAAAAAGAAAAAGACACCCCAAAAAGCTGTAGTTGCCCCCTAACACGCCCGCCCCCACCCCCCACCCCCCCCAAAAAAAAAGAAAGACAAAAAAGTGGAGTAGTATGAAAAAATTATATTTCATGTTGGTCGGAAAGGGGCAAAAAAAAAAAAGGTCCTCCTCAGAGCTTTAAATGGTAAATCAGGATGATTTTTGCACGTGGCATTGGTGGGCCTGGCACGGTGACACCCACCCCCTGAGGAAGAGGAGGAGGAGGAAGCCGGGCTTCCTTCTGGCCACCAGAGTGGTGGCAGTGGTGGCGGATGAGCTGCCTGCTTAATGCAGAATTAAAAGTCGGCAGCGTGGTGTCGGTCGGAGGAAGGGGGACGGGCGGGCAACGAGTCTGAGAGATACTTCTGGAGGATCCTGGAACCCGTGCCACCACAGCGCTCTACCCCACTTCCTGCCTGTGTCTGACCACCTTAAAGGCACACAGGCTAAGCGTGTGAAACATAGTAAAAAAACAGTGTGGTTTCCAGTTAAATTCATTAACTAGCAAAAGAACTGGGGGGTTGTACTAACATGTCAGCAGGGCCATACCTGTGCAAAAAACACAACTGTCATTACACAGACACACAAGATTGCAGCTGCCGGCCAATCAGAACTGGCTTTCGAAAAAAGGAAAGTCCAGTTCCAGTTGTCGCATATCATGGTAACATGTTGACCAAGTAAACCATTACCAGTAATGCTACTTGATGATCACAGCTCAGTTTCCGAGCCTAGATCTCCCTTATGATTTCCACAATCTGTCACAAAGCCAAACAAAAAATCAATAAAATTTAGAGAATTCTGTCCTGTTGTTCTTTGCGTAATTATGCTTAATTAGACCTGCTTTGTGATCATTGTAGTAGCTAGCTAAAGGTTCGACCTGTGCGATGACAAAAATAAATGTAATATATTTCAATGCCCTCCATAACACATAGCGAGTATAGCGAAATTCGTTGTTCAAATTATGCACCTCACTTGCTAATGTGCTTATCAGCATTATCTCATGGGATTTTGATGAGTTAGGCTTCACTTTCAGTTCTGACCACCTATCGATAGCAACAGTACACACCATCGGCGTATTTCAATGATACTACTGGTAGACAGCTACCCTGGGTGAAAGTCTGTTCATTGATGTTATTTTCTTCAAAAGTAACACAAAGCTAAGGCTGGCACATGGGAATATGGTCATTGTAGGCTAATTTGCAGTGGCATTTGATGGCATAGAATAGGATCGTCGAGTATACTGCTATTTTAGTGTGTTACGATGCTAAATTTATTCTATGAAAAAGGGGCTCACATGCACATTTTGTCCTCAAACCATTGTGACTTTTGACTACACAAATTGAAGTTGTCAAAATTCTCGGAAGAGCTCACAAAATAACTAGTTGAAAGGAACCGATAAAAAAATTAAGCAACTTCATTAAATATTTTGGATGTCTGGAATATGATATTCTCTGTTGTTTCTAATAAATAAACAAATTAATAAATGAATAATTAATTCCCAAATGAAAAAAGCATTCCCAAATACAAATACTGATTTGCAGTAATATCACTGACTACATAACATCCATCCTTCTCCTCTGAATTTTAAACTTAATGCAGATATTGCCTGTCCTTCATCAAGAACTTTCAAAGGGCAAGACTTAATGTGTCATAATTAATCCTGACATCCTCTCTTAAACACGCAGATCAAACGCTTTGCGATGCACGTGGAACTTATTTGAATTTGCAGCTGCACGCGAGTGCACCTGGAAGGCCTCTAAGTCGAATAGAAATCAGTACACCGGCATGTCACACAAGTCTGATGTATGGTTTAATAGCTGTCAAGTGCAAAAAAAGGCATACTGCACATACTGCTCTGTTTAGATAATCTAAGCCCTTATCTATGGTATTTCAAAGAGTGCCTATAGATTATTCATATGAAATTAGCTAATAACTGATATGAACACATTACATGCATATTATTTATGCATGTTAGCAAAAAAGCCATAATCCAGAAAAGGCACACACTTTTCTTGAGGAATTTAAATTGGGAATTAAACTATGGCAATCATCGAAGGCTCTGTGCAAGGCTAGTTACTGCGGTTTAACCTTTATTAAACATGTCAGGACAGGACCCAATTTTATTTCTTGTAAAAAAATTTTTTTTTAATAAACTGATATAAACAAGCTGTATTGTAATGCAACCATGGAATTCATGCTTTTCCGGTGGGGAGGCTCGCGCTACCAAAGCTTGTTAGGCGCAGTTAAGGAATCCAGTGTATTTTTAGACCCGCCATTCTACCGCCGTTCCCCCGCGAGTCCTGAGGGCGGGGGTGGCCTCTGGCCTCCCAGCACGCCGCTATGGTCATCCGGCTCGGCCGCAGCTGCTCCGCCAACGCCGCCGAAAGTGTAATTCCCTCAATATTTAAATATTGTATTAAAATTTAATTTCCCAGCACCTGGAATAGTCTGTTTGTCCGCCCGCTGATTGAGGCGGTCGTCCCCTGGAGCCGGGATACGCGCCGGGGGGGCCGGCTCGCGGCTGAACCGGACCCTGGCCTGTCTCACCAGATGAGCCCGGCGTCCCTTTAGGTCCGGCCTCCGCGGCCTCGGGTCCGAGTCGAGATGGACTGCCGAGCCAGGAGGGGGAGACTCGCCGATATAAATTCGACCCCACCCCCACCCCCTCCTCAATAAAGGGTTATAAACAAAGAGTGATGTCTGTTGCCAGAACGTCAGTGTTACTCATTCGTGGGAGATTATAAAGATGAAAGATTTATGGCTGGCACGGACAGGAGAACCTGCTCATTGTTAAACAACATATCCAGAAACATTTAAATTGCAGTAAATCTGTATTCAAGGTGAAATATTTTCTCTAATGGCAACATCATGGCAGAGAAGATGGAATGAGAGTTTAAATATGAGGTACGACCTACTACCAAGGACCTTGTTGTACATTACTTTAAAAAAAAGATAAGAACTTCAAGCATTTACAGAAAAATTAAATCCTGAGAATTAATTTATCACTTATAAACATATTTACAGTAGAATTAGGGTTTCAAAATGGAAAAATAAATAAATAAATGACATTACAATAATTTGTTGACCCTGACCTTGGATATGTTTTTAAGGCACTTGGAATGTCTGTATGAAGCTGCTTTTGAAAATAACCTTTCAAATGGCAAGTATGAGAGCAGCAAATTGCAAATTGAAAATAACCTCTCAAATACCAAGCGCACTGTAAGTGCAGTAAACTGTAAGCGTTTACAGTGCTTTTAGTGCTACACATAGTGTACAAATTGACTATATAACATAAACACAAAGAACAAATACGACTAAAAATGTTTTACTTTCACGGAAATCTGTTGATAAAAAGACTACAATAAATTATAATGGAATAGAAAGAGAACTGGCAAAATTACGAGTCATTTGAAGGGTTTTCTGTATGAGCGACTGTTCTGCAAATAATAGGGCACTGGGGGTGATTTTCTTTATAAAAAAATAATAAAATCAAAAAAAAGCTAAATCAAAAAGCATTGATTAAATTTTTTTTGGACAACTTTTAAAAATGTATTTTGGCACCCTAATCCATCCCTTCTTGGTTTTGTGTCAGAGCAAAAAGCGCCACATTGGCAGGTCTTGTTGGTTCCCTGACACTAAGGCGAATGCGAGAGGGACTATCGAGGCTGCATGCCAATAGGGCCGGCGTTGGGATTTTAAGTGAAGAGAACCAGGTTTAATGTGCACATCTGAACCCCTGAAAGGCTCATTTGGGTTTACCGCTTTCTCGTACGCTACAACGACGGGGATTTTCATTCCATCGCCGTTGCTGGCATCGCTGTATTCTCCAGAACCACACCGTCAAAGGTGCAAAGCCCTCCTCCTTCATCTCTCTCTCATCTTCCTTTTCTCTGCTACTTCATCTCCTTCTCTTTCTCCAACTCCCATGCCTCATTTTTCGATCCCCCTCTCCTCGTTTCTCTCTCTCCCCAACTTTACGAGCCTAAGGACAGCTCCGTGAAAGTGGCGGAACAAAAAGTTCTGAACGCTTTTTGTTTTTCTCGTTGAGTGTGTAGAGACAAAAAAAAAAAAAAAGGAAATATTCCAAATAAACAAATGAGCGGAATAAGGCATGGAAAAATAAAAATGCATACATTATGGCACCATGAACGGTACACAGGATCTAGCTACACCTAACTATGATTTACTAAGAACTTTAGTAGGTGCAAAACCATTTAGCACGCGCAAAACCAATAACACGACCAAAGATTGGTCATGGTATTTGTTTTGCACCAATCATTGGTCATGTTTATTGGTTTTGCGTGTGCTAAAAAGTTTTGCACGCGCTAAAGGTCTAAGTAAATCAAGCCCTATGAGTATAGCTAGCATGGAAAGGATCATGGATCAACATTTGTCTTTAACACTGACTTTACATGCATGTATTTGTTGGCATTTTGTCACAATTACAGTTCAGGACTCAAAATTAAGGACAAAATGTTCGGTGCAGAATTTCAGACCTGTTCACAGGGAAAAATCCTTCTGGATTATGAACTGATAGTTCATAACAACGTGCCCCATGAAAGTTCTTTTAATCCTAGTTCTGTTTCTATATCCTGTCATATTGATAAGTGTGGATTTCTGGATAGACAGACGTGATTGTTTTTGTTGTTGTTTTTTTTTTGCCATTGACACATTATGATTAATTAATTCAGCAATCATTAATCAAGTTAATCTCTCCGAGATGCCAACCACACACTGGCATGGCAACAAACACAAGCACATACACACAGGTACTTGAACACACACACAGGTATATACATACAGTACACATGAATAATTAACTCTGCAATATTTCTCTTCTTGACAAACCTTGAAGCAACCACAATGGCAAATCTATGGTAATCATTTATATGTCATTTTACCCAGCTCAAATTTTACCAAATGTAAAACAACAATAAAAGAATGGCTGGATATTTTACAAATTGTTGTAAATACATACACTACAACAACATGCCTTTTTAGCTATGTGGAATTAAGCATTGGGAACTGGGGAATCAATCAAACACACACACACGCATACACACACGCACACTGTGTGCACGCACACAACAACTTTGGTGTATCTCCAATAATGTAATGAAACCATCTGATAAGCGCTTAATCTAAACAGGGCCAAATCTCGCCATTAATAATTAATGCGGCATACTAAAAGGTTACTTGAACTGGTGAATTCAAATTTAATTGAGGTTGTGTACTGAATAATTAATTTTCCAGGAGAACACGACATTTCAGCAGGCTACTGCTGCGTGGACACAGAAACGGAGCAACGACGGCGCCTGCCTCTGTCATGATATGATGGACCGGGGGAGTCATAGGACCCCAGAACACTATGATGTCATATAGCGCATCACCCTGGAAACCACCAGCTGGAGGGGGAGGGGGGGGGGGGGGGGGGGCGGGGATGTGGGGGGGGGGGGGCAAACAACAATAAAAACATAAAAGAAACCAGCCGCTCAACGCATAACATGATGCATCATGACTGTTGATTTTCTGTCATAAAGAACACACGATATAAGGTATTTTAGAGCCCCTTCATGGTAGTGATGGCTTTCATTCATGCCTTCTGTTAGTATTTCTGTAGGAGACGACATGTCTCCTCAGATCTGGGCGTTTTAATGCCGGCTGCCGTGGTTCTTTTTTTTTTTTCCCGTTTCCACTACAAAAGCAACTGGCAGTAAACTGTCCCCCTGAAGGAGCGAATGTTGTTGGGACAGCTCCACTCTGGGGAATCTCCCGCGCTACACAGCCACATCTGAAGACCGGCTCAGTGCCTCCCCCCCTTCCCCCACCCCCCCTCCTCACCCCCACCCCCCTTCTCCTTCTCAACTGCAAACAAAGCCCATTTCAGAGCCCATTTCACTTAGTCATTTCTCCAGGAAAATACGAGAAATAGGCAATTAGCATTATTCATTTTCAGTTGGCTTTTGATTAGCCCGTTTCTTTTTCGCCTCTTGTTGGTTTTTCTTCTTCTTCTTTTTTTTTTTTTTTTACTCCCTTTTGAAATGTTCTCTGAATAAAAAAACTGTTGTTTTTCTTCTTTTCCTCCCTCACTCTCTTTTCTGTAGAGATGGCAGATTGTGTTGGTTCTTGAAACAGGAGGAACGGTTCTGTCATATATGTGCATTTCCTTTTATTCCGGGCCATTCTTATACATAAATATCAAACATCTGAAGGACAATGCGATGACCGGTTATGACCTCTACCCCTTTCACAGACACACTCTCACACACACACACACACACACACACACACACACACACACACACACACACACACACACACACACACACACACACACACACACACACACACACACACACACACACACACACACACACACACACACACACACACACACACACACAGAGCAGCAGCAGCAGCAACCGCTCACAACCTCCCTCTGCTTACGTGCCGCGATTTATTTTTTCACCCGGTAACAAAAAAAAACAGCCGTCCAATGATGTATTTGCGACATCTGGCGGCGGGCGCTATACGAAAAATGAAAAAGGGGGCAGAGGAAGAGAAGAGAAAGGGGAGAGGGTGAGAAAAAGACGATGGGGGGGGGGGGGGGTGGGTCACAAGAGGAAGACTACGCCGAAGAGGAAAGTTGCATGTCTGAGGCACTTCAAATTCCACACCAAAAGGCTTGGATACCCCCCAGCAGGAGAACAATGGTGATCAGGCCTGTAAAAATAAGGCGATGCACGGCCATGAATCCGTGGGGGGGGGCAGAGGTCACCGTTCTTGAGACGCGGTGACATCATAACAATGGGACACTTCTACAGCCATAGAAACACAAGCTGATCCATTTTGTATATAAAAAGGACCATGCCTTCCAGTTCCCACACATTCAGTGAAAGTGCCAGACAGAAAATTAAAAGGGGGAAAGAAGAAGAAGAAGAAGAAGAAGAAGAAGAAAAAAACCTTGGCTGGAAAGTAATGTTCGGGCAAGGGAGAGCGTGCGGGCCCCACGCAGGCCCCCGAAACTCTGGCCTTTATTTCTCCCTTTGAGGGCGATGGATTAAAGAAGACGACTTAATTCAAGCCTCATTATCTGCGCATCTCTCTCTCTCCCTCTCTGCAAGAGCACTAATTAGCCAGTCTGATCTTTCTTCTTCATTTTTTTTTAATAGAGACTATACATTTTAACATTGAGACTCAAAGCCAGACATCTTTTTGAAAATATTTCTTTGCAATTTTGCATTTTAACCAGTTTTGTTCAGCCACTGTACGTCACATGCTTCAAGGTGGAATGCAACTGCGGAAATCTGGAACTACTGTCGATGACAATGCAAGAAATGTCATCACTATGATTGTGACACTATTTATTATCTTTATCTGAACGTTATATGAGCTATTATCCCCTTGCCACTTTGCTAGTGATCGGCTAATTAGCTTCCAAATGTTTTTGCAAAACCTAAAAGAAAACGTGACTGAAGATGAGATACAAACTGTATTCATGGCAAATAGGTAGGACAGCATGTCTTTAATTTTCATGAAAGTGATTATTGTTTTACAGGAAAATGCAGTGTTATACAATAGCCAGAGACACTTTCATGTGCAAAAGAGATCCATGTGAAATAAAGATCTCAGTGAAATAATATATTCAACTTGAAGCTGGTAATTAGTGTCTCTGTTTATAGCGAAGATGGGAGGAACTGGATTCTAGCGACTGCACACATTGTTTTCCAATTCTCTCGGCACATTTATATTTAATTGTGTTATGGGACACGTACCGAGTTTTTCATCCTTTTCGAGGTTCCAGCCTGGTCATATTAAATTTGACTGTAAAACTCAGCATTCTGGGATTCGGCTGCCAAGTGTTTTTTTTTTGACAGCTTCATTTGAGGATGCCGGCTTTGATCGCTCCTGTCAATGATGCCCGGCGCCGGCGTAAAGCGTCACAATTTGCAAAATAATAGAAAGCTCTCTTAAGCACGCCCGACTTATAATATGTCTGGTTAAAAAAAAAAACGATCTCTCTGTTCCTCAGCACTACCGGCCCCTTGAGGGAAAAAAGAAAAAAAGAAAAGAAAAAAAAAGAAAGAAGAAAAAAAGAAAAATCCCCTTGTAAAATGCTACGCGCTACGTTCTTAGCAGCACGCAGTCGTCAGTCAGGGCGCTTGCTTGTGAGTACCACGCTCAGAAGGCCCCCGTCTAAAAGTGGATCTGAAACGAATCCGGACGACGAGAGTCGGCAGTTTACCGGCTTTGCCGTGCCGAGTGACGTCTGGCATGAGGCGGTACTTTACTTAGGTTTAACTTTCAACCCGGGGCCACGGCAATATCTCTCGGTTCAAACTAATTGTCCCTCCTTCTCTTCTGCTGCTGGTGGGGCACGGTTCCTGGGGAAATAAATAACCTCCAAGTGACGCGTATGTTTGTGACACCCTGATAACTGGGCACGGTGTTGGGAAGTGAGAAGGCACAACCCCACAATCTCCGCTTTCTGACTTTAAACTAAGGAGACCCAGAGTTAAAACATGAGCAGGGCTTTGATTCTTGAGTCGGCATAAACCCGACTGCAATTTGACTTCTGTTGACACAGAAAAGAAAGCCAACAGAATTACCACAGCATTACTAAGAACAGCACTGAACACACACACACACACACACACACACACACACACACACACACACACACACACACACACACACACACACACACACACACACACACACACACACAAACACACACACACACACACACACACACACACACACACACACACACACACACGTATTAGGCTATCTTTACAGCTCACTTAGGGCCTGATTTACTAAGACCTTTAGCATGTGCAAAACCATTTAGCACATGCAAAACCAATAACATGACCAATGATTGGTCATGGTATTTGTTTTGCACCAATCAGCACTTAAATATTCAACATTCAATTTACCATCTATTCCCTATAAAAAATAAACTTTTGATTTTAAACATTGTTACATATAAAGACAGGTATGGCATGATTATTTATCCTCTCAGATATTACAAAATCAATATTATCGGCACAAACTAAGAACAAAAACACCACTTAAATCCCTCAGTCCCTCATACCTCCAAATCTCTACGTCCCCAAAGCTCTGCACCACCATCTGGTCATAACCCCATTTTTCAGAATGAAATGAACACATAATGACTAAACTGGATATATAATCAGAATGTAAATACATTCAACCAAAAATAAATGGTTTTTTGGAAGCTATCAGCAAACACATATTCCCCAAAACTCCATACTACTGTGAGGCCTTACCGCCATTTTGAAAAAAAGGAATGTAAGCATAGCAACTAAAGTGGACCTGCAGTTTTGGAGAATTCCAAATACTGTGGGAAGTTATTTTCGGTTTGCCGAAGGGGTACATCTCGGAGCGCGCTCACGTCCAGGCAGACCCCCGAGTCTGCGAGCGGCCGGCCGAAGTTACTTTTCCGCCAGAAAAAAAAACAAGCCGCAGCCCTCGCCCTCCCGGGCCGCACGCGCAACGCAGCGGCGGTAGCTGGAGGAGTCCCAAGGCTCCTGGCAGCCGCTGTAGGAAAACCGTGGGCATTCTGACCTCTTTTGAAATCGGGAGGGGGGTATTGAATGGTGGGTGCGCTGCCAGCAGTCGGTTGGGTTTCGAAAAAAAAGAAGAAGACAGAAGCGAGGGGAAAAAAACCACCCTCCGACTTATCGCGTGTCTGGGGGGGGGGGGGTCTGCAGCAAGCCTAACCTGCAGACGGGTGGGGGGAGAGTGAGCGTCACCAGGACAGTGGACACTGACATTGAGAGTTATCAGAGGCTGGGAGGCTGTTGGAGAGCCGGGCAGGCCCGTGCGTATGACTCATTGCCCGGGACAATGGCGGGTCAAGCCGGCCCGCGGCGGCTGGAACCGACGGGAGGCACCCGGATTAGCTCTTCATGCCCAGAATGGGAACCAGAGCTCCAAGGGGAACAGAGGACACACAGAAAGAGAGGGGGGGGGGGGGGAGAGAGAGAGAGAGAGAGAGAAAGAGAAGAAGAAGAAATGAGTCACACAACCCTGCCCTATCTAGTCAAAAATGACTTTTTACATTACTTTACTGTCACCACTTACGTCTCACACATAACGCAAGATGGAATGCTCTACCAGCAGAATTCTGATCGAGCTGAATGCAGATTTTGAAAAAGAAAACAAAAAATAGCTTCCAGTAAAGCCTGGAAATGAATTCAAAGAAGTGATCAGGATTGTTAAATTTCTCAGAGGGGCAAATTCAATCTAACAGGCAGAGCTGAGCAGACCTGACAAAGCAGGCAGAGGATATAGAGAGAAACAAAGACATTTTGAGGTAAAAAAAAAAAAAAAGTAGAAGAAGAAAAATCGATTTCAGTAACTCCAATCAAGCTCTGACCAGAAATCCAATGCACTGCTTTAATGTTTTTTTTTTTCTTCTTTGTGTTCTGTCAAAAGCAGCTTGGACTAACATCCCAACCTGTCACATCAAGGCAATGCACCGCATTTTACAGAGGACACAATTCTAAAGTTTTAAGGTGCAGAGCAGTTTCTTCAAACTGAACCACCTTTTTATGAAGAGGAAAAAATAAATCCATATTCTACCCACCCCCAAGGGGAAACATTACATCAACCGTACCAAAGCGGACAAACTACGATCTGCACAATAATGGCCAGTCGAACAGTATTTAAATACAAAGAAAGACGCTAAAAGTATCGTATAATGTTTTCCTTCCATTCGGGAGGGAAATGAGCATAACCTGAGCTGGCTCTCCTCTGGCTTGACAGGAGTAAATAGCCGTTTGCGCTGGAGATGAAAGGAGGGAGAACAGGGATGACGCGCGATACCGAAGATTACGCTACACGGAGGCTCTCATCAGTCTAAGTGGACGTGAGGCAAAACTGTCATCATCTCGTTTTCAGTCAACCGTGTCGGGGCGGGCGGGCGGGGGGGGGTTGGGGGGTGGGCCCAAACCCGGCTCTTTCCGGCAGAGGGCACGTCAGCCGGAGGTTTGAACTCAGATGTATAGATTTTATTTTTGTTAAACCCCCGAGTCATCCTGCATAAAACATGATCGGGGCGATTGATGAAAAAGAAACCGGGCCGCGCGGGGGCGTGGCGCAGGGAATAGAGCCGGGCGCCTCCCGGAGATGGCGGGTTTCATCGGGGGGAACGACGCCGCTCTCCCTCTGATTGGCGTGGAGCTTGCGTCGGGGAGCGGCGTCCGCCCCAGAAACCCGCCGTTTGAACCCGGTCCCGGTCCCGCGGATAAATGCGACGCAGAGACTGGCGGAAGAGCAGAGACTGGAGGAAGAGCAGAGACTGGCGGAAGAGCAGAGACTGGCGGAAGAGCAGAGACAGGCGGAAGAGCAGAGACTGGAGGAAGAGCAGAGACTGGAGGAAGAGCAGAGACTGGCGGAAGAGCAGAGACTGGCGGAAGAGCAGAGACTGGCGGAAGAGCAGAGACTGGCGGAAGAGCAGAGGCCGCGACGCTGAAATGGGTTGCGAGGTGGCGGGGGGGGGGGGGGGGGGGGGGGGGGGGGTGGTGAAGGAGGCGGGGAGTGGGGGGGGGGTCACTTCACACGGCCCGGTTCAGCCGAAATGGGATTGCGACTGTCAACACAAGCGCGCCTGGGCGGCGTGCCGCCGGAGTGGGAAAGGAGGGCGGGAAAGCAATTTGAGTCCGGAGGAAGAGCGGAATACACAAATGGCGATGCTGCCGAACGTTTAGCGGAGGCTCGGGCGCGCGGGGGAAGGGGAGAGCCCCCGCCCCCCCTCCTTCTCCATCAAAGTCCCCTAAAAAGCCCCGATCCGACCGGGGGGACCGCCATTACGGCCCATTACCGCCGCCTCTCTCTCCGTCACGGCCGCGTGAGCATGGGGACCCGGGTCACCGCTGAGACCCCCGCCTGCCAACGTCGCCGCCACTCACCCTTCACCGAGTGACTAATGTGGCCCCCCCCACCTCCGTGCCGTATCTGTCCATATACCGTCTCCCCCCTCCATTTCTCCCACCTCTGCACCCCACTACCTCACCCCCCCCCCCCCCCCCCCCCCCCCCCAAACCCCAGTAGGAACTTCACCGTTTTTCGATGACAGTCGGGAATGTATCTCTGGAATGGCTAGGTCACTACAGCACCCTCTCTCTCTGCAAACACACACATACGCACACACACACGCACAAACACACACACGTACGCAGACCCCCCCCACCCCCCCACCCCAAAGAAAAAGTTGAGCGGATAATTGCTTAGGCTTGGCAGACTTCTACATTCCTAGGGCGAATGAAGGGGACGGGTGGGGTGGGGTGGGGGTGGGGTGGGGGGGGGGGGTGACAGGATCTCCTTATCAACAACCTTCACTCCCCACAACTTTCCCCCCTTCGCTCCGGAGAGGAGAAGAGGAGGAGAAGAAGGATGCGGAGCGCTGGTGACGAATCTCAATGAACGCCCCCAGTGCCCCGGCTTTCAGAGAGGGCTGGATGACCATCTGCACAGGACCCCCGTCACCGCCCGCCGCTCGGGGGGGGGATCGCCGGCTCCTCCGGGACAGGAGAGACTGCTGTCTCCGTATTGGCACTTTGACAGACCCGTCTCCTACAAGCCCTTCTCCAATGACACCATAGGCTCCTCAGACAAACGCATAGTGCGGTAGTATAGAGGGTAATGTTACTTCACATGTTCTGAGATACTGTACATACTTAACCTCTAACTTTCATAGTGGAGTTTAAGCAGGAAAGAAAATAAGACCATACCATAAATGTCACGAACCAGCGACTTAAGTTAAGACCCCCATATTTACGAAGCGATATGGTTTTGGCCGTTTTTCTCACTCGTTTCCTCGGGAACGCGGCAGAGGACCGAAGGCGTGCCGCACATGTAAATGCTGCAGTTGTTTGTTGTTAAATTAGCCACGTAATTACCTGAAGGGCCTTAATTGTGGCATGTTCTGCTCTTAATACCAGTAAATGCTTTACCAGTTTTTGGAACGGTTATTTATTGGATAAATCAAGGGGAATTATCTTAAAACAGGAGGCACGCCAATCAGAGGGAACAGGCAGCGGTGTGACGGAATGGCGTCCGACAGCTGGTTCGTTTATGAGCTCCACTAAGCCTGTGCCAGCCGACCACAGGCCCGCCATTTTCACAAGGAAGAAAAAAAGAGAGAAAGCAAAACCATAAACGACTTCATTTTCCGCGCCTTTTCGATACGGGCCGCTCGAGCGGACGAATCGACAACACCGGCGACATGGAATTTTATCGCTACATTTGTAGGAACATGCATTTTCCTATGCTGGGGGTGGGGTGAGAGAGAGAGAGGGGGGGGTGGTGCTGTTAAGTTTTGACAATAGTGCCAGCTGGATGAATTCGAACGGCATCTCTTCTTTTTTTAACGACGTTTCAGAGAGGTTCAGATTAATCGTGACAGGCTGAAATCCGTATAATTATCCGTTCCTGACTGCGATGGAAATGGATCAGTGCTTAAGGGGGAAATAGCGACACTGCACCCCCCCACACACATCACCCCGAATTCAGCCGCCGGACCACCTGCATTGAGGGACACGCGCGCGCGGCTCCGGCAGGGAGGGTCTGTCACTCACTCAAAGGGCTACGGCCGCACGCCCGCCACAGATTACGAGCGTTCGCGGCCAACACATCCGAACAATCAAGCGGGGTTGTAAATTATGTGCTAGCTCCACACAGAGGCACCGGAGCGCAATGGACACGCCGGCAGACAGTAATTTACCCGACACCAAAGTATAAAGCCTTGCCTTTTACAACGTGACAGTAGGGTACTCTGTTCTGCTAGCTCTACTGTAAATATCTGTAAAGTCAGTCATAAAAAAAAAAACTAAAGTGAGACATCCACAGCAGACTGGAGATGGAGGGGCGGGGGGGGGTGGAGGGCGGCTGGAGGGGGGTGGGGGTGCGGTGGATGATGTCAAGGGTACAGGGTGCAGGCAGTTTTTTTCAGGCAGGAGGGGCGGGATTGTGTGATAGTCTCACATCGCAGCCACATTATCCCACAGGATGACCTTAGCAGAGAGTTAGAGCTCCTGTGCAAATATACGGAAATGAACTGTGAACGGATGATTAAATTTATCCTACGCTAAGCTACTGTGATGAATGGAAATGTAACCCTACAAAACAGCCAAGTAGAGCACCGCGCCAAACAAGATGAAGGACACCTTCTTGTGAAATTGGAAAGCTGCATTTATTCACTTATTTCGCATAAAAACGTATGCAAATGCCGAAGTCGAGTTTTCCATAAATAACCGCCAGTGGCATCTGTGTCTATTCCTGGATGAACCAATCCAAATTTCTGCAAGAATACATTTTCCCACTGATGTCAGGCATCCATAAATATCAGTCAACCAGTGCTGTAAAATTAATATTAGGATATTGTTTTTAAAAACTTGAAACACAGAATATATTTGGACACGGAAAACTACTAAAATATATTTAAATAAAACAGTTTTTAGAGTTTTGTGAAAGCCAGTACTTGCAAGACAGCTGGTATATTGTATACCACAGCTGTATTTATGAATAATTGATAATTTTGTTTGATACAAGGACTGGGGAGGACAAAAAGGATACTGCCTGTGCAACATAAAAATAATTGAAGCAAAACTGAAGCAGCAGGGCTAACGTTACCTGCATAAAACTTGCCCAGTACTCTGGCTTAATCATATCTGTTGTTTTATCGTTTTTACCAACACATTCTTTAATGAGAGATTTAAACATGCTTAGTTTAGTTAAAGAGAGGCTAACAGGCTTTTCGATCCCCCCAAAGGAACTGAGCAGGCATATGGCAGTGTCAACAATTCAACTGTTAAAAATAAGAATAATAATAAATACATTTTAAAGGGTTACCCTGGTGAAAATGCAGATATGGCTTTGCAGGTATGCTTTAGCAGCAGACACAGAGAGTCAAAGAAAGCAAATCACAGCATTAAGGGGTACAGTGTGGATGCTCTGGCTTCTGCTGCAGTAGCAATGCTAGCTAGTATCTTCACTCTGAAAAGAAAATTAAAGTGAGGCCGACTTAAAAGTTTCAGGCAAATAAACGTTTGGGGACAGAAGTTCACCAAACTCAGTCCTGAGTAAACTGTTCTCTCATATATGTATACCCAGGGCATTTACTTAGGTTAACTTCTGTACAATAAAATTTTGTTTACTTTAAAAACATGTGAAATAAGTTTCCTTATGCTAGATTAGTCTGACCTCATATTTCTTTCAGTGTTCAAAACAAACAGCAATATATTGATATTGCACAATGATCAATAGTTTTGCCAATCAACAACTGGATATTTACCTCATTGCACAACACGTGCAAGTGTTAGATTTTAATAGGAACGCTGGCTGTATCGGGACATGTCCTAAACATCACTGAATTGAAGCTCAGATGAGCAATAGGTACTGCCATTAAAAAAAATAAAAATACAATAAAAAAATAGCCGCCATCATTTTTAAACTTCAACCAGGTGCCAGAGTGGTCCACTGAATATGCATTTTAAAATATTGTGACTTTTCCCATTTTGGTATGAATATATCGTGTTTATTGACAGCTATATACTCGTTGAATTAAAATAATATTCAGCGGTTGTGTTAAATGTATTTTATTTAATAATCTGCGTTATTAATTCTTAAAAGAAGAGCTATAATCACCAGTGCGTATGATATTGCGCAAAAGCACTGGCATCCATCAGTAATCTAAAGCAATGAGAAAATAATAAATGCTGATAAACGATGTCACACAATTCAGAAAAAAAACATTAATTTTCAGGGTAGCACAACAAATGCCTCAAATACATGACTAAATGTTAAATTATAGTCTTTAGTCACAATTTCACATTTGCACTGAAGGTTATCTTTTTGCACTGAAGGTTGCCTGCCAGAGAAAAGAAGTACACAACTGCTCCAAGCACCAAAATGAAGAATCTTCATTAAATAACATATAAATAAATATGCAGCCGCCCCTAAGGGTTGCGACACTCCTCTCTGTTGTTTCATCTTTTCTCTTCACTTAAAAACCTCACATCGCGACGAAGAGCGGCGCGGTCATTCGGCTCTCTCCCAAAACTGACCACCATACGGGAAGCAGACAAACACTCCGCACCGAGCCGAACACGAAGTCCGCTTCCGAAGTATGATTTTCTTTTCCCCCCGCCGGGCCCGGAAGAACATTTCATGTGCGGTGTACCAGGACATCACCGTGGCGGAGGTGAGAGGAGAGAGTAGGAGAGGAGGAGAGGGGAGAAGTGTGCAGCGGACTGCCTAGTTGACAGTTGAGTGTGTTGGATGTGACTTTCACAGTCTGCTGGCAGTTTGTGCGGAAGCCGTCCCATCTGTGACTCGGCGGTTGATTAATGAGCCTCTCAGCTCGTCTCTGCCATGTGCGTTGGGGCCACGGCCTTTTTCCAGGCTCGGCTGATTTATTCGCCTTCGGTACAAACCGACAGAGATACCGGCTCCATAAAGAAAACCACACCTGGTTAAAGCTAATGAAAACCTCAATATGTCAGCGCCGCTCAGAAACGAAGAGCGGGGAAGAGAAAAAAAAGTGTAGGCCTAGACAAAAGATGTAGTCAAGCAACATGAATGCCATTTTGTCACGACCTGTCAATCTGAGGGACACGCAAAAGGGGAGAGCGTTTGGGGGACGGGGATGGGGGGGGGGTAAAAATCCCTCAATGACACATCGTATAGTTTCGACTTTCAGAGTGACAAGAATTTGCCTCCCCACGAGATAGGGAGAAGGGCCAATGGCTTGAAACTTGACTGCTTTTTTTCCCCCCCGCTCAATATGACAAGAACCTAACCTTGACAATGCTGCTTGCGCTCAATGCCAGGACATTGCGTGCTGTGAAAAATAAGAAAACCAAAAAAACACGAAATGCTATCAGGACATGTGTTCTCACCTTTTGAATATATAGTGAAGCACACTTTTGCCCAAAGATTCGAACAATTAACCCAGGCGCACTGCGATTCAGATTTTTTTTTGCGCACCGCTGATCAACACCCGTGAAAAACCTCAGCTTTCTGACATATTTGTTTTTATTTTAATTCCCTCAGAAAAACGAAGACCATATGGCCATCATTTGGAACAGATGGTATTTGCCTACCTCTCGAAGACTCTCAGACTATCGCTGCAATTGAAAGTACTGTACTTCTGTATGTCGTAAAATGACATTTCCTACGGAAGACACTGCACTACTGTGGACAGTAGCAATGGTACTAATGTTATAAAAATGTTATTGTCAAATTGGCTGTTGAAATCTGTACCATATGTTAAGGCCCGAATCGTCTATATAATTTACGGCTTCACAATGAACAAACACCTGTACTCCTTATTTTTAAATGAATTCAGTTAAACCATGAAAACGGCAGTGCTTTATCCCCGATAAAGTCATTTGGAACAGCTCATCGTGTGTTATTATTTAGGCTACAGTACATAGCCTAGTCTTGTACAAGCTGGCCTGTATACAGCCCAACTGGCTCAGATGGTTCTCCTTCAAGGCACATGATACAATGTGGTGTGAACAGCTCAGATGCCCTGCCCCCCCCCCCCCCCAACCCACATCCTTCATCATTCATTGCTTAACCAACCGGGCTGGGGGGGGGGGGGGGGGGGGGGGGTCGGGGTGATCATCTCCCAGGTCCTAAGACAAGAGACTGCTCAAGAACCAATAAAGTACCTGGCTGAGGTCTCCCACGGCAACAAGAACAGGCCCCCGGATCTGACCTCAAACAAGTGACACGCACGCAACGATGCCGGCAATTATTTTCTGCTCCGCTCCCGCGCTCTGTGTCTTTTTCTTCCTTTTCGTCTATTTATTCTCCGTTCTTCCCTGCCCCGTGTACACTGCGCGCGCGTTGGCGGCGGCGCCGAGCGTCTCCCGCATCCTTGAGACGTCGTGCGTTTGAATGAAGACGCACTCCAGCTCCTCTCATCTCGCATAATGCGTCGGGTAAAACAAACACAATGGATCCTGCCGTGTATCTCTGCACCGGGGGTTAAAGAACAGGAAAAGGAGGAGGGAGGGCCGGGGGGGGGGGGAGTCGGGCAGCAGTAATTGCTTGTTGTCCGTCTGTGATTGAAGGAAGAAAAGGTTCTCCAAGGTTCTTGTTTCGATTCAACGTAACATTAATTAACAAATTATTAACCTTCTAATCTCATAAACTTTAAACAAGGCACCCCGGTCCAAACAAAGACGGATAGAAGGTAGAAATCAACAAATTCTATTCTGTTCATGCCGCTTACATGCTTACACTGGCTTGATAACAAAAGCCAACAGGGCCTTGAACGTAATGAGAAGACCAATGCGTTCTGTTTAACACATCCATTTATTGCACAATGCAATCACTTTCTTCTGCAGTAGCTAGCTAGCACTTCCATTAAACATGAATTATGCAGTTCATTTCGCACTAAGAAGAATGAGCACCCTGAAAGCCGACCTGCGTTTCGCACAGCGACTTTAAGCGATGGTGACAACGGCGTCATCTTTAAGCCGGCGCGGAGTGCGAAGCTAAGATTATTTATACGCATCCCGACGCCGCGCGCGCCCGCGCGGTTGAAACGGGGACGGACCCGGGGGAAAAAAAAAGCGACTGAACATTGATTCCAGTAAAAGTCAAAAGTTGCCTTGGGTCCTGTCGGAGAGTGCTCTCCTCTCGCCGAAGCCCAGGTGCATTAATCAGCGAGCGCCGCCGAAGAGCTCGATTTGAGAATGATTTATGACACGCACGGCCGCGATGCCGAAGTGACAGGTGACAAAAGGGACGCCCGTAACTTTATAAATCCGGGGCCCGCGCCATCTGCCGCGGAATCGCCCGCGTTAGCACCGGGGAAAAGTTTACGCCGGCGCTCTTCAATGAAGTTACGGCTGAAGAGATTTAATAGGTAGCCCTTGTAAAAAAATTTTTTTAAAAACAATAATTTAAATGTTAAAAAAAAATGTTTTTTAAAAGCATACGGCTCCTAGTCTCTCTATTATAACGCGGAATAAACCCAGAGACGATAATGACGACGCCGGTGGCACAATATGCAAGGCTCAGATAACTCTCTCGGCTCTCGGATCAGAGAGAGGAGAGTGGGGGAGAGAGAACGTTCTGGAGCGCGATGCCAAAGCCCTTGGCATTAGGGAGGAGGAGAAAGTGAGGAAGAGGAGGGCCGGGGGTTTCACTCCTACGACTCGCACTGGGGAGGTTTCCCCGGGTTCCAACAGAGACAGGGAGGAGAATAACCACCTCCCCTCCTCAATAAAACATAAAAACTTCACATAAAACCTCTGAGCTTTCACTTCATATGACCTCAAAAATAAATTCTTCACGGGAACAGTCCTTCGTAATGCATAGTAGACAGTACACATGATATCATTGTGTAACATAGAAAAAAAAAAGCATGTCCACATGTTCAAAGAAATACTGTATCAACTTTGGACTACAGGATTCTCGAAACAGTTGACCTGAATATAGCGCCTTCACCTTCAACCGAACGGAACCCCCCCACCCCCCGCCCCGCCCGAGTCGGCGCATCTTCGCTTCCACGCCCAAGAACAACACAAGTTAAACTCAAGAGACCCGAAACGGCTCAGGGAGATCCGCGGAAAACTTTTACCGGCTTTCTTTTATTTCCCCCGTTCAAACCTCTGCCGTATTCCCATTTGTAATCCGTCCATAAACTGCCTCTGCTCGCTCAACAAAGGGGCTCTTAATGAGAGAGGGGAAAACCCTGGACATTTTAACACCAGATTAGAACGCATTATATAATATTTACACCCTCTCTCCCTCCTCTGTCGTCTCCCGTTCCCGAAATCGCGCTCTCCTTCCCCTCCCTGTTTCCCTTTTATCTCGTCACCCCGGGGCCCCACGCGGCACAATCGGGGAAAAAGTTCAGAATTACCCATTCAAGGCCGTTTTCGCGAATAATCCCGCTCTAATTCCGCCCCGGCGAGGAGTGACAGTATCTGTTTTTTTTTACACGTGTGCGACAAAGCGTCGCGCGGGGCGCCGGGGCCGGCGGAACAGGCTGGGGACACGGACGGCGAGCGCCTCACCCTTATTATAACGCCGTCCTTGGCAGACAAGCCGTTTGCCCTTTATTATAAGGTGCGTGTAACAATGAAGGCGATTTAAAATGGATTCCGTGTAGCCGCTAGACAAGGAGCAGCAGCCTTATGGCGGCTGATAGCGCTCGAGATGACAGCTCAGAATTGAGGGCTGAGAGCAGGTGAAATATTGCTACCTAATACGTGTCGCATACCTGCATAAATATTTATGCCGCGCGCGTTGGAGGCGCCAGACTTAAGAAACTTCAGCTCTTGGCTTCAATCAGCCGGCCGCGGGACCCCGGTCGGCCTTTCTCCGTTTAACCCTTCCAGGGCCCTGAGACTCTGGGCGCACCGCCCCCTCCACCCCCTTGCTCTAATGAGGCGGCGGAGCTGACTGCGAGGCGATCGGCTCTCTTATTGGTGCAGGCCCGCCCCTCACACACGTCCAGCCCCTCCTATCCCCGAAAGCGTACATTCCATATCGCTGAGAAGTGACTCATACAAGGAACAGGACCCCACAGTCACCGCTCCCCGCTGTGGCAGCAGCTACCCACAAACATCTGGGGGCTCTCCGTTCCACAGTGAGGGGCGCGGTAAGGGCCCCGCGGTGAGGGCCCGGCTCACGCAACCCCCAACCCTCCACCGAGGGTCAGACTGGTGCGGGCAGACCCTTGCCAACCCCCGGATCCCGCCACGCGCCCCTTCCCGAAACATGCAACCCAGACCCCGGCCCAGCGCTCTAATCCCTCCGGCTATGCACTCCCAGCTTCCACACGTACCAATGAGGGGATTGAATTAACCCCAGAAAACAGTGCCGCTCATGACAACCTCGGGGGGAAAGGGGGTTCACTTCTAGTTCTGCGCTGAGAAACGACAGCCTCTCTCTCTTTCTGTCGCTCTGTCTCTCCCTCCCTCCCTCCCTCCCTCCCCCCTATCCACCTCCACCTCTCTTTCTTTCCTTGTTGAAATTCACAGGGTTCAGGCTCTTTGAGAAAAGGCAGGGATGTGGGAAAGCGTGGCACCATCGCAGAGGTGAAATTCTCCCGGAGCCACGCGGCAGTGGCACGCGTTCTACTTTCAAAGTGTGCAGAGAGAGGGCGTACGCAGAGAATTCTAATTTCACAGAAAAAAATAAAACATACCACACCCACGTGGGCAGGAAGGGACGTGGGCACAAATGTTTGCACACACATACTCTCACAGACACACACACGCGCAAACACCCCACGCATATACAAACAAACGCACGCACGCACACACACACACACACAACCACACACATACAGGACAGAGTCTCCTCTGAACAAACCCCAGCACCGAGCCAGGAACGTCGGCAAAGTTTTACGGGAACGCCGGTTACAATTTCCGGAAAGCCTCCCCCCCATTTGTCTAGCAGGATTCCTCTGGCCCCTTTCATGGGGTAGAGCACACGTACATTTATAAAAGAAGGTACAGCCTCGCACATGACAGCCAGCAGTTGCGGATATTTAAAAAAAAAAGAGGAGCTATTACCTGTTCGCCAGTAGCGCTCTCAAGGTCACCTGACTCATTCCCTGATAACTTGGCAGCAGTTGGGCCCAGTCCCAGCTCCACTCACTTATGGCTGACTGTTGATGTATGAGGAGAAGCTATTGTTAGTTATTAATCAGAGTTAATATGATCAGTAAATTACAGCTCCAGCTGGGGCGGACTAACTAAGAAGGAGGGGGTCCAGAACAAGGACTCCGACAGACGATATCAATCATGTCCGCACAAGAAGGTTTTTATTCCAATAAGACAGCAATTAATTTATAAATCCATTTGGGGATGTAGCCATCATTTATAAAAAGATAAATCAATTTCGGAGAGTCGTTATTCTTCCGACCGTTTTAATGGCATCCTGGCCGGGCCCTCCCGTTTGAAAAGCGCGAGACTGGCTCTTTGTTGGGAAGGCAAATAAAAATCCGATTTCTCTGATTGCTCAAATGTCACCGCTCACTCCAGTCAGGGCTTTATTGACAGAGCGAGAGAAACACAACTGCCTCCTGATTGATGGATCGGCTCCCCCTCATCCCCCCCCCCCCACTACCCCCCACCACCCCGCCTCTGCTTGCTCTGACAAACAACCTGGATGCCACCAGCAGACGAGGCAGTTTAATCACTCTCTTAATAGGCTCTTTTATACACAGGAATGCAGCCCTCACCAATAATGAGCCTTATTTGAACTCTTTTTTGCCCCGAAAAAGACAGGAAAGTACATTTCTACTGGACAAACAAACCAGGGGATCGGCTCCCGAGTGGCCCGGTTGCAATTGGAACCTTCCACAAGTGCAAGCATGGCCTAAAACCTAGACCAGTGGAGTCCCAAATCCTGGTCCTGGAGAGCAACAGGGTCTGCCGGTTTTCGTTGTAGTTAACCGGCAGACCCTGTCAGGTAAAGCAGACTCGCATCACAACCCGGTGCCTTGGGTTTAAAATGGCTGCTGATTCTGAGGTGAAAACAAAAAGCACCTGGTCACACGGATCTCCAGGAGCTGGGCTGGAAACTTGCAGTCGGTGAAAGACAAGTCTCTCCTCCATTGATGACTTAGTCACCAGCTTGCCGGTGAGTTCATCAGAGAGGCACAGTGTTAACTTGAGGCCCTTAAAATATCTCTAAAAACTCATATAAAAGAACACCCGGGTCAAGTTAAAGGTACTTACCTTAAACCTAAGAAGAAGAAAAAAATGATTTTATGGAACTATTTCTGCTTTGGCTAGAAAAGCTCACCTAACTCTACAATATTATTTTAGAATCAGCATTAAATCTACAATTTTGAGGATGCCCAGGGGAGAGAAGGTCTTTGGAAGCCGCGGAAAAAGCGGAGTCTCCTTTTTTAGCAGCTGAACCATTTCAAGATTCTCTCTTCCCTTTTATCCTTTTAATGTCTTTTGTCGCTCTTATCTATCGAAATTTTGCTCTCAGAACGACCTATTGAGAATTGGGAAGTTCACGTCTTAGCTCACAAAAGCAGTGAAAGGCAAAGAGCTCGTCACCGTACCCACCTCACCATAAAGACACGCACAGAACTTTAGTGGCCTTGACGGTAAAGAAAGTTCCAGACTAAGTCGTACTCCATGTACAAGAAAATCACGATGACACCCTGAACTGCTTCAGAGAAAAAGTAAATGTGAGGCAGATTGGTTTGGAAAGTTGGAAAAATCTATTTTTGTCAAAAAAAAAAAAAAGTTAAACCTGACGGTTTAGAATGGCCTAAGTGTCAAATTAGCAATGAAACAGCCCAGAGCTATTTTTCACGGTCATCCACACACTGTTCTTGTGGAGGTCTCTAGTGAGGTTAAAGCGGGTTACCGTGCAATCAAACAAAAAATGAATGCAAATCACGGCAGCTACTGACCGCACCCACCCGTGGGGGAAAGATGCTGAGAGGTGAACGAACCTGGTCGAACTCCTTGCCGCCGATGCGGCTGAACTGAGCGATGGGGTCGAAGGGGGGTCGAGGGCCGGCGGGGCCCCGGCTCAGGTTAGCGGCGGGGGCCTGGGGGCCGGCCTGGGCGGGGTCAGTCGGAGCGGCGAGCCGGGAGGCCAGCAGCTCCTGCACACGCAGTCGGAACGGGGGGGGGAGGAGACACAGGGAAGAGGCGGAATTCAGCAGGAGTGGGGAGGACAGGTAGAGGGCAGGTAAAAAATAAATAAAAAACACAGCAGAAACTTATTACAGTACTTTTACAAGACTTTCACTGTGAAACACTCAGGCACCGAGCCCTCAAATACACACACACACACACACACACACACACACACACACACACACACACACACACACACACACACACACACACACACACACACACACACACACACACACACACACACACACACACACACATTATATACATACATACATACATACATACACACACACACTGCATACATACATACATACACACACACACTGCATACATACATACAGACAGACGGATAGATAGAAAGCCACTATAAATTTCAGCTCTCTAGCACATTAGAGAAAGTGGAGTGAAGCTGAGTCCCTGTGCTGTTTTCGCAGTGAGAAGCTGGATTCCCAAAGTGAATGGCCCCACACAAGTACAAATTAATGCGTCTGCTCAGAAATAGAAAGGGAAATAAAGGACACGGGTGAGGACGGGATATGTTTAGACACAGGGCTGCAGGGGGGAGAGAAGTCTTTCACTGTGGCGGGAAGTGGAGCTCAAACTTTCTCTTCTCCTCCTCCTCCTCCCGTTCCTCCTCCTCGCTCTCAGGGTCGCGTGAGCGCGTGAAGGACGGGGTGCGCCCCCGCCCCTACCACCACGCGCTCGCCCTGCACCCCCATCACTCACGCCTGATCCGGGCCTGTCACCCGCCAAGCCTCCGCGCCTCTCCGCTCCCTCTCTCCGTCCTTCTGCTGACCTTCTGTGGGGTGTGGGGGCTTGCTGGAGCTTGTCCTGAACCCCCCCTCCCCACGCCCACATTACCGCCAGTGTTCCACGCCTCGCACCGCCTCCTGCTTTCACGTCCAGGACCAGCTGGGGTGCGCCTGTCGAACCCGCGCTAACGCTCGTGCGTTCGGATCAACGCTGACCAGATGCGCTAGCCGTGCCAACCATAGCCACGCACGGGATACCTCAGCATCTCAGCTACGCTGTTCATATGTTTCGCCGTTACGGGAAATACTGTGTATAATACCACATGTAACATGTGCAATAGGACCCCATTGGTCAATGCTGGGTTGCCTTATCTGCAACAAGACAGTTCTGGGTGTCTGGGTGTGTAGGAATGCATTGTGGGATTTTTTATCATTAATTTCACTCTTTCCAAGCAGTTAATAAAACATTTATTGCCTATTCATCGCGCAGACTGCTTCATTGGGGGCGAGTGCTTGGTTCTGATTGGTCAGGGTACAGGAACTATGGTGCGCGCGGCAGACGGAAGCCCCGCCCAGGCTTACCGTACGAACGTGCGTTTCGGAGGCGAGGAGCCACGAGGAGCCAGGTTTGGCACGGAACGCGCGGTGGCGGTGATATCAGAGGGGACAGGAAATGGGGACTGGGAACCTGGGCGGGCTCGCCTCCCCTCGTGGTCCGAGGGCTTCTCAGCCCCAGCATAAAGCGGGCCCAGTTTCCCCCTCACACGGTCCATGGGGGTGGGGGTGGGGGGGAGGGCGGGGGAAACATCGTTGGCGCACTCTGCAGCGCGGAGCGCGAGGCTCCACCGGTAACCCCTCGCTGTGAGCAGACGCCGCCTCAGGCCAGCACACACCTAATTGCTCGGGAAAAAGAGCGTTTCCCTACCTCATTGAGTTGGATGATGTGATAAATTTGCCTCAGGTACTCGCCGCCACCTGCTTTGTGGCACATCTCCAGGACCGTCAGACCTATTTTCTGCTCAGTCAGTTCAGGCACACTGCCTCTCTCCGGCGCCACGCCGCCGCTTTCCGCCGCCTCAAACGCGCTGGCAGCCAGAAAGAGAGAGGGAGAGAGAGACGGGGAGAACAGGGACAACATCAATACGCGCTACAAAAAAAACAAAAACGCAGATTTCAGTTTTTTTTCTTTTTAATTCTGTTTTTTCTCTTTTGAACGAAGACGCAACCGTCTGAGAGATCATTCATAATATTCCACTTCACCGTGTCTTACGCGCGCCCGGTCCGTCTTCCTCAACGTGACAATTAAGAGGCATGGCGCTATAAGAGCCTACCCATTCTCATGCACAATTAAACTACGAGTACTGGCAGAACAATTACAAGTACAACCACGTTATTCAGTACGGCAGGCAAATAAGACATCTTCAAATCTCTTCAAGGGAAGAATCTGGATTGTTGCACATTTTCTTAAATATCAAGCATTGAGCGAGGAACTGAAGGTTAAAGACTGAAAAAAAACGGCCCTCAGAGCTGGAAAACGAGCTACGGAGGAGAAAGCAGGCCAGCGTAGCCGCATCCCTCCCTGAAGTTCTTGCCGTCGAGCTTCGCTGGGTGAACGTGAGGAATTCATAAGGCAGCATTTTACGCATTAATGGAGCGTTAAGATGACCATGCCCACCGATCAGAAAATTGTTGCCTCGATGCCTAAGTGACAAAAATTAATGTAATGTAATGTAATTAAAAACAACCTGGATTACGAGTGGCTTCTGATGTCACTGCTCCAAAATCTTTATTTTTTTATATTCTCCCCCCTCTGGCTGCGTCTGTATTAGAGCCTTGACCACTGATACTCTCACTTTTCATTCAAAACTTAGTTTCCAAAACAATTCCAGTCACTCTCATCTGTCTTGACACAAAGTTTTAAAGGTAATAGCAATAAAGACACATGCAGATGAAGATGTTGTGTGTACGTTGCAGTGTCTCTCTTTTGTGGAGAGTGTGTACGCATGTTAAGCGTTTGCGCCTGTGTTTGTGAGTGTTCTGTTTGAGCGTGTGAGTAGTTCTGTCTCAGTGTATGCGTGTATCTGTGCGTGTGAGTGCGTAACCTTCTGAGTGTATGAGTGCGTGCGTGTGTGTGTGTGTGTGTGTGTGTGTGTGTGTGTGTCCGCAAACCTGTGCAAGCACGTAAACGATGATCTCAAGGACTACCTTCTATTTGGCCTGGCGGAGACGAGTCATTCCGGAGTCCTTCCTCACTCCATATTTTTACGACCGCGACACACGTCAACTTAAAAAATGAACACTTTCCTCCAAATAGACTTCCTGACATTGTTTTTCTCCCCCCCCCCCCCCTCTCTCTCTGTCTCTTTTCTCTTTTCCTCACCACCACCCCCACCCACCCCCATTTTTTTAATTATAAGGTGGCGGGAGCAGGGTGGACTGCCAGGCAGCCTTTAGCGGTCTGACATTGAGGAAGTTGAGGGCTCCCTGGCCAGGCGGTGTATCAGTGTCAGCACCCGCCCTGTATCCTTTCCTGTCCATCACTGTGCAGGTGAAGCAGATGATTGGATTCAGTCATCGGCGTGATTAATGAGTTCCTCCGCAGATTTGGGACAGCCTATCAATCATGTCATTAGACCGCGTGTGCCCCGAAAGTGGCAGACCTCAGCCAAGGAATAACTGCATTCATCTTAATCTGTGTATGCAACCCGTCAGCCAAGTCAGGGTCACCATGATGGAAAACAATAATCTTCTCCTCTACAAATTACTTTGCAAAGATGGTGTAGTGGAAAGAGGTGGGGGGGGGGTTCTTCATTTTTTTTGGACTTGCAAGCCCCCCCCCGCCCCCCCGACCAGAAGATGCACTGTACCCTGATTGTTTACAACTCAGGCGTCACTTCAAACTGAAGGTTATTTTAATGAATAGTAATGATTTCGGAAAGTGTCTGAGGCAGGTGATACATAATCACTCTTTCATTCTGCTTCCGCCCCCCTTCTTCTCGTCCTCTTTTCAGTAGTTTTTTTTTTAATCCTGCCTTTCCTGTTACTGAAACCACAGAGTTTCCTGGAACACTTAAGGTAATCTGTTTATCTTTGTGTTTTTTTTGGTCTTTTTTTTCTGTTGGAGTTCTTTCCCGTCTTGGCTAAATAATTTTTAATAAGGATGGATATTTCCACGGTAGACTCAAACATCCCTCACGAAGGAATGCGTTCATGTCATTTAGAGTCAAAAACATTTGTTCTCGGGATAAGTCACAAAGCAATGGCCCATAGCTTTATAATGAGAAAATAAAACTAAACTCCTTACAGTCCGACAGTCTTTCTCCGTTTGATTGATGCATGAACAAGGCAGACATTCACAAATACGCTAAGGCCTGTCTAGGGACAGGAGCATTTTCTTTAACAGAACTCTATGGCATATTCTCAGCAAGGCCATTTCCATTCAATTTGTTCAGACGTTTGAATTTTGAATACAATTAATTCAGTTAAAAATGCATTTCAGAATGGGAATTTGAATTTGCACCACGTCTGTTATTGAGTTATCGGATCTGCCTCTTTCTGCCTCTGGTACGGTGAAACCGCACGAATCATCAAGTTCCTCTTTCATTACTGCTAATTAGAAAGCATAATCAGTATCCAAATGTAGTATTACCAGTTGGTACAATACCTATAAGACCTGCGTGCATTGCAGCAACAGATACTGCCAAATGCTAAACCATGATGACGAAAGAAAAATGGTGCAGTTACGACACCACAGGACGGTCAGTGTAACAGAGTAGCTTTACTACTTCCTGTGTCGAGTAATTGGCAGCTTAGTTAACTATATGTTCAGAGTAGCTTCCCCAACACTGAGGAGGGAGGCACCAGTTCCAAACAAGGCAGTGTTGAAAAGGTGCAGAGGAATGTCTCCTTGCAGTTCACACCTGGTGGTTTTAACCTTGTAAGGCACACAGTATGCCTCTCACACCTAGACCTTACCTGTCTGAGTTCCAAGCAGAGTGTAACCCTCCACTCACGAGTCTCGTTTTGAGATTTGTTAACTAGAGAAATGAGAGCATGCACTAATTGAGCCTCTACGTTTCAGGTTTGTAGGCCAAAGATTTGATTTCGCCATATACCATTCAGAGATATGCCAACTTTTGATTCATGTATGTTGAATAAAACTGTGATGCAAATGTCGTAAATTACTAAATGTATTTTTGGAACTGTTGAACCTGCCCTAACCCAAGCCTGTAGACCGATGACGTGTCCAAAATGCGTCTACGTGTGCGAGTGAATCGTCCACGCAACAAAAATGTGACTGGGTGGCTCAATAGTCTGTATGAGCATTATACACTCTTATGACACAATTGGCTGTTAAATTTGAATTTTGATTGGCTGTCCCTCACCCCTCGGCACACAGCTTTCTGGCCGCCTGCAGCTGAACGGAGCTCCATTTGGGGCGCCTCTCCTCCAGGGTCTGCAGGACCTTGTGGACCACGGGTTTGGGGACGCCCTTCTCAAGGCCCATGGCCGCTTGGAGACACTCGGCCACCAGCGTCAGCTTCTCCTTGCCCCCGCGGGCCAGCGGCCGGTCGCTCCCGTCCTCCAGGCTCCGACACAGGGAGCCGAGGAGGCCCCACAGGAGCAGCCCCGTGGGCTTGAGCTGCCGGGAATTCTGGGAGAGGCGCTTCTCGCCCGCGTGGAAGAGGAAGCGAACGGGCAGGGGCAGGGAGGCCACGGCGGAGGGCAGGTTGGCGAAGACGAAGGACACGGCCTGCAGCAGAAGGCTGGTGCAGTCTGAGAACACAGGGGAGCGAGAGAGAGAGAAATAGAAAGAGGCGGCGCGTCGTCAGCACCAACACTGTCTGAGCTCTAATGACAACTGCTTCTTTATACATTTTTAACAACTTTTAATAAAAAAAGATTCATTTCCAGAATATGAGATATGCAAGCCCTCTGCAAAAATTTTGTTTGCTGATAGGTCTTTCAATATATAATCTTTTAATCTGAAGTCTTAATGAAGTTTTAATGTCATCGAGTAACCAGGTTGTCATAGATACAAGGGTTGCCCAAAAAAGTGAAAATCCTTTTTAAACACCAACAAAATGAACAGATTCACCGCTGCCTCTGTTCCCCATAATCCTCAATACGGTTGGATGGTTGTCCCAGGAGAACCCCTTTTCCTAAAATGTGGGCCGTTACTTCCTGGGGGGTTACAAACACATGATTTGTACCGTTGGCAGACTCCTTTCCTTGGGGGTTCTGGGAGGTGTAGTTCCACTCCTTCGGTACTTTGCTGAGCACGCTCTCCGGGACGATCTGCGTGGACAGTGGTGTGGCGTGGTCCTCGGTCACCTGCCAGGACGTCACCATGGCGACGATGTTGCCCACGATGCTGACGATGGACTCGGTCACAGTGGCTCTCAAGCACCTCAGCACAGCGGGCTCTGCCTGTCTGGAATCTGGCACTGAAAGATGACATCATTGATGACCACGTTGAAACGTGCTGCCTGCAGCACTGGTACAGTATGTACGTCTCGAAAAACATCACCTGATAACACAACGGATGCCTACTCTGGGCAGGTTCAAACTCAACAGTTTAACCGACAGAAATGGATTCAAGCTGGGTGACCCCCATCACCGAGAGCCTCACATGCCAATTACAGGATGTTGTGGAAAACACCATTTCCCTTAATGCATCTGTATTTTTGTTTGATTAAGCTATTCTTTTAACTCAGCTAAAATTGCCTATTGGTGTGGAAATCATTTGATGTGAATTTATGTAGCCTAAAAGTCATATGAGAGCACCGCAGACCTGGGGGGACTGTTCTCTGAAGTCAGACTGAACCTCTAACCTGAAATTAAATCCAAGTTGAGAAGTCAGCTTGTTATGTTGGTCCTTTTCACACAAACAAAGTCCCGTGTGCAGAACCTATTCAAATTCTACCCCGACTCAACCTTTTCAAACTCTCTGGTTTGCCTTGGAAGCGACACATCCAGCTAAAATGCTTACTGCAACCAGGCTCTAGCCCCAGCACACAGGAGAGGGGTTTGAGAAATCGCAGGCAGAGCCGATTCATCGACAACCGCAACTTGGACCTGGCCAATGCTAATTACAATGTTTTTAAAGTGCACCGCGTTGCTGACACCTCACATTATCTATCCCTTTGTAAACACTGAACAGAGAAATTTTGCACATAAACAATCTTGTCAGGGATATTCTTTGTCCAAAATTCAATTACAGCCAGTGCTCTACTCCGAGGTGTGGACCAAGCCAATAATTAAGTTAATTATACCAGGAGGAATACAAAATGTTCAGCGACATCGAGATTACAGGACCAACTTCTACACGATTCCCGTTCTCCGGCAAACCCTCCTCTCCAATTTGTCTAATTTATGCAGCAATAATTACCGCTTGCGTGTAATAAAAATACAAAAAAAGAGGATTCTTTCTCCACAGGAGCCCTGATTAAAACCCCAAATCAAAGCTTCTCCAACAGGAAAAGAGTGAGGAAAGAATTGTAGTCTCTATTTTGGCAGATTAAATTAACGTCCTGCGATTAACCGCAATGGGAAAAATGAATGTTGTTTTTTTTGGTTTAGGTTTTTTTTTTTTGCTGAAACGCCTACACGCACAAATGGATATTGATTTTGTTGGAGATGGAATATGCCTGTGATGGAAACAAACAAACAACTATCATGCTGAAAGCCCTGCACTTCATTATGCCTATGATAGTTTTGAAATGTTACGAGACTCCTCCCTGTGGGAAGATAGCAATGCCCAGCAGCGAATATTTAAAGAACGGCACACCTGGGGTTAGTTAACAACCCCGACAGTCCTAATGATGTACTTCCTGCGCCATCATAGAACGTATTCATGTTAACGTTTATTTTAGCGATTAATAAAACCTATTACAAGACGTAAAAAAAATAAACTCCAAAATCACAACACAAAGCTTTAATTATTTTTAATTTGCAACGAAGGGCTTGTACGGTACCTGCCAGGTTATATAAACGGTCCCACAGGTGTCGCTTGTCGAAGTAGCCTTCGAAGACGAGGGCCAGGGCCTTGGGGACGCAGTTGAGGGTGGAGAGCACCGAGAACACAGCCTCGAGGAACGCATCTTCGTCCCGCCAAATCTCTGCCGAGTCTTCTGCCCCATCGTCCGCACAGAAACCTGAGAACCCCGTGGAAACAGAAGACACAAGATGGGGTGGTGTGAATAACCGCTGAGGCAAAAGCCACAAAATGGTGATATAATAAAACCAGTTCCAATGCATGCACTTTTTGTTTGTTTCTTCTTTTTTTGTGAAATTGCTCAGAGTTGACACAACTTGACAGTGACCCCTTTGGGGTCACGGCTCAGGAAGAACCATTAAGATCTTAAACAACGGGAAAGTCAAAGAAAACAAAACAGAAATTACAAATCATACTGATGAACACAAATGCAGCAGTAAAGAAGCGCAGGAGCTAATTCAACCCAGTCTATTTAAAATAAAATAAATGGATAAACGTTGGAATAAAGGAATTCCAAGGCTACGCATATTGAAAAATTCAAGGTTGTGAAAAAAGGCGTGGAAGGGGAACAAAAGCCGCAAATCTGTCGGAGGTGGGTAAAAGAAAGAAGAAAAAAAAAACCCCGTGACACTTGTGGATAGATACCTAGCACGCAAACGCATGAAGTACGGATGAATAGGCTTTGACAGCGCGTCCTTCTGCGAGTGAAAGCAGGCAGGAGAGTTTGCGGTGGCGGCGGTAGTTTGCCACCAGTGACCGTGATCCAGCTTTAATCAGCCTTTGTGGCTGACGGCAGGTATTTGAATAGGTGAGTGAATGCGATGCGCCACTCAATGAAGATCTGGATTAGAAAAGCGAGGCGGTGTTTGTGCTTTCCTTGACAAATGTTCGGCTGCTTTAAAATGACAGGCTTAAATTGCCTGCCGTATTTAAAGTGGGAAGCAGGCTTAATGTTGCTGCCGATAATAAGAAAACAGAAAGAAAAGATACAAGCTGAAACGTGCATGCGGGAGTGCGTGCGGGAAATAGATTTTTTCATCACATTTTTTTTTTCCTACTTGCTTTCCCACGGAGGAATGTGGTCAGAAATCTTTTGACCCGGGATCATGCCATTGGGACGCACTTTGCGGGCAGCGGCGGCCATTGGGGCACATTTTACAGACAGCGGCGGCGGTAATCGTCCCTTGAGGAGAACCCGCGTCAGCGAGGGAGTTGGGACTTAACATGAACTGCCATTCGGGGTGCTGAGGAGCACGAGAGGTTATAACTGCCCGCCGTTTAATAATGATCTCATTACACGGCCCGCGGACGAGTTATGATGAACGAACCGTTCCTCTTCGCTGTGGAGTCGGGGGGCGCCCAGGCTCTCGCACAGCCCCTGTGACCTTGAAGCTCCGCCAGCAAATATCCCAGAACCCCGCCACCCCCCGTCGCCCGGCCCGCACCCCGCCCTCTCTTTTTTCTACAGGGATACCCCAGAACACAGCAATCGGTCCCATCCACAAAAAGCAGCTGGTATGTCCCGTGATAGTTACATTGCATGCATAGGGCCCTGTATCAAGTGTATCCTAACAGTGCACAAGGCTACCCATGTACGAGAAGGCATGTTAGAGCCCATCTATACCGCAAGTGAAGCATGCCACGTTCGCTTCTGGTGTAGATAACCTCTTCCACCACCGTCACATTCGGTGGGTAGGTGTAGGTGAGCCTTAAGATTATATGGCAAAAAAAGCCCCACAGCGGATTTGATGACCGCAGCTGCTGTTTGTTTTTAATTAGCCCTTGTTGCGATTTCCGAGGCGTTGCCGGCGTGATTTAGAGCGACGCTGCGCTCCAGACGAAAATCAAAGGCGACTGCCACCCTTTAGGAGCGAGGCCGTTATTAACGAGGTACCCATAATGTAAATTAGCCTGAGAGAGCACAACGGTCTTTAAAGGTTAGACTTTCAGCAAGAGGGAGGAATCTTTACAGGTCACTCACTCAGCTCGCACTTGTGCTGTGAAGCGTTTTTATTAGCGAGCGCTATTGATTCAACAACGATAATGATGACATCTGCGCGTAGCGATGTGACCCTAGCTTGACTACTCAAGTTTTCTTCGCAATTAATGTTTCTATTAATTCCGTTCAAGTTCCGTTCAGGCCTACATTTCCAGAGCGCTAAAACACAGCAAGATGTGAGGGCTTTCTCTTTACTTTCACTGCCTGCCCTTGGTCGCGTCGGATGTGTCCAACGTTGGCCGACAGTAGACGTCGTCATAAAATTCACTTTATGGTGGGTGAAATTTTCAGGGGCTATGGGACAAAAAAAATCGTCATAAAATTTGGGAGAAAAAGAGATTTAGGAGGTGAAATTGATTCCCCTTTTGTCACCAGGGACACACAGTGACCCAGAGCATTGCTGAAGATGAGGAGGAGAGAAGTGTTTCTCTTTTATACTCTGAAGAATGAACAGATAGTAAAGTAAATGGGCTTTTCAAACACACCGCCAATTTTTTAGCACTTTAAAAAAAAAAATAAATAAAGATGAAACGTTCACATTTCTCATTCAAAAAAAAAAAAGAACATAATTTAATTTGTACTGACACGTTAACCACAAAAACAATGTGAAAATATTCCCCATTTTCAGATTTAATTAATTTTACGATATACAATTTCTTGGCCATATATGACTATTGCATATGTATGTGCGTGTGTGTGTGTGTGTGTGTGTGTGTGTGTGTGTGAGTGTTTGGATTGTAAAATTTTTGATAATAACTACCATTATTTTTAGCATTGTTTTATGTGAGTGCCTTGACTTTTGTTTCACTGAACTTGAGTAAGTTGAAAAACATGCGTTCTTACGTGAGTGGCTCAGCAGGACTTGCAGCAGGATGCAGTCAGACTGCAGAAGAGCCCGTAGCAGCAGCTTGTAGCTGCAGCCCGGCTGGGCGCACAGCAGCCGCAGCCGACCCACCACCGCCAGCTCATCCGCCGCCGACATCCTTCGGCAGGGGAAACAAGGCAGAGCGTGCCGTCAGATGGCCGCCGAGATGCCGCTTCACTTATCTACGAAACCAATAGCCTTGAACTGGAAGTCTCGCCTAATGCTAACTTCCTTAAATGTCAATTCCTCCCAGATTAGTTGGGAAAATGCCTTCATGCTTGCTTAGGTGAAGTATGCGCGTGGAAGGAATTGTGTTTAATCTCAGAGAGCTGAAAGCAAATTAGCATCTGGTAAAGTGCCAGCAATGTAAAAGGTATCCCTGTCCCTTTTGGTGGAACCAGAACCTTTTTTTTTTTTTTTTTTGGTTCCGCAAGGTTACAGCTGAATTGTATTTCCTCTCAATGAAGAAAGTAGGGTACATCTTTATGAGTTTGAGAAGGGAGCGCTTGTATTTTGAGAAAATCTGATAGGAGAAAAAAAAAAAAGAGTGGGGGAGACTCGGATTTAGCTGTTAAAAGTTTGCCAAATACACAAGTACACAAGTGCACCCTGCTGTTTGAATGAGGAACATTATGTTTTAACCTGACAGAAGAATTTATGAAGTCACAAGCCTGCAAATCCACAAGATATTCCCTCTTAACAACTCCAATAAATCAAGCGGAAACGCCACTGGGTCAGTTTTCAGCACTGAACACTAAAACGAGATGTTTAAGGCTTTTTACGGCGTATACTGCTAGTTGATTTATTTTCGCGATTTACATTTTTATTATTGTTTTATTTAATAATTATAGCAGTCAGTTTGTTGGGAACGTCCCGTTTTCAACCTCTTCCAATCCATGGTTTAGCTTTGATCAGATGGATAGTGCACATTCCCTCCCCAACCCCATGGATCCTTGAAGACAATGGAAGGTAAAAAAATAAGTAACAGAAATAAAACAATTTTCAACTCTCCAACAGTGGGACTGACAAATTGACAATAGAAGGAGTCTGAGATATGTGTGACTGCACACCCGATGACATCACCATTGGGGGCGGGGACACAGGGTTTAAAGTTCAATGCGCCTGGCCTTTGAACAAATTCGGCGTGCAAGCTTGTTCAATAATGTCCAAATAATGTGCTTATGATCTGCTGGTGTCAGTATTTATGGTGTACATATCAGTTATGTTAAGACAATAAAACAACATTAACTGATATCTGATTAAAATCCATATTCCGTTCCACCAGGTTAAAGTTGTAGAGTGGTGTAGCTATGAGAGAATGACACAGCTCACCTTACTGGCTCTTCAGAAAAAAGTGAGGGGTTGATATGACGTAGCCACCGTGCCCTCTGGTTACAAGCTGGCATCTTCGTAGGTGACGGAGGTGGTTCGTCTGCAGGATCTCTGCAAAAATTTCTGCGTGCCATGAAAGAAAAGGATAAACTTTAATCAACTTACCTTGTAAAAATGGGCTTACAAGTTAATGTTCCAAAGCCACTCAAAACCATAGAACACAGTGACTCAAACTGCACTGATATCACATGATCAAATGTATCACAAGCCAGGAAGTCAATTGAAGGTTAGCTGCTCAATTAGATGATTGGTTAAAGCAAACACTATGAAGTCTGTATATGAACTGGCCAGAGAATAGTATGGTCGGTAAACTCCAGCATGCAGATGCCTGAACTGTGGAGCCAGCTATGGAGCATATAAGAAAGGTATATATGAATGTTTAATGTGATCCTAAGTTCTGGGTAATATGATAAGCATTATCCGGAGATATCAAGAATCACCATTAGCTAGCACCGCGGAGGTGCAGCGGACAAAGGCGCAGACTTTCTGTCTGTGCGGTTGCGCCCCGAGGATCGGTGGTTCGATCCCCGGTCCTGCCAGATCCGAGTATGGCCGGTGCCTTGAGGGAGCGGCAATTGGCGGCTGCTCCCGGGGTGCGGGGGGGGGACTCAGTGGGAATCATCGCACATAAGACAGCCCTGGGCGAGCTGGAATCACGGTTAGGAACTTTCGTGCCCTGAAGAAGACGTGGTTCCCTCTATCCTGCTACTGGGCTTGTAGTGGCGATTCTCTAGCGGTTGCTACATGGGGGGAATTGAATTGCATAGAGTCCAATTGGCTACCAAATTGGGAGAAAAATGGAAAAATCAGGAAATTAGCTATGGACCTCAGGAATGGAGTGGTTATGAATGACATGCTATATTAACGTGTGTATGGCCTGAGGGCTTTATAGTGTTATGAGCTACAGTAAAGTGTATATGAGCTATGGTTCCTAGAGAAACTAGGTATACTAGTTTATGAACCAGGGGCCCTGTCGGTTAAACTGATCCTGAGCTCTGGACCTTGTGAGGACCGTTAATAAACCATACTTATAGAGGGCTGACAGAGGCGACGTGACATTGTGAGGACCGTTAATAAACTACGCCCCCTTAGTTATAGAGGGCCGACAGAGGCGACGTGACATTGTGAGGACCGTTAATAAACCACATCCCCCGTACTTAGAGGGCTGTCAGAGGCAACGTGACATTGCGAGGACCGTTAATAAACCACGCCCCCTTACTTATAGAGGGCCGACAGAGGCAACGTGACATTGTGAGGACCGTTAATAAACCACATCCCCCATACTTAGAGGGCTGACAGAGGCGACGTGACATTGCGAGGACCGTTAATAAACCACGCCCCCTTACTTATAGAGGGCCGAGAGGCAACGTGACATTGTGAGGACCGTTAATAAACCACATCCCCCATACTTAGAGCGCTGACAGAGGCGCCGTGACATTGTGAGGACTGTTAATAAACCACATCCCCCGTGTTTAGAGGGCTGACAGAGGCGACGTGACATTGTGAGGACCGTTAACAAACCACGCCCCCTTAGTTATAGAGGGCCGACAGAGGCGACGTGACATTGTGAGGACCGTTAATAAACCACATCCCCCGTACTTAGAGGGCTGTCAGAGGCAACGTGACATTGCGAGGACCGTTAATAAACCACGCCCCCTTACTTATAGAGGGCCGACAGAGGCAACGTGACATTGTGAGGACCGTTAATAAACCACATCCCCCATACTTAGAGGGCTGACAGAGGCGACGTGACATTGCGAGGACCGTTAATAAACCACGCCCCCTTACTTATAGAGGGCCGACAGAGGCGACGTGACATTGTGAGGACCGTTAATAAACCACATCCCCCGTACTTAGAGGGCTGACAGAGGCGACGTGACATTGTGAGGACCGTTAATAAACCACGCCCCCTTACTTATAGAGGGCCGACAGAGGCGACGTGACGATGACCAGCACGCCCAGCAGCTGGCTACAGAGGCTGTGTACTGAGGAGGTCCAGGGCTCGTCCCAGGAGCCAGGCCGGACCAGGGCTTCAGCGCTGCCACACACACTCCACATCAGCTGCTCCACACACAGCAGGATGGCAGTGATGTCAGTCCTGTGGGCGGAGAGAGGTGATCGCTGAAAAACATCCAGAGATCAAAGAACCACAAAAAAGTTCCTGGCAGCAGGGTTCACATGTAGGTTTCAATATTTTCGGCTGTGTATTGCAACTTCGTTTGCTGTCTCCTTGCTACATTATATAATATTGCCGCCTACGGCGTCATGAATTTATGAAATAATAATTCCAACCCACTAAAGACTGCCCTCCAGTATGTTAATTTCCTGTATATACACACACACACACACACATTTCTTTTTTCCCCTAAGCAAACTAACATATGAGCATGCTGTCACAGCAGTTAAAAGATATCTTCAGCTTATGTTACTTGTTAAAATTCAGATCCAGCCGTTTTCCAGCATGATCACTTTGCTGTTTCCAGGTATCGGTGGTTTTAGAGCACTCCAGCTGAAGGTCCTTGAGGGTATTTATGAAAAAAAGAGGTTTAAACTGTAAGCTGTACAACAGGAGCCCATCTGTTTGGCAGACACCAGGACTGTGATTGCTCTCTCTCTCTCTCTCTATCACTCTCACTCTTTCTCTCTCTATCTGTCCCTCTGTCTCGCTCTTTCTCTCTCTCTCTCTCTCTCTCTCACGACCAGGCGTCCTTGCAGGAATGCACATTCCCAGAAAAACGCAGAGGGAAAAAAAAAAAAAAGGAACAAGGCATCATTTGGCCCTGGTGTCCGGGGCGATCTGCACATTTTCAGCAGTCAGCGACAGGGTGGGGACGGGGGCGTAAGCATGCGCTCACGCCGTATTTAAACACTTTAAGCACGCGTTAATGCACTGCGCCAGACCCGCGCATCAGGCCCAGGGAGAGCGGAGGGGTGTGGGGGGGGGGGGGGGGGGAGGCCAAGGCTGACGGAACGCAGACGGGAGGGTAACAAAGACAAACTTGTTCTGCGAAATGTGGACCTGGGGGAGGTACCTTCAGCCGGCGCGGAAACATCTCAACTACATACCCGAACTGCGCAATCTGTTCTATCTCTCTGAACAAAGAGGGGGGTGGGGGGCGTGTTCCCGATTTATTGCCATGGATTTAGAGCATTATACAAGCGGTTACTGCATGTAAAACTGGGATCCTTAGCAAAACTACTATAATATCAGAGTACCAGAGATTTCTTCAAGTTTAAGTATATGGCTCAACGTGGGTGCTGAATGCATTACATGTAATTTGGCAATGGCTGGATTGATATAACATTGTTAAAATGTTTTTACTGCTGTGAGCAATACCTAGAAATAAATGTCCAGTGATCAGGAAACAATGAATACAGATTCCTGAAAATTCCTTTTTTCTTTAAGAAAACCAGCTTGGTAGGTCAAATTTTGTGGTCAGTGAACCTCCCAAACTTGTTTTTGAAGAAAAAATGAAAACTTGCAGTCGTCGGCCAGAGTTAGGGCCACATGCCGGCGCGAGTGAGGTCCGGTACCTGATTTGCTGGGTCCGCTTGTAGGAGGGGCAGGCCTGGGAGTACCTGCGGACCAGCACCTCCAGGGTCTGGCTCAGAACCTGGGCCAGAACCTCCTGGGCCAGGCCGGGTGGCAGTATGGCCCACAGGTCGCTGCGAAGGCCCGACAGGAAGTAGTGCCACATCTGGATGGCGAAGGAGCACCGCTCCCCCTGCGGACGGAAAAGGGACCGTCCATCATGCCATGGCAGCAAGTGTGCCCCCTCGCGTGTGCCCTGTTCACCCGTGCCCTCTCACACGGCAAAAAAAGTGTTTTAGTCTTGAAATGAGATTTAAAATCCTATTTTTTTCTCTAAAGTGGAAAATATTAGCTTCTTTTAAGTAAGGTGAAATTATCTTACCCCACTGGCAAATCTTGAAATGAGTAATCGCACCTCATTGGCAATCTTTTTGTCTTATTTAGCAAAAGAGAAAAAGAAATGAGATTCTAAAGTCTTCTGTGCCCCCTAACCTGTGCCCTCTCACCTGTGCCCGTTCACCAGTTCCCCTTACTTGTACGCCGCGGCTAGGCCTAAACTAATAAATGCCAGCAACTTTAGGACAAATGTTGTATGAATCCAGACCCTGGGTTCTTTATTCCCTGATTATAAATGCTTCCTTTTACAGTTCTGAGAAAAGTCACGGTCACAAGGAAAGCAAAGCAGTGCCTGGTGAATGTGGCTCCGTGGGCCCCATAATGGGCTGAGCTACCATGTGCTGCGAATCAGAGACCCACATGAACCAATCAATAGACTACAGCAAAACGAGTGCGTCACTTGTATTGTATGACAGCGACACCCGCTATTGGATTCAGGAGACCTCAGTCGGCATTGATAGAAAGAAATGCCAGAGAGGACAAAGTGTTGGCGAGCGCACCGAAAGCATATGTACAGCTTTTGCAATTTGAAATGTGCAGAAAGCCATTACGTTGGGTCAAGGCCGTAGCACAGCAGAGGGTGGAAATAAAGACAGACAGAGGCAGAAAGAGACAGAGACAGGCTCGTTTCCTGCAGGCCCTAATTGCTTTCAGGCGGAAGGGAAGCGGCAGTGGAGCTTGCGGCATGAGCGAAGCCACATTATTAGCAACATGTACGGCGTCCCGTAACGATCCAAGGATGCGTCTCGTCTCGTCCGAGCGCCGCAGAGCGAGGCCGTCGCCACGGACACGGCCCCCCGGCCGGTCGTTTCGGGATTCGCGTCGGAGCGTGACGGAGCATCCGGGATTATGCCGCGGCTCGGACCCTCCGGACCAGCTGGCGCAGGACCAGGAGGAAAACCACGCGTGGAGTCGGAAGGGGAACACATTTGGCGCTGGGCCAAAGATGACAGAAGCGCCCAGACAGTGGCCTGTGCACACCTGCACATGGCAGGCCTGCCTCAAGCCACTGTTACAGACTGTTACTGGCCATTACATATGGTTTCAGGCCATTACAGACTGTTACAGAGCATTACAGACTGCTACAGATTTTTGCAGGTAGTTAAAGGCTGTTACAGATCAATACAGAATACTATACACTGTTACAGAGCATAACAGAGACCATTACAGACCGTTACTGCGCAATCCCAATGTCCATTGCTAATGTGGGACCCACACGTGTCATGTAAGGCCACCTTCAATATTTTGGGCACAAAAGCCATTGGTAGAATTTCAGATGCACCACTCCAGTGCAAAAACGATTGACAACAGGGTGTTCCATGACTTTTTTTCCCTGTAGCCAAGCCTTAAGCTGGGAGATGGTGGAAGATGGCTCTCCACATGAGCCGGAGGATGCACAAAACCAACGCAGGCTACGAGTCAGCTTTGTAAAACGATGTGTTGAATAAGTAGAACGCGTAAAAGATTTGTTTCCACAAACAACGGGCCGTGGTTGACTACGTGCCGCAGTGTCATGCATATGCATGAGCTCAATTAGAGGATTTCAGCCTGCACACAAAATTCCCCCACGTTCTGAAAGGAACATTTGGTCCCCCAGCAACAATATTCCATCTATTGTTTTGCATGTCGTTTTCCCCCCCCCCCCTCCTAGATCTTTGCACCCGCGTCTTCCACAAAGAGCGAGGACCAAAGAGACATGAGTCATGACCAACGCAATTTTGACCAAACAGTTATCAACCTACATGGTCTAATGACGACATTAAAGATGGGGAGCGGTGCGCAGAGCTTACACTGAAGAGCAGACAGCGTCACTATACTTAAGCAGGACCTGCTCCCAGAATCAAAATCCATTTACGGTTCATTCAGTGAAAACCAAGAGAAGTGGAAAATAAGTAAATAGATAAGTAGGTTGCTCATCTGCAGAATGATTTAAGAGTCCTGAAGGAGCCATTTACTGTACAATATACACACACACACACACACACACACACATAAACACGTAATGCATTCAAAGTCAACACCTATTTATAAAATTATCAATTAACTTCATTATTAAAAATATGGAAGATCAAACAAAACAAAGCTTCATTAGGTGAAAGCCCCCCCTCCTCTTGCCCGTAGGCCCCAGACTGGCAATTCTGGACCCAGCAAACAAACTCAGATGTAATGAGAGAATCAGGCTGTAGCCTCATAATTATTTTTTTCATTATTTACTTGCAAAAATAATTTGGTGCCCAATGTGGGGCTGTGTATGTTCAATCCCAACCCTAATGTGGAATGCCCAATTGTCCCCCAACTGCATTCGTGGAACAGCCCCACTGCACGGGACACACGGGTCTCAGACCTCAGGAAGAGCCACAGCTTTCCTTCGAAACACGCGGTTCACCGACACAGTCTCCCCCTCTGACTCAGCACGAGAACAGAAGATGACATCACCCGGCTCCTCCCCCAAGGCCGGCCCATCACATGACGTATTGCGAAAGAGATAAAGGCTTTTCAGGCACCTCGTAAAACGGCTTGGGGTCGCCCCAGTGGTGGCTCTCGGGGTCCTGCAGGATGCAGGTGGAGCACGCCTGGACGCAGTAGGCCGTCAGGTGTTCCTGGAGGGCCTCGGCCAGCTCCTGGCACTTCTGGACGGGCAGCGGGGAGGGAGACCTGGGGCCCGGAGATCAAAGCACAAGAACGGGGGGCTGAAGCGGGAGGGTGTGGGCAGAAATCCCCAAGCAGAGCAAATGGCTCCAATTATTGTGCATCAATCATTCAGTCCTTCCTCTCCCTACTCGTGTCAGGCCTCGGACACAGTTAAAAAAAACGGCCTCTTTCACTCTCTCTCTCTCTCTCCCTCGCCTGCACTCCCCCTCGGCCTTTTCAAAGGGAACATCTGTTTTCCAACAAACACATACTCCTCCTTCAGATGAATTGCACTGTCAAGACGTCACTTACACAGATATTAATATTCTTTACAACCCAATTATTGAATTTTAGTATTCCTGGCATGGCGGTGACAGTTTTTCCGGCCTGAGACTTATACTGGACAGCTGTAAATTCTGAAATTTTAGAAAGGCCTCCTCAAATACCCCTCCATTTGCCTTAAATCTTCATTGCCCAAGCTAAGGCTGTTCCTGTTCTCTTCTTTTTGGTTTTTATTACCCGAAGGGAGATATACGATGGGGCTTATATTATCATGATCATGATGAAGATTATGATAATTATAAGATTTATCGTCATGATTGTATGACGATAGATTGATGATCGACTGTTACTTTTAATAGTCATCACAGGGCTAATAGTCGTGCTAATAAAACTAGTTGTATTAGTACTAGTAGAAGTAGTAGTATTTGTTACAGGACTGCTGTACTTGTTCTCCACTGAGTCAGACAGCATGAGGATGAAGCTGTGGGTGGATGAAAAAAGCACCTCCAATGGAGGTTCCCTTGCGATACACGCTAATCAAAGGACTTTCAAAGAACATCACGTCATGGAGAAATCAAACTTTCCATTTGTGTTGCGCGACTTGCACGACAGAGGACATGCCGTTTGGTTCAACGTGTCGGAATGGTCCGGCTCTTGCTCTGTGCATAAAAGTGCCGCTGTCCACGTCGTCCTTGTTACATAAGGAAGAGTACAAGTGGAACGATAGGCTGACGGCGTGTTTGTGAGTGTTATTGTCTGCACAAGAAAAAGCCTTTTGAGTTCAACTGTGAGCGACAACCTCCCAAAGCACTCCGGCATGGGCTGTTTCTAATCACTGTCTAAAATGTCTCCTGTCAGCACTAGAGTCCTTGTGCTTGACCACATTTAAGAAATACTCTTATTCAGCATTATTTACAGCAGTTCTCATGTTAAATTCCAGTACTGATTTGTCCTACATTGGCTTACAGGAGCTGTTAAAAGTAAAATGATTAATCGTCCCTCACACAGGCATTTCCAAAGATTTAAACACATGAGAAGAGTGTACAAAACTAGTAATGAACACATCAATTCATGTAGGACATGGACTTGGGGCAGCACGGTGGTGCAGTGGATAGCACTGTCGCCTCACAGCAAGAAGATACCGAGTTTGAATCGGTGATTGTTACAATTATGATTATAATTATCACATGACATGTGATGTGATGATAATATGAAATAATATAAGCGCTGAAGAAGGCAGAGAGCCCTAGCTCCGGGCCTGGTTCCGGCCACTCACATGCGGGTCGGGTCCTTTAGCCGGGCCGCGTAGTGGCTGAGCCTCTGCTGGAGGTAGAGTCCAGTGGCCAGCAGCGCCGGAAGGTTCCGCAAAGGTGCCGAGGCGGGAACCTCCCTGCCCCTTTCCTGCAGCCGGCGCAGAACGGCCAGTGTCACCTTTCCGACGACCTCGACGAAGCTCGCCCGCACGTCCAGTAGAGAGTCATCCCGGCACGCCAGGGCCAAGGGAGACAGGGTATCCAGCTCCTCCAGGATGTCACCAGCAAACTGGAGGGATGGAGGGACAGAGAGGGGATAGAAAATATAAGCCTTAGAATCAGTTCAATGGCATTCGAAAATACATTTGAAAAAATAACACAAAGAAAATCCAAACAAAAAAAAGGTGCAACTCATTCAAGCCAATCCCCCCACAGCGTCGCGTGTCCTTGAAGCCGATCTCAGTCATTATCAAACGATTTGCAGGGAAAATAGCTGGAAATGTACACTTATGTGTGAACGCTGCCCGCGCTGGAAAGGAGAGGAGCAAAGCAGGCATGTGGTTTCATTTAATAGCATTTAAAGAGGAGGTCTGCGGTCAGGTGCCTGAATCTGTCCACAGTCAACACCAATTCCAATCTGTGCCCTGCTGTCCGAGGCCGATCCTGGACCAGCCCTTCTGCTGGGAGCGTTCTTCATTCCCGGGGAACGGGTCAAAGGTCTTCATTGCACTTCCCTGAGCCGCCCGTCAGCACACTCCCCAATGATCGGAATTCACAGCCTTTCCATCTACACACAACAGCTCCTCTAATGTACGACAGAACCACACGCTACACTTAACTTAATTTATCAGTTAAAATCCCTGGCGAGATTTAATAAGTGTTTGGAGAAATGTTTTGGTTCATTGTATCAAGTATTTATTCAAAAGCATGGTAAAAAGCCATCTACTTGGCAAACTACCCTCCAAACAACCAAATGCCCTCTCTTGGTTTCATTGACAAACACTCAAACTTCAAAAGTAAACTCAAGCACCTCACAAATGCAAAAAATTCAAAATAATAATAATAGTGAGCTGGACTTGTGGTTCTCAGAGAAGCCCCTCAGGTGCACTTTAAAAACAGACGCTCGAAGCCACTGCTGTAAATTCAGGGATATTGCAAATAGGCGAAAGTCCACACATTTTATGACGAGAAAATGTGTGGCTGGCAGACGTTTCAGCACACTCTGCAGATTTATTGTATCATGACAAATCAAAGCCGTGCTCATCCGAGCACAAAAGCATTTTTCCAACAACTGGCAACAAAGACTCTCAGGAATAGGATTCCAATGTGCGTTTTATTAGTTTGATTCGAGCAGTCCTCGATTCAGTTTGTCAGACGGGGCCGAGCTATCGTGATGCAGTGGCTTCCAGCTGTCTTCCTCCCAGGGAAAATGGGTAGGAAGACGAAACACTTATCTCATTTTTCCACATTCGTCCTGCACAATCTTTTTTATTTTTTTATTTATTCATTTTTTTACTCAGCGCCACAATTCTTCCTCGAAAATGAATGTGGTGGCATTGAAAATGGTCATGGGGGGCACGTGATTGGCACAAGATAGGCAGAGCTCCTTTAAGGATAAAGGTTAAGGTGAGCAGCGGTGCATATATGACCCACATATACTGAATATCCAGGCCTCGTTCACAGAGAATTTACAATAAATAAATATATAAAAAGATTCCACCCGGGTACCAGGAGAACAGAGATTCCTGGGAGCTCTGGAGCAGTAACCGAACGCCGGGCTCTCGCGACTCTCCTTCACGTCGGCACAATAAACGAAGCCATTCGCCATCTACAGGCCTTCCCTCCCAAGGACAATAACTACACACACGGCAACTGTGCAGGATCACGGATTGCCAGAAATATATTAAAGAGTTCAGCTCTGAATTTATATAGCAATAGAATTGAATTATGATGCAGACTTCTCTGAAAGCAGTAAAGCATGCGCACGTAGTGTATATATTTCACAAATTCCTCGGGGGGTAGCATATCTCTCAGCTTTCTGTCAAATTCAGTGCAGCAGAGGAGGGGGGGAAAAAGACATGCCATTTCAATAAAAAAGGAAGTAAGCCAAAAAAAAACTAAAAAAACTTTTGAACGCAAAATCAATCACTTTTGTCTATCAATGACCAGGTCCAGGTTTATCTCATACTTGGCTAGCGTGTCACTCTGGCATCGGATCCGACACCACATCTGACAGTGTGTCTCCGCCGGCTAATACGACTCCACTAACAAACAAACAAAGCCCGGTACAATTCCTGCCAACTTCAAGTCTCAAGTGGCCCAAAAGACCGAGAAACAATGGCAATTTAAACAATTAAGTCAATAACTGACTCCATTTAGTCATTAAGGGCTTATCTAGAAGGAGAGCCTCAGGCAAATTCCATATAGCTACAGACACAACATTCCATACCGCTCAGGGTGACGAAGACCCAAGAGGTGTCTGGGAGATTTATTGCTTTCACAGCTTCGCAAATCCCGCTAGAATGGGCTCGCCTAGCGCCGATGAAAGTTCAGATCCCACAAGGCACGTTACAGCAAGGTTACTTCAGAAAGTTTTTTTTTTTTTGCTTTATTTTTTTATTGAATTTAAATCTGTGAGAGCGAAACTGCTATACCGTTTAAAGACTTTGACAGACACAAACTTTATTTCCAGGGAAGTAAACGCTACCAACAGGAGATGGTCAATATCGCAGACGTGACCCAGGGCGTGGTAATGAATGCAGGATGGTGAAAGGCCCCAGTACATGAAACTAGGTTTGAAACATGAATGTAGGAATATGAATATGTGAATTATCGATCCTCATAAGGCCGCTGAACTCACAAGGCACTTTATGCTTCGGTCTTGTATATTCATTTGCTTTCGGCTCCTGAAACGATGTGGTGCATGTCAAAAGAATTAATAAATAAATAAACAAAAACACAAGGAGCCTGGCGCGTACCATCTGTCTCTCCAGGCCTCTCCTCAATGCAAATAAATGCAAGTATAACCTTTGAGTTGAAAGCTTCTCATTTTCGAACATTGACCTACACATAAATATCTGGCGTCCGTTTAAGCGAAAATAAATTCTGACACGCGTTAGTGATGAAAGCTACAAACACAAACGTTGAGGGCCGGGGAGGAGAGGGAGAGGGGGAGGGAGCGTAGGCATGGCGCCATTTCTACACGGCAATTGTGCAAATGAGGGTCAGTGTCAGACCTCGGAGATTGTATTTTTCTTCTTTCTTTTTCTATAAAGCGGAAGGGTTCTGTTTTCCAGGTGAAATTACCCGGCACGGTAAAGGCAACACATAGACCGCGCTCCGGGTCTTGTCTCCACCGGCGCGTGGCTTTTGCGGATTCCGGAGCGGCGTACCGTGTAAGCGCTTCCCCATTCGGCGGCATGCGGTGCGCGCCGTCGAGCTCCGTCGGCCTTAAAACCATCTGGATGCCTTCCCCCGGCCGCGAGCCTCTCCGCTGGGGCCCAAGAAAACACCATCAATCCCCCCCGCGCTGGAATGCGAGGACCTACCTTTCAAAAACAGGGGCCTCCGTAATGGAGGATTAAACGGGCTGGGACATCCCCAGTCACGGCGGAAGTAAACGCACAGGTTTCACTCGTATGGTTGCCCTTGACGATAGCGGCGTGAGAAAAGAGCGCTCGCCCAGGCGCGGGACACGTTGACTGTAACAGGGGAGCTGTCGGCATGGAGATAAACGGTAGAGAGAGGTGTCTGCAAATTCAGACTCCCACAGCCAGGAAACTCAACCGCTCGCCTGTATGTAGTCTGAAACAGCTCAAAATGAGAGACAGTCTTCAGAAAGCGCTATACGGTGCTACTCTAAGCTCACGCCTGTACACAGTGAGACAGCTAAAAATGAGAGACAGTCTGTAGACAGCGCTATACAGTGCTACGCTAAGCTCACACCTGTACACAGTGTGAGACAGCAAAAAATGAGAGACAGTCTTTAGACAGCACTATACAGTGCTACCCTAAGCTCACACCTGTACACAGTGTGAGACAGCTCAAAATGAGACAGTCTTTAGACAGCGCTATACAGAGCTACCCTAAGCTCACATCTGTACACAGTGTGAGACAGCTCAAAATGAGAGACAGTCTTTAGACAGCACTATACAGTGCTACCCTAAGCTCACACCTGTACACAGTGTGAGACAGCTCAAAATGAGAGACAGTCTTTAAACAGCGCTATACAGTGCTACGCTAAGCTCACACCTGTACACAGTGTGAGACAGCAAAAAATCAGAGACAGTCTTTAGACAGCGCTATACAGTGCTACGATAAGCTCACATCTGTACAGTGTGGACAGCTAAAAATGAGAAACAGTCTTTAGACAGCGCTATACAGTGCTACGCTAAGCTCACACCTGTACACAGTGTGAGAGTTTAAAATGAGAGACAGTCTTTAGACAGCACTATACAGTGCTACGCTAAGCTCACACCTGTACACAGTGTGAGAGTTTAAAATGAGAGACAGTCTTTAGACAGCGCTATACAGTGCTACGCTAAGCTCACACCTGTACACAGTGTGAGACAGTTTAAAATGAGACCGTCTTTAGACAGCGCTATACAGTGCTACCCTAAGCGCACACCTGTACAGTGTGAGACAGCAAAAAATGAGAGACAGTCTTTAGACAGCGCTATACAGTGCTACACTGAGCTCACATCTGTACACAGTGTGGACAGCTAAAAATGAGAGACAGTCTTTAGACAGCGCTATACAGTGCTACGCTAAGCACACACCTGTACACAGTGTGAGAGTTTAAAATGAGAGACAGTCTTTAGACAGCGCTATACAGTGCTACGCTAAGCTCACATCTGTACACAGTGTGGACAGCTAAAAATGAGAGACAGTCTTTAGACAGCGCTATACAGTGCTACGCTAAGCACACACCTGTACACAGTGTGAGAGTTTAAAATGAGAGACAGTCTTTAGACAGCGCTATACAGCGCTACGCTAAGCTCACACCTGTACACAGTGTGAGACAGCTAAAAATGAGAGACAGTGCGATACAGTGCTATCCCTCCGGGGTCTGCCTGAAGCACACTAACTATCTTTAGCTCTTTGTCACACAGTCCTCTCCATCTCCATTTGCGTTCTGTTACACCAGTGGCGGCCATCACATGAGTTCTCGCCCTGTCACCTCCACTTTTTTATCTGCCTCCCCCTCCACCTCCACCCATGGTCCCCAGCCACCCCCAAGATCACTGCCCACCACCCCCCCCCCCTCCCCGCGCTGCTCTCAGGATACAGACCAGGGATCAAGGGGGGCTGGTCGCCGTGAGACAGGAAATGACCCGGGCCCCGTGATTGACGGTCTGTGCCACCAATTTCCCAGACCTTAGTGCAAAGCCTCGCTCCAGGAATACGCATGCATATGCAGCACGCTTTTTAAAGTGTGGCTTTTTTTGTCTTGTACTTTTCCTTGTTTTATTGTTTTCAAACAGACGGGGGTTTTTTTTTTTAAACATCGTGTGCACAAATATACTTTATTAAATCGTTTCCTCCACTGATCAAAGGTGTGCTTTATTTCCCCTGAAAGTGGCACGGTTGATGCGACACAAATGAAAAATGACAGATCTATCGAATGAAATTTGTTGAAACGTGCAGTTTAAAAAAAACAAACATGGTTTTGATTGGAATGGACATGGTACGCGTTTGAGGGGGGGGGGTGGGGTGGGGGGTTGAGCGTTGGGCTGCTGACGCCTCGCTTGCCTTGGCGATCATCTTTGGGGGCTCGCTCCCCGGGCAGGACGCGGGGGGGCCCTCCGCTTGGGGCACGTCGGTCAGGGCGAGGACGGCGGAGCCTGACGCGCGGGCCGCCTCCTCCCGCCGCAGGCTCTTTGCGCAGACGTCCTCCATCAGCACCTTCACGCAGTGAGACATGGGCGGGGCCAGCTCCCGAAAGGCAGCCCTCCAGTCGAACTCCAGCACTGTCGCCTGGAGGAGAGGAACGCGACGGCGCTCAAATTCAGCTTCGTGCTGCCGCGTTTACACACGGCATTTACCCACACTCTCAGAAATAAAGGTACAGTGGAGGTACATTTTCGTTCTTTAAGGAACACATTTCCCAAATGTACCCTGAAAGTACAATAATGTTGTATTTGGGTACTAATAAGTACTTTTTACAAGCAAAAAAAGGTACAAATTAATTATGTCCTGCTGGCTAGGGGTACAGTTTTATGTACCCACAGGTTATCACTCCAGTGACAATCATTTGTTGTACTTGTCATTTATTTGTCATGTTTTTAGGTACTTTTTCATACCTTTTCTTTCTGAGAGTGCACCTGCCTCAATGCAGCTTACATTTCCTGTGGTGCACAGAACCTGTTCTTACACTCGTTTTTCAAGTTGGAATTATAATGGCATTTATAATATATGTCTGTCTTTGGGAATATAGGCATATATATCAAATCTTTTTTAAAGGTGATTATGAAATAAAACTAACATAGTGCCTCACAAGGGTACTAAGGGAACGCAGGACTTGATGGTACTACAGTCATGAAGGACTTGGACCTGCAAGCCACTGGTTCGATGCTCTGTTCACCTCACTGCTATGTGAGTTTGATCGTTGTACTCAGGAAATACATACATTCTTCATTATTAAATATAATCAGTCCAAAACCAGAGACACAAAGCATTACTACACACTGGATGTAGTTTTTATTGCTCCGGTGTCTGCCATATTTAAAATATACTGCAGTATATTACATATCCATAAGGGTGTATTAGTTTGTCCCCTCCAGTGACAGAAGACTCAGTCTCACCTCTGGGACTGGGAGGACTGTCTCAGTGGCCGATCTGCTGCTCTCCCGCAGGGTCGTCTCCAGGTCGTCTCTGGCCTTTTTCAGGATTCCTGCCCGTGACATCACACAAGCTCACAATGGCGCCAACAGCAGTCTAACAATGGAGCTAATTTTGTACAGCATCATTCATCTAAGAACATTAAAGGCCTTCACAGTAAAGGTGGATAACTCACTTCAGCCATCACCAATATGCAGCACCCACCTGGGTGATGCGCGGCAGCCATTTTGCACAAGATCAATCAGCACTTCTGAGGTGGAGAGGAAGTAAGCATGAAGCCAGTTAAACTAAGGGATGATTAGCAGTCCAGATTTCCAGAATTGAGAATTTGGTTTGGAATTTGACCAGGAAACGAGAGAAACCCACTAGTCTCTGCAATAAGCGCCAAGGGATCAACAATGACCTTGGTTTAAACTTCTCTTCCCAAAGAGGGACGATGTTTAGGGACTGAATTTTAAGTGCAAATGGACGGGAGGGGAGTGTTCCGGTCCAAAAAGGTGGTCCGATCCAGCTGTCTCGTTACAGCGATTGGGGAAGCACAATGCTTTGCGGCTTAGCCAAAATAAAGAAGGTGCAATTAATCTAACAAAGTGTGCTTTACTGTACATCAGAGGCCTGGCATTGATCTGAACTTAGATATGAACGGCCGGATTTGGGGGGTAATCTTGCGATGAGTGAAAAAGCAGGGAGGACGTGTGCTCGCTGGAGTAAATTAAAGCGAAAGCGTCAAGGCCACATTTTTCTAATCAGGATCGCGGGAGTGAGACCCCAGGCAAGGCAATTTACCAGAACAGGAACGAGTCAAAGAGGAGAGGAGGATTATGGGAGAAAACAACCGACGTGTCACTTTTTGACCTTTAAGCCCATCTGATGAATTTCTGGTAATTAAGTCGTTTGATTGCCTGAATTAATGACTTGGATAACTGGCCTTTAAAGGCTGTTTGCTTCTCTGTAAATCAAGCACTTCTGCATGTGTTGTTTTTAATGTAACCTTTACAGAAACAAGTACATGCACTGAAAGCTTTCTCACGTCTTTGGTCCAGGAGGGGGGAGTGCTGTACAATACATGCTGTAAAAAAAATGCACTCATGAGGAGTCTTTTGTTAAATGACCGTATGCGTAAGGTCGGTCCGTCAGGGCATAGAGCCTTGTGCAACACGCGGCGCGTTCTGTATGTGACATACTGCTACGTTGACTCTTGCTGATAAACAGATTGAAGAAATTATCCTTAAATCTTCAAGACGGCTGCCCTGCAGAAAAGATTGATTTCGCTGCATCTGCCTTATGCAGTCAATTTCATCAACACTCTGGCTGAGTTATGACCTGTCTACTAGCCAGTTAAAGCACTACTGAACTTTGGTAGAACTTTGGGTTGTGTAGTTACCTGGCCATGATACGAGTCCAAATGGTGGTGAAATATGTTTGTTAGTTGCTCTGTGCTACACTGGGGTGATAATCCAGAATAAGGTATTTGTCGCTCTCCATTCACTTCTATACGGCAGCTAAAACGGTCTCAAAATGACACTTCTAGCACGAATGTGAACGAAGCTGATTCTGTCAATACAAACAATAACCAATCCTCTTACGTATTTTTATTTTTTTGTGTAATTAAAATTATTTATAAATGTAATATTTTCTTTCTGACGCATCGGCGCATTATCGCTGTTTCTGGTGTAAGAATGACCTACCGGATCTACGTTCCAAATAAAATATGAAAAAGCCAGGAAAGGGCCATTTATTTTTATTTTTTTAAATACGTAAGAGGACTAGTTCTTTGTTTGTATTGACAGAATCCGCTTAGTTCGCATTCGTATACATATAAGTGTCATTTTGAGACTGTTTTAGCTGCCCTATAGAAGTGAATGGAAAGCGACAAATACCTGATTCTGGATTATCACCCCAGTGTAGCACAGAGCAACTAACGAACATATTTTGTCACCATTTGGACTCATATCATGGCCAGGTAACTACACAACCCAAAGTTCTACCAAAGTTCAGTTGTGCTTTAAGTCATTGGTGGACAAAGATGCTTTTGGTTTGTTTATTTCTTTTCTTCTTTGTTCAAAGCCTCATTTGAATGCTATATATTGAATGTTTGGTGAAAAGTGTCAGGTTGAATATGTAAGTTAACAACACTGCTGCCTGGCTAGCCAATTTAAAAAGAGGAAAAGCATTTTCTTTAAAAAGTAGAGTGGACAGTTCGTCCTCCTTTCAAATTTTCTCTCCTTTTTTTCAGAGGAGGGCAAAGCAGAGAGGGTATAATAGATAGAAAAGCAATCACAGCGCATACATTTCCACGGTGGGGGTTTGAACACCCAACTGGCGTACGCCTCACCTCACGAGTCGCCTGCACGACAAACTGTGCCATACAACTAGCCAAGGAACATTTCCAATCACCTGAGAAATAAGTAAATAATTAGTCTATTTTATTTTTTATTTGAGAGTTAAACTTTTAACTTTCAAGTTTAAACACACTGTATATATGGTGGAATGATGCCACCTATTCGACAGACATCGTTTTCATCGTCTTGTGACTTTTGTTTGAAATTATGAACAAGTTGGTATGAAAATCCGTTTTGTAAAAGCAGTGAGGCACTTGAAGCAGTAGCATATGAGGAATTCTGACATGACTGGAGGGCTGCAGGTGTGCAACTGTGCCTCACAGATAAAAAAAACTCCCCCAATGCACATGATATACCGTGGCGTCTCGCGTCTTATTGCTTTATTGAGTGTGAAAGTACCAGAAAAACGGATACGTTGGAGGCCCTCTGAATGACTTTTGCTTTCTATGTTGCTTGCCTGGAGAGCTCATGGGGAGACGACCAGTTCCATCAGGTGGATACCGGCAAAGGGGGTAGGCGGAGCAAGAGGTCCCACTTTGGAGCTGGAACGTCCACATTTGGAACTTATTAGCCAGACAACCGGCGCTCGTTGGGCAGCAGTGTAGTATAATGGTTAAGGAACTGGGCTTGTAACTGAAAGGTTGCTGGTTCGATTCCCAGGTAGGACACTGCCGTTGTACCCTTGAGCAAGGTACTTAACCTGAGTTGCTTCAGTATAAATCCAGCTGTATGAATGGATAAATGTAATAAGAAGTTGTGTAAGTTGCTCTGGATAAGAGCGTCTGCTAAATGCCTGTAATGTAATGAATGACTGGAGGTCAATGGAGTTTTTACAAAACAGTTTGCTAAACAGGTCATTATCAGACAGACAAAATCAAAAGTCTCCCTTTCCTTTTTAGATTATATATGCCTAGGTTGTCAGGAACCAGTGCTACTACTTACAAGCCGTTATTATTTTGACTATCCAGCGAAAACCTACTTTAAATCTGGCTAGCGCCGGTCAGTTGCGCGCCACTCTAAGCATGTACGTTACGTAACTTTAGTTGCTAAGCTAACTGAAAACACTAGCCTACTACGCATGCCGGTTGACGGTTGTGATGGAAATTACATCACGCTGTTGTCCTGTATGTAACTATATGTGCCTGGATGCACGGTGACCAAAAACTGTTCACCCATGCAGGCTTTTGTTCATTTTGAGTTACCCATCAATGCCCCGTAGGGGTTTGAGTGTAACAGAAGGCATGAGTTGGACACAGAGCTTTGTCCACCTGATCATTTCTCAAATGTTACAAGCTGGAAATGTGACAATTTCCGTACTTTTCTCTTGAAGGAATGAATGGATGAATTGCATTTGTACAGCACGTTTGTAGTGGTTTTTACAAGAAGAGCAGGATAATGCCCCTCAAACACCACAGATTCACAGCCCTCTATCCTGGTGATGCATGGCAGCCATTTTGTACCTTCACGCTTTGTCCAGGACACTAACGCCCTTGCCTCGCCCCCTATTCCCAGCAATCCACCACCGATTGGAGGAGAGCAAAGCCGGGGGAGGGGCGTAAGGGGGTGAGGGGCGCGGAGGGTACCTCTCACGCTACAGGGGGTCTCTCCGGCGCAGCACAGGAAGCCCAGGTCGGCCGCCAGCTCCTCCACGCGCTCCTCCAGGTCCAGGAGAACGCCGGCGAGCAGGGTCAGCTGCCTCAGCTGGTGGGAGGTCAGGCAGAACCTCTGCCCTCTTCTGGGGTCCTCCTCCTGAGGAGCTGTAGGCAAGCGGGGGAAAAAAACACCAAAAACCACAGCCGTTACCGCGGGGCCTTCAGCGTGCCCACAACACACAGGGCACAGGGGGAACGCTCCAAATTCCTCCTAACACACCCCCCCCCCCCCGCCCCCATACTCTAACCTCCCACTGACCGCCCCGCCTGACCACTTACAGATAGCAATTCCCACAAACTTCTCCCTTTCAGGAAAAAAAAAGAACTTCCTGTGAGGGAAATAAAACAGCGCGACATTCGTTCCCGGGCGCAAACTTTTCTCCTCTCACCCGCGGATGACCCCCCGCTGCAAAATATGGATTTCCCAATTTTTTTAAGCTGCCAAAAACCCATCACCCGGGGGATGTTACGCATTAAGCGGAATAATGGGAGACTGTGAAATGTGTTGCTGTACTCCCGGACAGATTGAACAAATACTTTTGTGCGCGCGGTTAAATGAGCTCCTCCGCAGAAAGACATTTGGGACTGGATCAAGCAGGCATTAGCGCAGCTATGAAAGGATGAGGCTGATTGAGGAGGGATGAGAAAGGCAGAGAGAGAGAGCGGGGAGAGAGAGAGAGAGAGAGAGGGAGGGGGAAAAAAGCCTTCCAATAACTGCAACATCATTACTTCTAGATCCTAATGTAATTTTGTCACATTGTTAAACAAAATATGACAACACGCTTAAAAGGGTCCTCATTTCGTGGCCTCCACACTAAATCACGTCAGAGTTTTAAACATCATTATTTGCGAGGTATTTTTTTTCCCCCCCATTATATTTGCACACGCCAGTCTTCCTAGATTATTATGGTTATGCTGACTGACCCGCGAGCTGGTTATTGCGGAATATATTCATGCGTCTGGAGTATACAGCCAGTAGGAGCCCGGGAGCCGATTCCCTTGGCACCTTAGCTCTTCATTAATGGGGTCCAAAGGGAGTAGGATAGCTCATATCCAGTGTGAAAATGACTCCATGCATGAATATGTGGCGTGTCTAAAGCAGACACACCTGTCTCCCTTTCCCCAGGCTTACTGAAGGAGCACACAGCTCTCCTCTCCAGACTCTAGTGTGGGCTAGCACCCAAAAGGGAAACAAATAGATTCCACTTAAATACCCGCGTTGGTTGGCAAACAGCAAAGCATCCCCGAGCTCGTGCAAACCAGAGCAAATTTGGAGGTGTGTTAAGTCCTCGCTGAAATTCGGTACCATCTTGGGCGGGGGGGGGGGGGGGGGGGGGTTTCATTGCATTCAATCTGCTCCTTTCCTCCTTCCGAACTTTGACCTGCGTCCCGGGGCACATGGTCGACAGCTTCAATAGGCCTCGGCCAAACACCATTCAAAATGGCAGCAACCGTTCCTCGCCCCCCCCATTTCTCAGGTTCAATTACCGTTTTAGTTATACATAACATACCAAATAAAGATTGACTGGAAATCGTTTCAAGAAGGGAACCAAAAAAACCGAATAAAGTCAAAATCTTGATTAATCAATATATTATCAACGCAATGCAGATGAGTTAATAATTGTGGTAAGGTTGTCATTAAGTTTTAAATATTTCTAATAGCAGTAGCCTCTCAGTAGTAAAATTCTCATTAACAAGCTTCTGCAACACAAGCAGACAGACACACGACTGATGATGAATCGGTTGATCAAGTTGTACATTCAGTGTTTTTTTTTTACTGCTCCTGCAAACGCAAACAAAGACGCCTACTGCACAAGCTGAAAAAGGAGAATGCCTCAGGGGGCTTGCTGACGTGGCACAAATAAAGAATAATAAATAGACAAACACTAAAGCAAACTATACACTGAGGCACAAAAAAAGCTGTCAGAAGAACAAATCTGCTCGTGTTGATGTTTCCTTCAAAGTGCGGGTTTCAGTCAAACATGAAAAGTCGTTGCTTTGGCGAGGCGAGGCCAGAACAACATATAACCACCTGCGATGTTCGTCCCCAATGGATAAAGAGCATCCCCAACCAATCATTACCTGACACACGCCTGCAGCGGCTAAGCTGACTGCCCCTAACCATCACTTTCCTACAACGATCCCCAACTGTCAGAAAGGAAGCTGCCTACGAAGGTTCTCAGCCTGCTGAGGCTGAAGAACTGCGGGTGCGCCACTGAGGTAAAAACGCCCGCACCCATATCCCACATTTCCACCTTTTTGAGCGCTCACAAGTCGTATTTGCATAATGTGGCCAATATTCAGAAATAAAGAGCGTAACAAAAACAACGACCTGTATGCCTGTGCCGGACTGAACCCTGATATAAAAAAATTATAATATATTTTTATACATGTACAATTAGGCTATATATGTAAATGTATGCAAGCACAAACACACACACACACACACCCACCCACCCACTCATATACAGAAGAACATACAGGCGGACAGACAGACAGAGAGAGAGAGACTGCAATGGCATTATTGGCATGCTAGCTCGTGTTCGGGGGGGGGGGGGGGAAGGGGAAAGACAGATGAAAAAAAAAAAAAGCGGGAGGAAAGGAGGGAAATCCCCAAGCAGTTGTTATTGATTCCGGTGTTTACGGGCGGATAGTTTAGTACCGTTTACAAAACGGAACAGATGCAGCCGGCGAGCGGAAAAAAAGGTAAACAATTGGCGTGTGGCAGGCGGCCAGGCCCCCCCTCCCACCCCACCCCCCTCCCCGTCTGATGTATTAAACTCGCAGTGAAGTGCCTCTCCCTTTGGGTTGCGCTTATTGCCACTTCATTTCCTCAGTGCACGGTCCCGCGCGCCGCGAGCCGGCCGCCCCGGCTATCTTCTGTCCTCCGCTGACCCCCCGAGGGCCCGCTGCTGCCGAACACAGCCATTAGCGCAGGGAGTTGCGTGTGTCTGACATGGCCTGAAACCAATTATTAGATATTTTCCTCCAAATGATGCCCAAAGTCTGCTGGGAATGGGCAATCATGCAATAATTTACCTCCTGATTTAATTTCTCTCTATCTCTCTCTCTCTCTCTCTCTCTCACCCTCTCTGTCTCTCTTGGCCCCCACACCTGCACCCCTCCTGTGGCCACGGTCCAACTGAGACGGCGAGAGGGAGAGGGAGAAATCGCGGACATGCGGAAAAGAAGGTGCTTTTTGAATTGACAAGGAAAGACGGTGAAGAGAGAGGAAGTGCAGGGGGTGGGTGGTGGGTGGTGGTAGTGGGGGGGGGGGGGGGGGGGGGATCCAGCTCTAAGGGGGGGGGGGGGGGGCATTGACAAGTTTATCACTCAAGCAGATCGCTCTGGTGTTCTCTCCTGAACGCCAAGGGCACAACACCAAAGGAATGCCAGAGCGATTGAGGCTGAGATCCACAAAGCTGCAGATGTTGACTCCACTGCCCAGGGACTTGTACACTTTTTAAATCAAGGTGCTTTTCTTTCTCACTCTCTCTCTCCATCTCTCCCTGCATCTCGCCCTCGCTCTCTCTCTCAGTGCACAATCCTCGCGTTTAGCCGGGATGTACGCCCTTGGCGCACGCCTCCGCCTCCGCCCCTTTCATATTAGGGTCTTGGTCAGCTCGGGGTGGGGCGCCCGGAGCGGACCGCCAGCTAGGGGGGTCCCTGTGATGGCCGGGAGAGGGGGGGGGGGGGGGGGGGCGCTTGTCAGTCTCGGCTGGCTGCTCGGCGAGACGCCGCTATTATTGGCCACTCTTTACTGCCACTACCCTTGGCACAGTAGCCCCCAGGTCCCCAGCAAAGCCAGCGGCCCCGGGGGCCCAGTGGGGCCCCCAGCCCTTCACCTTGGCTCAGTGGAACCTTTTGATGTCTCGATTAAGCTTGCCCAGGGGTGGGGGGGGTTTGGGGCCAGAGAGGGCCTGTCAGTTTTCTTGTCAGTTTTCTACCTGTTCAGCACCCCATTCAGTTCAGTTCTCGCCAAGGAGGGGGCGAGCATTTTTTGGAGAATTCTTTTCTATTCCTGTTCAGACTCAATGAGTTCGCTCCCATTGTCCTTTCTGTTTTTATTTTACCGTAACGGCTTTCATGTGTGGGGCGGGTAGCTACGTCACGGCTACGTCCAACGACCGTTTCGAACCTCATTCTTTTTGCTTGTCTAAAAAAAAAATAATATATATATATATACGTATATATAATGACTTCTTGAAAATCCTTAAGCGCAGAACATTTTCATGGCTACATTTCAGCGGGTGAGATGCACGTCTTCAGAGTAATATTCATGCATCAATGAATCGCGATACAAACAAGGGGGCACGGAGTCAACTGAAGATCATACATGTATGACAATCATAATTTATATACGTATATGAATATCCACACTGTACGTACCTGAACATAAGCTGAGGACTCTCTAAGTGGTGGCAGTAAACGATGCATATTCCCGGCATGAACTTGCACCTCTTAAACAAGACTTCTTGCACACAAAAGAAAATATGAATAGCAGCAGCCCACAAATGGCTGGGAGCGTGACTTATGCAAGTAATAAATAAATAAATTAATAAATAAATAAATTCCCAAAGTGCCATAATTATATAAATGCATGCAGCTGCACGGCGCATTTGACAGTGTGTATAAACTGTAAAAGATACAATCTAGTGGAGTGTGGCTCTTATTTAATATTAACAAACACAATTCCTGTGCATTCCCTATTCTCAGTGGGCACAGTGAGCACTGAAGTGCTCTGAGAGCACAGCGTTCGCTACATACGCCTTAGCGGCAGCGGATTCAAAGAGGGGGAATCCGGGGGAGAGCGTTAAACCCAACCAGCCGCAATGCAGTGCACCCTTCCGCACAGACGCAAAGAACGAAACTCATATTCACGCGCGAAGGTGTTCACAGGTTCTGCCTGTTGTTGAGTCCCAGCCTAAATCTTTCTCACATTTTATTTTGTTTTAAAGGTTGACTGTCTGTCACAAAGAGGCAAGGGGAATTAGGCTACTCATTACTCGTACTCAAGAGGAATTACACACGGCAAAAATGTTGGTGCAAATTTAACACTGCTGGTGTACATTTGACACCCTAGGGTGTTTATACGAGTCCATGGACACCCCAGGGTGTTAAATGCACACCACCATTTTTGCAGTACATTCACACCCTTTTGCCTGTACTGTGGTGACCACTCCAGAACTTGACATGCACTGTCATGCGCTGAGAACCAAACAAAGGATGAGAGAAAGATTGTTCTAGCATCTGAGAGGGTTCTATTGCCACCTGCAGCGCCAGGATGAATTAGCAATCTGATTGGTCATCTGGCTGAGTGGGTTCAATCAACTAGGGCTGTTAAATTAGCTTCAGCGGGCCTAGTTTAACTTGACTTCCATCGTCAAACTTTAACATGCCATTCAAACTGAGGCGGAAGACACATCTTCCACACAGGCTTTCCACAAAATAAAAAATAAAAATTATAAAGAACTCGTGTTCAAAAATGTAAACGCAGGGAATTACGGGTCGGACGTTCCCAGCACGCAGCGGGCGGCAGTCAACCAGTCAATCCGCGTGGCAGCCGCGGGACTCCCTCGCTTCTCCTCCATTCCTCCCGGGGAAGAGAGGGTGAAGAAGAACGGAGAAGGAAAAAAAAACACGGGATGAGGAGGGGGGAACACAAAGGCCTCTGGCTCACATCTGGCTGGGAGCAATACCAGCCCTTCCCTTTCAAACAGAGGGGGCTAGAAAGCTTGCGACTGCCACCGCTCAATATGAAAGCTGTTAAACGGTTCAGTGGTTTGACAGTATCAGGTACCAAAGAGGCGATTCCCCTGGGAGAGCACTGAGGGAACTCACGTCTCTCAGGCGTGTTTCCAAAGAATATATATTTATGAAATAAAGAGGGGGAAATAAATAATAACACATACCAGCACAGAGAGAGTGAGGGCTTTAAAAAAAAACAATTAAAAAAAACACACAAATATTCATTTTTTAAACAGAGAGGCATTTTCAGGCAAATCCTTTGTCTGCATAGATTCATGCATGTTACACTAGTGATTCATCTGTTACATTCAGCTTGTACACAGTAGCTGTTACTTTGCACAGTGTAATGTCACTTCCAATCTGAATTAATTTCGTTGATTACTTTGTCAGTGAGACGGTTTTACAAGCAAATTAAAATATAGGTGGCGCGTACACTTCCCCGGTTAAGCTCCAAGTGGCCCGAAACCAAATAAAATCCGGGCATACCTGCAAGCCAAGGGCAACGCAGCAAGCCACCCTGCTCCAAGGTTATTTTAACGCAGCACATAAACTCGTTCCTGGGTGATCCACAGGGCGATCCACAGGGCTTTGCTTATTTAACCCTTTAAGGTGCAAGATCACAAATATGTGATTAGAATGTTCTTAACTGAACATTCTAATGCTGATGTAAAAATCACTACTGGTCATTGAAAGCAATGGAGTTCTAGAACACTGCCTTAGAGTTAAAATAAACAATAATTTAAAATAAAACAGTCCCTAAAAGCTACTCTTCAAAGGGTTAAAGACCCTCTCAGGTCAGGCCAAAGAAAACACAAACTGTGGTCCAAACACAAATCATCCGCGGAGCTATAATATACAACTAACTCCAACAGGAGCAAACTCCAGCAGCATTTTACAATCATTACACGCTCTGACTATAAGACCTCTTTGGAGGATGTTCAGCCTGAGGTGATAAATCTGAGTTTATCGACTTGCTCGTAGGTGTGTTAACGTGTCGGGTGATCAAACACCACTATTAATGCAGGGCCAATTATTTTGGCTCCTAGTTCCCCTACAAAGTTTAAGTCGAGGAGCGACTGTGCATTCTGATGCTACTCCTGCCTGACCGGACCGGCTCTCGATGCCACAGGCGAACACTTCAGACCGATCAGAAATGAACGCGAGGATTCACTCTGAGCTCCTCTAAAACATGTCAGTCAATTGGGGACACAGTGCAGGCGGAGGCCTTCACTAAAGGAGGACACATGGGATCAATGGTGGCTACGGAGGCTCTTCCAGCTTTTTCCAAACGGTTGCGTGTAATCAATTGTGTGCAATATACTGTATATAGGGGGTCGTCGGTTAATAGAGGGACTCTTTGAGACTAGCATTCCTACTGTTTCGCCAAACCTTCGCCGGCAGCCTGTATCCCCGCACCGTATTTACCACTTGTACACAACTTCTTCTAATTCACAATTAATCTTGCCCTGCTTTAGTTTTTCTTTCACTTTTCACTGAAATTTGCCCCGCCTTCAAATTTTCATGCTAATTTATTACCCCTGCATAATGCTCACATAGACATTTATCAGGTGAAAACGGACTACTTACTAGCTCATATGTGAAGGATAAACCTATAATTCTGTCAGTGCTAGTTGTCCTGTAGCATGCAGTTAGGCTCTGAAAGTCACAGGCTTGTGAGCAAGTGTATCAGAGGACTGCACACGATTCAGAATCTTAGTTCCCTGTGCAGGTTTTGGGGGTACAGAACAATCAAATACATAACATAAATAAGATTATTAAAATCTCCCAAATAAGAGAACAGCAGGGAACTGACCGACCGCTACTTTGGACTTGGCGGAGGACTTCCTGGCCTTGCCGCTGCTCGTGCTGTTGTCCTTTGCGGCGTTTTCCACCAGCTTCTCCATGAGAGCGTGCAGCTCGCGCGCGGCGGGTACCGAGGAGGGCCTGGTTAATGAAGGCCAGGACGGCGGCGGGTTCGACCACAGCGCTCAGCGCGCGCAGGTCCTCCCCGACCATGCGGAGCAGGGCGGGGGCCGCCGTCCGGAATCCGCCGGCCGCCCTGTCGAAACCCGTCTCAGGGGCACTGGAGGACCGAGCGCTCTGGAGCAGGTCCTGCACCGCCTTGACCCGGACGCTCCGGTACCGGGTCAGAACCTCTGCCTCAGGGTACAGGAAGAGGAGCTGCTGGAGCCGTTGGACGCGCTGCGATACGCAGGCCTCGCTCCCGCCCCCCTCAGGGTCCGCCGCGCTCTGCAGCTCGTCCAGCAGGTGGCGCCGTAGCAGGAGACGGACGTCCTCCCAAACCTCACGCACTTCCAGGGCGGCCTCCTCCCTCACCACGTGCACCGGGGAGCCCGAGGCCAGGTGCAGGGCGGTCAAGGGGGCGGGGCTGGGGAAGGCCACGCCACACTGGGAAGAGATGTCCAATAGGAGCTGCAGGGTCGCTTCCTCCCGCCCCTTCTCCTCTGTCCTTAAAAACTGTTGCTGTGAAAAGACATTTTATAAAATGTGAGACACTGAAAAGAGTAACTTGAGGAACAGTTAGGAGCCAAACATCCATGGTTTAAAAAAAGCATGTGCATCAATGCTCTCAATTTATTGTTTTAAAAAGTAATTCACAACAACAGTATACTTAATCAGTCTTGTTTTGAGTGGAAGAGCATGTTACTGTTCAGATGGACCACGTCATCTGAATCAAAAATCTCAGGAAATTACCTTAGGTTACGATGCTACAATGCTTCACAAAACAAATGCTTTCATCATTATTAAACTGCAGGTGTGGACATAAAAGCAGATCTGTAGGCAGCCGACAGTTAGATATCTTTGCTAAGACAGAACGTATTTGCCAGATCAATAAAGAAGACAACCAGATTGGAACCACAAACATACAGCCTATTGCCTTAGCTGTACATTTCAGTTCAAGGTGTGTGGTGTTTACCAGGGCTCTGAGAAACTCCAGCAACTGCTGGTGTCCAGTACAGGTGGGCTTCAGCAAGGTGAGGTTGCGCGGGCTGAACCACTGAAGACAATCTGTGGGGGTGGAGGCCTTGTCCCCTGTCCAGGAGTCACCCAGCTTCACCTGCAGCTCCTTCAGGCTCTGCTCAATACTGACAGGAGACACGGCATTCACAATCACCTCCGACAGCCCGCTGTCAGAGCAAGACACATCAGCGATAATGAACAGAGACATCAATATATCCCCACTATGAGTATCTGCTGAGCGACTGGCGCGAAGTAGTTTACCGCCATCTGATGCTGGCGCTCTCGGAGCGACGTATCTCTCAGCTTGACGCGACTAGACCGGGCCTTCAACATTACCAGACTATATCAGCAATCCCGCCTTCCTTTTAACGTGATAAATTAAAGATGACATTCCAGGCACGTAATGTTTAGTGGCATCAATGCAAATAAACGCCGCGCTCCTGCTGTAGGCTACAGTATATCTGCGGACGGGCGAGCTGCGGTCCACGGCACAGATCCACGTCGAGCCCATAAACCCCCGAGTTGTAAAACGCCATATCCCTGCGTAACATCCAGATGTCTCGGATGACAAGACATTAAATAACATTTAAACGTGACACGTTTTTATTTTCCAAAAAAAAATTGCAAAGCATAAAATGCCATTAATTTTTAACGGCCTGTGTACAAATCATGGTATCTTCAGCAATGCATACACAGGCCTAACCCGCTTCGGTTTCTCCGCTGCTTCCGTTATTATTTTTTAATGCAGAATTGCTGACGAGACTCCAAAAAAGTAGCCCTGTTTATTGCAAAAGGAAGAGTCGCACAGAAGCTCTCGCAGCTGTGGCAGACTGCATTAGAGCAACCACTCTCACATTCAGGAGTGTAATTGATTGCCCAAAGCAAGCTGTAAAATGCTACTAATGCTAACTGAATGATGAGACTGTAAACAGTTTATTTCATCATGCGAAATTACTTTATGTAAAGTTAATAAACTGAACACTTTTCCTGAGTTTTATGGGGCCTTTTTTTTTTGCCTGCACAGCCTTCCCTGGCAATTGTTTGTTAAGCCCTATCGTATTGGAATTATTCTACAGTAAAAATGTAAAACGTATGCAGTTTTAAATTGAAAAAAATAAAAGAAACCTGCTGTACAAATTATATCTTGAACACCACCTTAGATTGGGCTCTAAAAATCTGGTTTACCCTACAATTATCTTTTAACATGTATGTGCAATCTGAGCTATAAATGCATTTCTGCAAGAAATTTTTAAAAATAGGAGAATTACAGACCTATTAACACGTACAGTAGGCCTACATACAAAGTAATTTATAATGTGAAGGCTTGACACAAATTTAGATTCAGAGAAGTACCTTGCGAGTAGGCTACTTGTATAGCTACTCATAGAGAAAACCTCCACTGGCGAGTATATGAGAGACTAATAATACATCCTTGTGGCTAGTTAGATATTTCTGCGCACCTGAATCTATGATATTTCATTTCAATTTTCAGCATCCAGAAAAAAATGAGATCACCATAACGGCTGTGGAACACGGCCGTTTAAACCAGCCAAAACATTTGGAGAGAGGGTGTGGAGCTGTAAGTACGTGTATTTAATGTGTTCTATAAAAGAGGATCTGTGCATCACTATACGGGATGAAATGGGCACCAGCCCGAGGCTGTGTTCAAACAGCAGGCCTTAAATGGTCCTCCATCTGTGCCTCCGTCTCTGCTTTAAACTTCGCGTAAAAAGAGTATCCATCCCTCAAGACGTCTCCTCTTTTGCGGTTGCACTTGGTGTCTGTCGGTTCAAGCATGCGTATAAACTCATACCACCACTCTAAAGACCCACATCTTACGGCGCTCCATCGCTGATCAATGTCAGCATTTGCATGCCCGCAGGGAGCAACGCTGAAAAAAAGCACACTGTCTTTGTCCTAATGCCAGGGATGTCCCTGGATGCCAATTAATCATGGTAGACAAGATTTGGAAAGGTATACAAGCCACAGTAGGCATGAACCACAGTTGAAAAAACATAGGAAAAGCTAAATAAAGAATTCTTTACAAAAACTTGAACTAAAAACATCAGAAATCTAATAAATATCTTCTTCTTCTTATTATTCTTCTCTGTTTGTTCATTCCAGCTTTGTTGTTTTCCTGATGGGTTTATAGATTGACTGAACCCGTGTCTGATGTCTGGGTCTTGACGGCAGTGTCAAGGGGAGCCCTCCCGCATCTCTCCAATGTCCGACCTTTAACCCCAGAGGTGTGTGAACTACCTGCAGATTAATCAACACCTCTGTAGGATTAACAGGGCCCCAAATGACGTTTATTCCAAAGAACACGAGAGGGAGAGAGGGAGAGAAAAAGAGAGAGAGTGAGTGAGAGAGAGAGAGAGAGAGAGAGAGAGAGAGAGAGAGAAGCCCTGCAGTTTCCCTTAATAGGAAGGCACAAAAAATTAAATGACACAGGGTTGGATGTCAGGATAAGAACTTAAACCAAAACCCCGAACAAAGGACTATGGGATGCAGAGGGAAGATATTTCTTTACCCTACCAGTCTCACTCTGTATCATGTCACCCCTCCTCAAGTGAAATGTAATTGTTTTCAGACCAACCGTGACACGGTGGCCCGTGGAGGCGATCCGGACCCTTTATTAGATATGATGGCACGTTTCACAGCTCTGTGATTTGCAGAAACCCTAGCCGCTGATTACTCAGCGCTTTGACGTTATCTTAAGTTCCTTGTCAAAATTAATTTAGTGTGGGTGGGCGATGGGGCCCGTCGTGCTCGGAGGGCGACAGGGAGGAGATCCCTTTCAAATAAGCCCCAGTTTCAGTGAGCTCCAAATGAACGGGCAGGAAACAAATACCCCCGCGCTATCAAAGGGGCCTCTTTTCACTGGGAGAGGAGTGAATGAGCGCCCTGAAAACGGATCCCCCCGGCTCCATGGCTGTGGCCTACTTAGACCCCCCCACCCCTCTTCCCCGCAACCACCACCACCACTGCCACCCCCCCCTACACTCTCCCGAAATGCAGCCTGTTGGATATCTGCAGAGACTCACAACCCAGGCCGGAGCGGAGGAGCCGACCGGCATGCGGCCCCTGGTTATCTACTGTAAGCCACTTCCAGGCCTGACGAAACCTGACGCCCCCTGTCTGCTTTCACCGGACCCCCCCCCCCCCACCACCCCCCCCCAACCCTCCCATTCACACTTCATTAAAGGCTCTTTTTCCCCCCTCCCGCCCGCCTGCAGAAGTGTCCGATTTGATGAAACCTAATGGATTACAGCGTTTCAATTTGGAGAGCCAGGGCCGTTGTCAGCCTATCTTAATCTCCTTCAATTAGGAAGCGGCTCTTAGGCAAATCACTGACATCTGAGACCGGGAGCACGCCGGCGACTCTGACCCATAAACAGGTTAGAGCCCTTCACGGGAGAGGGAAGGCTTTCTTTCTCCTTCTCCTCCTCTACCTTTTTCTCCCCCTCTCTTCCTCTTCCTCCGGTCCGGGATTTGTCCCAGACACCGATAAGTGGATTAGGCGGCAGGTGAATTTGGGAAGGCCACCCAAGAGCGGGGGGGGGGGGGGGGGGTGGGGTGGGGGGAGAGAGAGAGAGGTCCCTTCCTCTCCCCCCGTCCCAGAGAGCGTGGCTGAGCCGTACCCCCTCGGGCCGGGCCTGGCTGACTGCTGCCACTGAACTGCTTTGCTCGAGGTCCGGTTTTCCATTATAGGGGTCTTTCTTTTCGCGATGATTATCATTTCCCCATCTCTAAGAACACAAAATACCCCCCTAATGCTTAGAAAGCGTAAAAAATAAAATAAAATACGGGGAAAAAAAGGAAAATACGTTGGACCTCTGTAATAATCCTTGAATTACCCACCCCCTAGTTTCATTTCAAGATGTGGATCTTCAATTACTACTTTTTCCATTTTCAAAGGAAGAAAAAGAGCACTAATGGCATTGGGGTAAGTGGCTTTGTTCACGGGCTGCATTTACTGCATTCCTCATTGTCTGTCCTTGGCCTCTAACAGGCACGCGGGATAAAAGCATGGAAAATATAGATTTTTTTGGATCCCTCTCAGAGGGGAATGGAACCATAATAATCACTGAAGCCTCTCCGACGTCCATCCTGAGCTAGCCGGGGCCCTCTCCACGCGGAGCGCGCCTGGTCTTTCAACGGGAATTTCAGCGGGAATTATTTCCTCTCGAATCAGCCGTGGAGGGTTTTCAGACCCCTATAGTAAATCAAGTTGTATGGATCATAAGAGCCGGAATTAGAACAGGTCAGACTTCAGTTCTCTCTTCAAAGGATCCTCACACAACTACCCTGACCCTCACTCTGGTGGTACATTACACCCTGTAACAGCAGTGTCTTCAATACAGACACTACAAGTACAAAGAGAATCATGCTTCAGATTTTGTGTAGGCGTGTGAGTTTGTGTGTGTGTGTACGTGTGTGTGTGTGTGTACGTGCGTGTGTGTGTGTGTGTGTGTGTGTGTGTAGACCTGTATCATGAAAAACATTCAAAGCTAGAGACACAATTGACCATCAATAAACTTTAACATTGATGCAATACGGAATAAACAAAAGACAAGAGCAGAAATTATACACCATGCTTTGGAAATTACTTTGTTTTGCTCTTCTTCTAATAGTCATTTATGTTTATTTATTTATTTTGCAAATGGGCCAATTAAAAATCTTTCAGGCCACATTAAAAACAGCATATTTTGGCAATGCGAACAACATGTACAATCATGTTGCAATTATTATGTTGTCCGCCAACTTCACGTTTGTAAAAATAAATTCAGCCCGTGCATGTTTACCACTTCTAATACATAAAGTAATGGTATGCATTGGCATTGCTATTGTAGACCAGTGCAATTCATTGAATAGAAGTCACAGGTTTTCACTGGCAATGCAAGCTCAGCCTTTTTTCTTAAGTTTAAAGTAGACAAATCGCCCGTTTTTGAGCATTTAACTGAGATTTGTATGTTTTCAAAGACTTAATTCCTCTGATACATTGCAATTTTAGACTAAGCCGTCCCCTTCAAGCTCAAAATAAAAGATCAAGAAAAAAACAAAGAGTGTATTAATTCACCAATTCACTTCTTACATGAACCTTTAATGACTGTAAAAATACGTTGACACCTCTGACAGATACTTGGCAGACCCTCTTGAATGCTCATTAGAAATCACTGCAAAAAGACAGAGGAAAAAAACGCACAAACTCCTCCGCATTGAAACGAGCAGAATATTAATTTAAATACAGTATAATCGACTTCACTGAACCCTATTTTCCCCCCCTAAATACCTAACAGTGGTAAACTGTAAGAATGCTAGGGAAACAAGCACTCTTTAATGAGCAGCATGCAAATCTAAATGAAGTGAAAACCAGTTGAAATTACAATTGCACATCGGAGGTCTTGAATAGGAGGAAGGCTGACACTTAAAACTGGTAAACGTTGAAGCGCCTTTTCAAGGTAAAGTGTGAATGGCGAAACTCGCTTATGTGAGCCAAGGGCAAAGGGAAGCATGCACTAAGCATGCCTGTAACTGCTTCTGTTACATAGAATATCAACCTCCATGCAGGTCTGGTCTGGGCCATAGCGCTCGGACGAACGCCTCTGACTGAATCCTCGGACTCAAACTACAAAACTGATCACATTTCAGTCGATTAAGCCTCTGGTGAAATGTTCCAAAAGCATTCTATGCCATCCATGTGACCACGTGACCTGTGTGTTGGGGGGGGGGGGGGGGGGGGGTGGAGTACAGATTCCCAACTGAGCCGCAGCATGGCATGGTTTTCACCTGCCCGTTCCAGTGGCGCGGTGCCCAGTTCCTACCAGTGTTCACCCTAGTGCTTCACTTCGCTCTGCCCTACCGATCACGAGCATGAGCGATCGCCTCCACCGCTCCGACAGGACGTCTCCGCCAACGCGACCATCCATCTCCCGCCCTCCCGGCGGCAGGCCGAGCACCATGTCGCACAGCGGGGCCCGGGCTCGGACGGTCCGTTCGGGCGGGGGGCCGGAGGGGGGGGAGGGGGGGGGGGGGGGGTGCGGGCGAGGCACTGACCTACAAGCGTTCAGCTTCAGCTTCTCCTCGGTGTCTCTGAGCAGCTGCTGGACGTCCGGGTCCCCGGGCAGGCCCACGATCCCGCAGTCTACAAAGGCATGGTCCTGGGGGAAGTCTCCCCGCCAATCCATCCCTCCCCTGCAGGGAGAGGCCGGGGGAACAGCACACCTTAGAGACAGCCCACACTCTCCCCACATGCCAAACATCCACTCTGTATTCAGGTGCTATTCTACTTTAGCAACGAAGAGCAGCATCCGTTCAAGAGAAAGAGGCAGTCTATGGCATGTCTGTATTGTTTTATCTGTGGACATCCTTGGCACGCAAAAAAAAAAGGAGCTGCATTTACATTTCTAGAGTCAGTCCCCAGTGTGGAATAAGAAAAGTTCAATATGCAAACGTGGATCGGTTGTCCTTGTCTCGTGCCAACGGTGGGCATCTCCTTAACGAATACTGCACGCAGCAAATATGGACGAGCGTTGTTTCAAAGGAAATATTTCCTCTGTCAGATTGCCTGTCGGAAAAAATTTATCTTCAGAAATACATACGGCACGCGAGGCACGGTAATTTGATTTCTCTTAAAACAAGATTCTTATCAGGGGGTCATAAATCAACTGTATCCTTCCTCCCCCCCCCCCCCCCCCCCCCCCCCTCTGAAACAAGGAGTGGTTATCACGAGTGATAAATATTTTCCGGCTTATTTCTTTCTCTGCCTCACACGAAGAGGGGGAAAAGCCTACAGTGGGCCCTGATAATAAATGCATAGCTTGTGCGTTGCGGGGATGAGGCATTGCGATGAGTTAGGGAAAAATAAAAAGCTCTTCACTCTCATTTTAAATAAACAATTCATCTCGGCGCTCCGCAGTCTTGAGCACTTCATGCTTAACATATCCTAACAGCAAATCCAGCGGTTGGGATCTGCGGTATCAACACAGTCATCATGAGTCAAGTGGAATATAATAGAGAGTGTCAGTGTCAATTTCACTTTCTCTCTCCTTCCCCTTCATCTCCCCCGATTTCAATAATCCCTGTCAAACTACAAACAGTCGGTGATACCTCCTGACACAGAAACCTTCAGCTGGCAGACAGAATCTCAACATTCATTTACCCCACACAAAAGAAAGCTGTCCGGCTGGACAAATATTATTTCCTCTCTTGACAGTTTCTACAGTTAAGCTTGTACTGTTATTTATTATTATCGCCCTGCCCCCCCCCCCCCCCCCGCCCCCCTCTCCGCTCTATCGGAGAAGGAGTTCACAAAGTGACTGGTGATGTGCAGGTATCCAATTGTGGGATTAGAAAGCCAACAATGTAATTACAAATAAGGAGTGGGGGGGGGGGGGGGGGGGGAGAGACGGAGGAATGATGCGTGACACAGTGGATGCACATCATTGCCTCTGTCTGATACAAGCAAAAGCAATGGGAAACGTCAGGTTGATATTGTCAGTGCACTGAGACTAATTAGGGTGCGACGGACTAAGATCTACTTTGTTGCGATATTATTAAGAGCGTTTTGTCTGTCTGTGTGTGTGTGTGCGTGCGTGCGTGCGTTTCACCACAGCATCATTCTGGGGTGAATGTGTACTCTTCCACACATTCGGCACCTCCTGCTGTCTGTGGACCCTACCCTTCCTGCATTTCAAAGGGCACCTACGTCTGCTCCAATTTAAATCAATACAATTTTAAATGGCACAAAGCATTACAATAATGAACAATAAATGAAACAGTCAAATCATTTAGGGGCGTTTTAGAACGCAATCCAATTCTCTCAAAAGCAAGCCACTGTATTATTTATTTATTAATCACAAATAAATAACGAGTATAATCTCTGGGGATAAACAAAATAATTTATTAATTTGAGTGACGACCAGGATTTTTTCCTGGCTAATTCATTTTTGGTTGAACATTAATATTTTCAAATTGACTAATGTGTGATCATTAGCAGAGCCTTCTTAAGCCATAATGTAAATTTGCCATGAGCTTGGCTAAAAAGTCAGCATTTTTCCCAAACACCACAATTTCTGTCATTAGTCCTGATTTGTGGTAAATATGAGTGAGTGAGGAAGTACATCTAATGCGTGTGATAATAAACTTGCACCTATGACACAACAGTAATTGTGAATAAGATTACCTGAATACCACAACCTCTCCAGTATTACATTAAGTGCATTTATTAAATGATAAATTAATATTATTAGTATTATTATCATTGGTGTCGTTTTATCAGAGAGCACACACCATATTTACAAAATCAAGCAGATATTAACAACAATATCCAACAAAACCTTTTTTTTAAATGCAACATTGAGGAAGAAAATTACATTGTGATTGGCAGTTTGAATGTTTAAAAAAATTAAATAAATAAATAAATATTCATAAATGTAATTAAAACTCCTGTGAGTAAGCCTATAAATATACAAGGGTAAACAGAGATAGGAAAAATTCACAGCAAATAATGTGTCAAAGATGCTTCAAATTGGCTATTCAAAGTTTATACTTATTAGCCTATTTGCTAGGCTAGGTCAGGAAGTAACAAAAATGGATTCGGCCTATGACTTATTTGCATAATGACGTTAGCATACATAAATATGCCTAAAGGTAGTACCTTTCAAATAACATAATGCATATACTTAAACGACTGACAATTAGATTAAGGTTAGAGTTACTTTTAAAAATGTATTCTTATTTCTAAACATATTTATCTGGATGATCAGAGTACGTACGTTTACTATGTTTATGTGACTATACTTCACCCAACACACAAATTAACTAACTACAATTACCCATAAGAGTTTTGATCTGACAAATAGAGGTTGGAAAACCAATCAACTATTCTGAATAAATACGGCGCTTGTGTCCAGCTATGACCTACATATCGATGCAGAAGGCAATATTTAAAAAAATATTTTTAACTGCTCTGATCTTGACCTTATCAGAGAGTTCCCCTTAACATTAATTAAAACTTACGATACTTGCAAATGAATGTACGTGTGTATATTCATTTATACGAAGACTAAATAAAAAGACTGAAACAAATTAATGGATAAATGGTTACATTTATGTATTTATTTCGAACTTTAATTGGCAAAATGCATTTATTTTGCCTGAGGGAACACTATTATACACAAGGGATATGTCGATCCAGGTCTGTGGCGCCTCGTCTTTTTATGTTGTTTTCTTAAAAAATTTTTAAAAAACAGCAGGTTAAATGAATTTAAATAAATAAATGAACAATACCTTTTTTTCTGAGTCTGGAGAACTGCAGAAATCTTTTCCAACCCAGCGGCTAAAAAGAGATAACTGATCTCGAAAGGAGAACAAACTTTTTTCTTTCGTTAAATTATGTTGTTAGTGTTACTGACATCTTGAGTGTTTTTTATACTACATAGCTGTATCATTGGTAAAGGTTGCTGGCTACAGGTTTAACTTAAGTTACACTTAGGGTAAGACTTCTACGTTTAACAATCAGACAACAATTTGGATTGTTTTGATGTAACGTTAGTCAAACCTTTCTGATTTTCATAGTTGTTCAGAATGTGAAGCATCAAATATTTTGGTGTCATAACTTAGATCGATAAATAAAAATGCTTTGCGACGTTTGTGAGATTGTTATATAAGTTAATGTTACATCAGCATTTATGAACAAATTTGTCAGCTAGGTAACATGTTATGTTCCTGGCTTGGCTAGCTGTTACATTAGCTAACTGCTACTGAAATAGGTTTGATTTTACTTCGGTCACTTCAAGATGAGCCATCATTCTCAAAGGATTAACGTTTAGTTAACCAGCAACCGAGCTAGCTCATTTAATAAGCAAACTTCTCATCTCACTAACAAGCCTTTTCAGTTCAGAATTTGGCCGAAATTACGTCGTAGCTGTAAACAAAATAGCGTGCAAATCGTCCACTTTCTCTTTGACAATAACATAAATCCAAACCATGATCATTACAATTTCATTTAACGTTGGCAAATGCAGCAATGACCATACACATAAATCCCCAACCTAGAAAGCGTCTCTAACAACCATCCGGAAGCAATCTTTGGAAAAACTTCCGCCTGCTGGAATGCTACAACACGAAATAGGGGATTTTTTTTATTTATCGGTGGTTGTTTGTTTAATAAAACAGACTGAATTAATACAAATTTGATTGAAATTACAAATATTTGATATATTTAAAGTATTTGGCTTCTTTATTTTTAAACATAATCAGTGTACGAATGACCTATTTTATTTTTTGTTTTCATGTACACCCCACAATTTGGAGCAAAGTATCTTAACAGGGATTTGTGAAGCACTTGCCGGAAAAGAAAATAGGGGTGAATTCTCTTCACTGTAAAACTGACTTTGAATACCGCCGCTTATAAATTTCCTGACAATTATTTTAAAAGACACTGCATTCGCCCTTAATATGCCTTTTAAGTTAAACTATAGTAATGATAAATTACACGATGCTAAAATAGAACACCCTCGATGCTGTGGAAATGGTACAAACTAGGTCTAAAATTTGGCGCTAACGTTACTTTTATATGGGGAAGGGAAACCCAGAGCTAGCTAGTCACGTTGGTAGGTTAGTGAACTGTCATAATTAACAAAAAATCAACCAGGTATGTTGTAATACAGACGTTACTTCTTTAGATTGTAAATCTAGCTTTGTACGTTTGATTTCATTATTATGAATGATATTAGTTAGCTAGTAAGAGTTTGATTGCTTAGTGAATAAAAGCTACATCATTTATCAGATTGACAGTAGTGCTATAACGATAATTATATGAAACTAAGTTTGCTGACGTTAGCGCTACATAGCTTGTGACATTGACAGCTCATATTCTAGTTTGTGGATAGTTAACTTAATGCGATCACATGAACTAACGTTAGTTAACCGATGCAGTACTGGCACTGAGACAGTAACACGAGGAAAGCCAAGTTTCTAGTGTCATCCCCCAATATTCGTAATGTCAGTCTTATCTAATCCACAATTACTCCTCTCCTTCATAGTAACGTTTTAAAATACCCTTTACAAAATAGCCTACAGAACGATTAAAGACTGAGCATTCTCTTGTGGATCTGTAAATCAATCAGTAGGATGCCTTTACGCATAAAATGCAGAACATAAAGTTTAGGTACGTTGGTAATAAACTGTTTCTAATTCATATTTTTAATGACTAACGTTACAGGCAACTTAATTCTCCAGTTTACTGTTGTAAATATGTGAAGGGGAAAACTAATTGTTATCCACAGGAGAATGGTGGACACAAAGTATGTATTCCAAATCTCTGGGATCAAAAACGTACAGACGAAAGGGAAACTGCTACATGGAATCCACCAACTGGGTGGGAAGTATATCGGTGGCTCTGTGAGTATGTAACGTATTTTTCCATTCACAGCTACGGTATACCTTAACACATTTTTTTCTTTTTTTGACTGCTTATCAACGACGCCACAGGACTATTTTTTGTTTAAAATACAAAACATACATATGGACGTGCATGATCTGGCCGTTTGTGCTGGCCTACGGTATATGGTGCTGGCATTTGACCTTTAGCTCTGACTTAATGCAGCTGCAGAGTGCATGTTCACACTCCCACCACGGCATTGTACCGTCCTTGCACGGAGAAAAGTTGATTTTAATTGCGCGTGAGATTCATATTTAGACCGGCTTGATTAACACCGAGTTTAATTTGAATCCATTCGAATGGCTGGATTCCACCTGCCGTTCAGCTGATTCATAAGAATAGAAGCTGGAGATTAGCTCTGAAAAATGACCTAATTGGTTCTGATGCTGCAATGTATTTCTGACTTCTTATTTTTATCCTTGCCCTTAATTGCCTCTTTTTATAGTTTCTGCACCTTCTCTGCATCCCTGGGGCACAAAATGCACTATTGAGTTCTTAACCTTTTTTCACCCCTTTCCCTCTCAATGCCAGAAAGGTTGTAATATAAAAGGTTAGTTTTTGGGATACCTGGCATGAATTGTACATCTGGTTTGGTTTTTATTTTTGGTGACCATTTATTTAAACGTTTAATAATTTTGCAGAACATTTGCAACTGGTTAAGTTTTTTGAATATGGAATGTCATGTTCCTTTCTTATATTCCAAGGCTCTTCCCCATATCCTCTTGAGCATTCAATTTGACAAACATCCATATCCAATTAAAAACATCCAACAGATTCATTATTCTCATGGGCACGTTCCATTAATGTTTATAGCCTGTTTATCCTGTTGTTTCGTTACAGTCTAATTTCAAGCGGGTTGATACTTTTCCCCACACAATATAATGTGATTAATTGATTTAACCATGCCTCATATTATAAGACCAGTGAAAAGAATTCTAAGATGGCCACCACTTTGGTTGGTATTGATAGTAGGAAATTGCTGTCAACTGCGAAAGTAGGATGTTACATGTGATTTATAAGGTTTATGACTATGTTCATTTAAAAAAATTTAAAAAAAAAACTAGCCTATATAATCCACTCAGGCATAATGGAATTCCTCATTGGACATTGACCATCTCAGCAATTATGGTTAACAAAATTATGGTTGTAAGTAAGAAATATGGTAACTGTTACCGGTTTTAGCCTTGTGAGGTCTAATCAGTCCAAATGTAACAGACATCCACATGATTCACAACAATCACAACATTCCAGCCCTAGCAAGGAGGAGGGCATTCCATGCAAAGAACTGACCAATCAGAGCCTATCCTCCCTTTATGTGTAAATAAGTGGACTAATTAGGCTACAAAGGTGTTTGGCACCAGGTTTCCTTCATCTTAAGTGTTTTACTCTATGCTTGTACAAACTCTTAGCTGCTTCACATTAAAGGCCTGCTTCATCTGACGTCTCTGGTCCCTTAAGAAATGAGCTCCCCTGCTGCTTGAACAGCAAGAGTCGCTCGCACACAGCCCTGCGCTGCCATTTCGGTTCCCTAAATTTGGAGGCCTCAACTCATTTCACCTGTAACTCATGTTCTTAAAGTAGGACTGCATTGCACATGACACATGACACGTATAGTTTATCTGTTTGTAAATTTGACTTTCTCGAATCCACAGACCAGACACCAACGAATCCCCATTCAGACTACTTAACACGTGAAGTCAACATAGCGAATCTGGGTGCGGCTCACGTGTCACTGCTCAATCTCTCTTAAAATGAGGTCAAGAAGACCACAATGAAGAGACTCGGTCAAAAGCTGCCGCATGTGACCAGAATACAAAAAAGCACCCCCTTTTCCATGTTTTCTTCATAATGTATATATACACATTTGTGTTCTTGGTTAATCTGACATTATTTCAGGTTGATTCTTCGGATGTGGGAAGGCTAAATCTCCAAAGTGTCACCCGTAGCTTCCTTGTTTATTGACGGTCATTTTGCAAAGTACATTAGAGCTCTCATTGTTTCCGTCTTGGAAACCAGTTACACCAAAGTTATTTTTCTTGGGAGCAGTCCTATGATTTCTTACCTCATTCATATGGAACCACACTACAATACATTTTGCAGTAACTTTGTTTCTTGGCTATATTTCACCACTGAATACAGGACTAGGCATCTTATGCCATGGGTCTAGTGAATTTTCTTGCCTGTATTAATATTCTTTCAAGGACGTCATTCAAGTCAAAACAGCTCTTGAGTTCATTAGAGTTTCAGTTCTGGCAATTTTTTAAAGCAACAACATCTTTTGACAGTGACAATTATTGTGGGATTATTGTGCAGTGTGCAAACATATTTGTTCTGTTTAATTTCTTCATATGAAATTTTTTGGCCACCTAAATTTGTATATCCCGCTTTAGAATTGCCTTGAAGTGTTTGTAAAGTGGTTGTGGAGGTGATGTATTTATCATCTTCCAGAGTTATGTGGAGGGGACAACGCACCTGATTGTCAGTCATCCCGTGGCTAGTGAGAAGTTCCTTGCTGCCTGTGCAGGAGGTGAGATGTCTTGAGTCTAAGAGTCGTACACCAAAGCTGATCTTTTTAATGCATTGTACTCAGCCCTATGTGCTAGGATTAAACCATGCTGGAGCCAAAATGGGCTTTCTCTCAATGGCAGACGCAACGCTTTTCGGTTTGTGAGATTACTTTTGCTTGCGCCACAATCTGGAGATCTGAAGCAGTGGCTGAACCTAATTCAATGGTGGGCAGAAAACAGGGTGCCAGACGGGCTTAGCAGTTAATTCCGTGGCCTCCCTCCTCTTCCCATCGCAGGGATTTGGATTGTGAAGCCGGAGTATGTTCGGGACAGCGAGAGGAACGGGAAGTGGCTGCCCGAGGAGTCCTACGAGCTGGACTTGGCTTCTCAGACTCCCGGAGCGACCAACCCCATCCGCGCATGGAGGGAGAGGGTCACCTGCGGCAGCATCCTCGGAGCCTTCCAGGACTGGAGCGTTGTCCTGCTGGTTGACCGCGTGGAACAGAGCGTCATGTTCAAACGGTTTGGTGCCACCTTTCAGTGTTCGACGCCAACTTTGGGAACAAAGTGACATTTGTTCTAGGCTCGCTAAGTGGCTTCCTTCTCTTGCAATTGTGTGAATCAGCTGTATTAATTTGTCACTTTTGTTTGATATTGTTCATAAAAGTAAATGGCTGTTGGTCTGCTTTTAGGTGTACTGTCACTGAAAGTATGTGTTTTGCAAATTTACCTAATGTGTGTCCAATAGCCACTGTCATAAATAAAAATTTCAGTTTCACCGAACAATAAATTATCCTGTTACTCTGTTTCCAGAATCCTGACCTCAGGAAAGGCCAGTATTTACAGTTCCACTCCTCCATCCAACCGTCATGTGACACATGTGCTCACCAACTGCATGTACAAGCGCTTGATGTCCCACAATGCACCATGCTACTCCTTAGATCATATTTCTCAGCATTTGTTTGGGGTAAGGACTAATGTAGGGTTGAAAGATAAGATTTTAGTTTAATATTTTCCTTATAAAGTTTTCTAATAGCAGAATATGGTGTTATTAATATGTAGAAATAGTATTAATCTGTTGACCAGTTCTGATATGTATTTTAATGTATGCTTGTAATGCAGTCTTAATTCATAAAGTGTCAGTATGCACTGTATTGCTTCTGTAGACTTTGTTCTGCATAATGGAGCAAATATTGTCTGTGCTGCATTGTGATATGATATTTCTTCACAGGCATGAGAGAAAAAGCTGTGCATTGCCCAAGTTCAGAGATTTACCATCTTAATACTGTGTTACAGAGCCTGTGGTCAGAGGTTGGTTTTAGTAAGTCCTTTGATACCCCTGGGTCCAGCAGTCAAGACTGCTCTCTTATGGATACATGCACGGAGTTGGAGGCCGATGACTTGCTCTTTGCCAACCTTGAAAATCAGCTAAGAGACCACCTCTCAAAACTTGAGGTGAGAACATCACTCAGGTGCCATGGAGTTACATCATACACACTCTACCAGGCCATATTCAGTCACTGTTTATGCCAGAGTATATGAGTGCTAAATGTATTTCTGTTTTCACCATGACTGATATTGCTTTTTTTTTTCCAGCACCTGAAGAGGAAGCTTGTTTCCACCGAGTTTTTGAATATGACCACGGCTGGTCCTCAGACTCAGGTAGAGATGTTTGAAGCATCTGAGTAAATGGCTGAACATTACATGAAGTGTGTGACTCCGGCTTGAGTGTGTGATTCTACAGGAGGTCAGGTCATTTTCTTCTGAGTTAAAAAGCCTGGAGCTCTATATGAAGTGATACTTCTCCCTAGGATGTGACACATTAGGGTGAGCTCATCTGAGCTGGCTGTCTTTTTTTCACGTGGATTGTAAGTAGGGAGATTCATTACGGCCATTATTTAGATATATATATACTGTCCTTCATTTATTTCCCATATGCATTGCCCCAATATATTAAGAAATATTGATTATTATGATTATATTGTATTTTGTGGGGGAGGTAAGACAGTTGGACAGTCAGGTTTCATAAGGTTTCCAAAATTCTGATTGCTGAACCCCCACCCCCCCCTCCCCCTCCATGCACACACATACACATCCCTGTATTTCCTCTTTTATAGACTGTTATGGCGGACTTCAGTAACGTGAGCAGCCTGATCGAGTGTGGCTTGCTCACAGAGGCCCTGGAAGAGCTGCAGGGGGCGCTGTACCCTGGCCAACTTCCTCCTGTGCAGGTCTTCCATTCGCTGATGCAACACGCCTTGCATGTAAGAAAGATTCCTCTCACCTGATTGACTGCTCACTGCCCCCCTGCAAAGATATAGTGTGTGAAAAGGCATTAAATACTGCACTTTGTTTTTATTCTTTAATGGATGTATTTCTGTCCAGCAACTATAAAACATTCTAGCTTTCTCCTACCTGATAACTGAAGGTGAAGGGGGGCCGGGCTTGTTTAGGATTTACATGGGAAACTTTGAGGATTGTTGCTGGAGGTGGCATTAGTGGACCAGTAGGGGGCAGTCTTTGCAGAGATGGGGACGCTTCACTGTAGGAAACTCAATATTTCCGTTTAGACGTGCGACGCTGTGGTCTTTAAAGATCCCACGGTGCTTATCAAAACAGAAAGGGTGTTATTTTCAGTGTTCACAGTGTTCAGGGATGGTGTGGCTGCCTGCCTCGTTTTCCTCCTTTCCCCAGGTTCTCTTTGTAAGTGAGAAATTAGATCTAATTGGCTTCACTTTATATTAAAGTAACATTCTTTTTACCTTTTATAAGTACTGACCATTCAGGCTCATAATCCTGCAAAGTAAAAGCAGCCATGCAATTACACTTATTTGTAGTGCTCACTCTAGTCGTGCTCACAACCTAAGCACATCCATTAGTGTGTTCACGAATCTGGAGACAGATTTCTTTTCCCCCAGTAATTGTTTGAATCTTTGGGTTTTATTTATTTTGTTGCTTTAAACTGTTCCTTTCTAGCTTTAAGGGGATCATGCCTTTGCCAAACTAAACTTATGATGGTGCAAATCGAGCGCAGGGTTTTAAATGGCTGAATCCTTGTGTGTTACTCCCCCCAGGGTGAGGTGAAGCCATACTTTTACTGCAAGTTCAGAGCAGTTTTGCATGACATCCTGCGGAAAAACCCTCCCTGGGGGTCTCCTGTTGTTGTCAAGTACTTCCTGTGCAGCCTGCAGTGCCCCCAGTGTAAAGGAGGACCTCGGGGTCTTCTGGAACTATCAGTCAGGTACAGAGACCACCAGAGCTTTTCCTGCTGCTGTGTTCTTACAGCCTGTGGTCAGAGATTCTCCCGTTAGGGACCATGACGTCCTTCATTTTAATGAGCTTGCAAGCAATGAACGAAAAAACGTGTTCTTTCTGATGTCACTCCCTGTATTTTCTTAGTGATCTTATAATGGCGGGGACACATTTGACCTGCACTTGATGTGCCGCATTAGAATGCCAGTGGTGTGTATCTGGCAGGTCACCTGGAATGTCTCTGTGCTCCCTCTCCATTTTGACTTGGCTGCATGAGTTTGCATCACAGGAGAATGTTCTCCTCCATCATGTGGGACCATGCTTCCGCAGGTTTTGCATGTCCAGTGGACCCACCTGTCACTCACTGCCCGGCCCCGCCTCCCCGGAGCAGGTCCGTTTTCACATGGAGCTGCAAGGCTTCCTGCTTAAGCTCTTCCAGTTCGAGCTCCAGGCTTCCAACATGGGGTAATGTCCAAACACTCAAAAACTTAAATTTAGCATGTATATTGCATGTGAGGTAAGTAACCGGATGAGTATTTGTAAACCTTTTGTTGGCTGTGACTCTTATGCATATAAGCTTACTTTTCATGCACCTAAATGGTGAGAAGACAACTTTACGTTTTTCAAAATGTAGAGAAAGAGGAATTTCACAATAGAAGGCAAAATGTGATAGAACTACGTAGATTACAGCTGTAGGAGTAGCTGATGGGATGTGTCATGGATGCCATCAGGAAACCTGCAGGGTCCCGCGCCTCCGTTTTGGTCAGTACCTTCTGGAGCACGTGGGACAGGACCACCCTCTACACTCGGGCCGTCCAGCAGCTGGCCGAGCTGCTGATCCAGGCGTCGCTCTGGGCTCTGCCGTACACTGAGGTGAGTCCATTTAAGGCTTTCCCCCTCTCTTACCAGAGTAGGACGTCCTGTTCCGTTGTCTGATCCATGCAGGATTATGGGGGTTTCCCATGAACACGTGGCCAAATGTGGCATCAGTGTTCCGCAAAAGCAGGACAATACACGCGATTCAAATGTGTCCATGTTACGTTGCGGTATGAGTAAAGTCCGTATTTTGGCAGTAGGTATTGGCTATCACGACGTGATGATTTTTCTCCCCACAAAAAAAAATTCAACCTGAGCAGAATTCGTTGAGTAATGGGCCCATAACACAATCTCCCCATGTTGATAATTTAAATAAGACTGAATTCCCCACACACACAGACACTAACCTTACACTTTTACACTTAAAATACCACGTGGGAATCGCATGAGTCCCGAGCGTTTTCCGTCGTTTAAACTCCGAATTGGGTGGCAGACGTTGTCATTGGGACAATGCCTCTTGCGTTTCCAGGACTGGCAGCCGAGGATTGTGGGCACCCTCCATGATATCCTGGCGGTGGTGGTGGAATACTGGTGTCAGGAACACTGCCAGCTCAACAGGCACCTGGTGGAGAAAGGGCTGGCAGACTTGGCCCAGTGCATGGCCATTCTCTGCCAAGGTGCGTGCAAAGCTCCGCTAATAATTGTAAAAATAACAGCGAGGGACGGACGCCAGGTGACATGTTTTGGGAAATTGCATCGGACTGGTGGTTTGGGGCAAGGTTTCTCCGGAATACCGGAGACCGTGGCGGCGGCAGCCAGATTGTAAGATTGTCGGCGTGATGTTTGAAAACAGCACACGGTGAATGTGAGGAGAGGACTGATGTAAAGTGTTTTGGAAATGGGACAATTCCCGTAATTGCTTTTAAGAACACACATTAAGTTGAAGGAGAATTGGTCAGGTTTCGTGTGATGTTGTTTCCTCTCATATCTAGTATGAGTATGAATGAAAAAGTCTGGGAAATCTTTAACCTCAATTTCAGAGCTCCACACGGATGAGGATTTTGTTCGTTGTAATAATAACAAACTGGGTTTTTATACGGCACTTTTCATGCAGGGCACTCTTGTGATTTTGACTACTTTCTTATTTAATTTTATTCATCTTATAATTTACCAGGTGGTCTCATTCATATTAATAATTTATTTTTCAAGTGGATTGTGGCCAACAGTCCATTTCAGGCGATAAAGAAAAACAGTAGATACCATGACAACACAATAATAGTGTACAGTATAGCTAAGCTAAGTTAAAGGGTAATTCCACCAAAAAACAACGTTAACTTTATTTAACAGATTAAGGCACAACTAATTAAGTCTCTCTTTGTGGCTGGCCAAAATAATTTCTGTACTTGAAATATCTGCAGATAAAGATGAAATCTTGGTAGAGAGATCAAAAGTTGGCTGAGAGATCATTTTAATCAGGAGGGGGGAGCTACTTCTCTACAAATGAAACATCATTTTTCAGGGGAATTACCCTTTAAGCTGAGATAAAAGACTAAGTGATTGGTGTTTGGTTTGTCATTGTTGGTCTCCCACAGATCTTCCTCCTGAGGCCCTACAGGACTTTATTCCCAGCATTCCTTCTGCCAGACTGAGGTTGGTCACCGCTGATGCCATATTCGGCCACACCTGCAGCCAGAATGGCATCGTCATGGGAACGGAGCCCCTCTCCCTGATGAAGATCGTGAGTTCCCTATCCCTGGAGGATTTTCATTTGTTTAAATATTATGTGTGTGAAAATAACAAATTACATGATTATGAGAACTGGTTATGGGTTACACAGTGGGCTCAATAATTATTGGCACCCCTGACTGGCAATGCACAAAATATACTAAATTAATTAACCTCTGGAATTAAAACAGCCCCAAAACATCACTGACCCACCACCATATTTCACTGTGGATATGGGGTGCCTCTCCTTATATACATCTCTATTTCGACATGCCATTACATTACATTACATTCATTTAGCAGACGCTTTTATCCAAAGCGACATACAATTAGTGCATACAGAGACATCATCAAGATCACTACAGAACAGACAAGACAAAGCACATCCTTCCCATAATGTAGCAGCTATCCCTAGTAATGAACGTTGACTAGTTCACAATAAGCTGTGAGTAAATCAGCTATACTACACTTCTATTCTAAATACTATTATAAACTATAACAAACAGACAGGAAAACACAGGGAACTAGTAAACACAGGGAACTGATATTCCTAGGTTAGAATATCAGTCAAGGTGGAGTCTGAAGAGGTGTGTCTTCAGGCCTCGACGGAATGCCGGCAGGGTTCAAGTAGAACGTAGGGGAATGGCAAGTTCATTCCACCACTGAGGAGCTAAGGTGGAAAAACTCCGCAGTCGGGACGAGCGAGAGCCGTTGACACGGAGGGGGGGAAGTGCGAGTCGCCCTGCTGTAGAAGAGCGAAGTGGTCGAGCAGGAACATAGTTCTGGATTAAGTCCTGCAGGTAGGCGGGGCCTGTCCTATTGGCTGCAGTGTAGGCCAGGGTCAGAACTTTGAACCTGATCCTGGCTGCAACTGGCAGCCAGTGCAGTGACCTCAGCAGGGGGGTTACATGGGAAAATTTCGGGAGGTTGAACACAAGCCGGGCAGCTGCATTCTGGATCAGTTGAAGAGGCAGAATGGCGCAGGCCGGTAGGCTTGCGAGCAGGGAGTTGCAGTAGTCCAGACGTGAGGTGACCATGGTCTGGACAAGAAGCTGGGTGGAGTAGGTGGTCAGGTATGGTCGAATCCACCTGATGTTGTACAGGAGGAACCTGCAGGACCGTGCCGTCGCCCTGATGTACTCTTTAAAGTCCAGCCGGTCGTCCAGGACCACCCCCAGGTTCCTTGCAGAGCGGGAGGCAGCCACCACGGTCCCGTCAACGGTGATGGAGAGGTCATGTAGTGGGGAGGTCATGTAGTGGGGAGGTCTTGTACGACATGAAGAGGAGCTCTGTCTTGTCAAGGTTGAGCTTCAGGTGATGGGTAGCCATCCACTCAGAGATGTCAGTCAGACAAGCAGATATCCTCTCCTTAACCTGTGGGGTAGAGAAAGGGAAAGAGAGGAAGAGTTGAGTATCATCAGCATAGCTATGGTATGAGAAGCCATGTGAATTAATTACTGAACCAAGAGACTTAGTATACATAAAGAACAGCAGAGGACCCAGTACAGATCCCTGCGGGACTCCTGTAGACAGGGGATGGGGAGCAGAGATGGAACCCTTCCAGGAGACTTGGTAGGATCTATCAGTGAGATACGATACAAACCAAGAGAGGGCAGCCCCAGAAATGCCCATCTCAGCGAGTGTGGAGATCAGGAGTTTGTGGTTGACCGTGTCGAATGCCGCAGACATACCTTGTCGAATGCCGATCTGACCAAAACGTTCAGTTTGGATGCTTTTTTGCCAAACGTCATTTAAATTATGACTGGACAAAGGTGCCATGGTCTTATGAGACCACAATTTAATGTTTTGGTCAGATACAGCATCGGCATGTTTGCTGTTAAAACAGAGATGCATACAAGGAAAGGTACCCCATACCCACGGTGAAATATAGTGGTGGGTCAGTGATGTTTTGGGGCTGTTTTAATTCCATAGGTCCAGGGGCACTGGTTAAGATCACTGGCATAATGGATTCCACCAAGTATCAGCCAATTTTGGCTGACAGTCTGGTTGCCTCTGCCAGAAGGCGGAGACTTGGCCGTAGGTGGGCTTTCCAGCAAGACAATGACCCAAAGCATACCTCAAAACCCACACAGAAATGGTTCCGTGACAACTAAATCAGTGTTCTGCAATGGCCATCTCAGTCGCCGGACGTCAATCTAATGGAAAACCTGTGGGCTAAACTGAAGAGGGCAGTTGATAAGCGCAAACCCAAGAATGTCAAGGATCTTGAGAGGGTCTGCATGGTCCAAAATTCCTCCAAATGTGTTCCTTAACCTTGTCAAACATTACAGGAAAAGTCTCCATGCTGTTATCCTTGCCAGAGGTACTAAACCAGGGGTGTCAATACTTATGAAACCTTGATTTTGGTGAAATACATTTTTTATTTAATAAATGTATTTGGTTGGTTCCATTGAAACATTACTAAACCACAATATTTTTCACATCTTGGCATTTTGAGTTTATCTCAATAATTATATTGTTTGTTCTTTAAAAGTGTTTTTAGTGCATTTCCAGTCAGGTGTGCCAATAATTCTGGAGCCCATTTTAAATGAGACTTTGATGTGACAGTATCCACTTTTGTCATCGTTCAGCTTTTGGTTTCATTTGGGTTGAATCCCGGATAAATTAAAAAGGAGCCATGGCAGACGTATTGAATACCGCCAGTAGCGTTCCTTCTCGCAGCGTCTCGAGTGAGTGTCCAGTTGGCACTCGTGACACACATGACAGGCCTAGCGCCGGCTGCCTGAGAGGCGTTTCCCAGCCTGCTGCCTCCCGCTCTGCGCGGAGCGCGGCGTTTTGTAATTAACCGAGGCTTCCCCCAAGCTCCCATCAACCTCTGCAAACGAATTAGGCCTGCCGGACGATTGATTTTAATCCCCCCGTGGGCGGGAGAGCGGTGGTGCACTCTGCGCTCATTTCCATTTTAAATAAAATGGCCCGTTAAGGTGAGACACCGGCGAAGCAGCCAGGATGAAATGAGTCTTGGTACATTTTCTTCTTTTTTTTTCTTCTTTTTTTTTGTCACTGTGAAAAGACGTAGTTTAAGTGAAGCTGTTTGATAAGTTGTGAAGTGCAGGGATGGAGTGTTGAAGCGACGGGATAACTGACACGAGTTAAGTGCCCGGATGTCTGCTGGATTTTCCTGCACAGGTGAATGTTGGGTGTAAAACAAGCTTGGAATTGTGGGTAATGCCTCGTTGTAAGCTGTTGTTTCAGCCGAGCATTATTTGACTGGCACTAGGGACCCAAGAGTAGCATATTATCCTAATTTATGTCAATCAACCCACTCTGTCAACCCTCAAAGCCAGTGTTTGTTTTTCTCGCTTATTAAGAGCTGTATTGTTTATTTCAAAACTACAAAATTATTTTTTTTATTCTGGATCCATGTTTTATATACCATTTCAAAGATCATAAATACACTTTTATGAGCTCCAATGTGAAGCCGAAGCAGTCAGATATCTGTGATGTAAAAAATAGTTGTTTCATTATTTGTTTTGATTATTTCCGTAAGGCTTGTAATAAAAAGACAAGGTGCCCAAGCGTGCGGGTTCGTACATGGAGCGCATGCCAAAACATAAATTAGAATAAATTCAACATATGTTTATATTGTTGTGCATTATAGAGGGTCTGTGGAGTTCTGAAGACCCCCCCCCCCTCCCCCACCCCCCCCCCCGTCCTCCAAATATAGAAGATGCATGTTTAAGGTGCTGCTTTATACGGCCGTAGCTTAGCAGTCACACCAGCAGCAGTATAAATGAGTATCCTACACACAAGCTTGTGGAGGCAGTCAGGTGTGCTGTACGCTGACCTGCGTTTGTCATCTTCCCCTGCAGCAGACTGGCACAGCTGCTGCGTTTCCGTGACGATGGGTTGGGGTGGGGAGGGGGGGTTGCGTGCGAGGTTAGATAAGTGACAGGGCATGGAGATCTCGCAGGCGGATGCGTGGGTGACAGTTGAAAAAGCTCGACGCTCTGCTGTCCCTCAGGTGAGCTCCTACCTCCCGGCCCTGGGCAGGATGGGCGGACGTTCTCCTGCGAGGCCCCGGGCCCCCCAGCACCCCGCCGACGAACCCGCGACTGCCAGCTGCGCCCGAGACCGAGGGTCGCCCGCCGCCGTCGCCCCGCCGGGAGGAACGCGGTGAGTGCTGGGCCCCGCCCGCCTGCCGGCGACAGCCGCGCAGCTGCGGAGCGCCACCCGACCCGGGGGTCACCGCCGGCGCGTTACGCCCGATCGGCGCCGCCCACCACGCGCACGACAACCGACAGTCATCCAGACAGGGAGGTCAGGCGGGGCTTCCCGAGGTCACGCCTCCACTGTGGACCTGAGGCGATGTTGGCATGGCGACGGGCCCCTTACACCCGCACAGTTCACTTACTAATGTTCTCACTTTTTTTTTTAATGGAGCTTAACCGCTTTAAATATGATCAGCAGAACATTATAAGTGGCTCATCCCTGTAGCAGCGAAGAGGAAATCTGTAAAAATGAGAACAGCCTCAACACGTCCGTCTCATTCGCTGTCCATGTTCAACATAGTGGTAAGGACAGACCAAGCCATACAGAAGCTTCTCTCTGTCTGAAAAGGTTTGTCTCTTAACATTGTAGTTTGTTGTATTTTTTGCCCGCTTGCTGTGAAGCACTACTGTTAATCGTCCTGAATAACCGACCGCAGAGTTGTATATTCTGTTAAAAGTAACTTCAGAAATGGATGGTTTTTGTAATTTAAAGACCATGAGATGCCCAGCGGGTGTAATGATGTCACAGAAAGGACAGATTTATAGAGGAAAGACAGGAGAGGAGGATGTGGAGACAGCAGCTGTATTTCTGCTGACCCCGTTAGCTGTGGGTCGGCTGGACCCAAGGCGAGCCGCAGGCATTTTTGCTGAAAATTGACCCAGTCTTGACAGCAAGTCGGCTGACCCAAGATCCGACAGCAGGTTTACGTGGAGCCTGTGATATGCCAGAAGTAGGCGGTTTTATTTTTCCGTAAAATCACAGCAGTCTGAAAATGTCCTGCAAAATGCTCACTCTTAGCTCGTTAGCATGGCGTCTTGACACATGCCACCAGTGAGTAATGCTAAAATTAAACAGATTTGGGTGGAATCATTTTTGGTCGTCTGTCCTATAAGGAATATTCAAAGCACAAGCAACACAGTTTATTCCTCTATCATAAGACCACAGCAGAGACACAGTATGATTGGGTGGGAAATAATTGTGAGTAGACGGGGCCAAAAAATGACAAACTCTTCCAGGGTGAGCAGCCATTGAGCAATATGTGAGACTCCCATCGGATGCAATGCAAACTGCCATATTAGGTGGCATTAGAACAGCACAGTCATAGCAGTCAAGGCAAGCCACTGCAAACGGGGGGGATTCTGGGTAGGGACACTTGTCCGCTTCACGTGATTGGCTGTGTGGGGTGGGATTGATGAGAGGATACCCCCCCCCACACACACACACACTTACACACTCGCCACACAGCACATTTTTTCTTTAGTGTTAATAAGGAGCTGTGCATTATTATGGCTGTGCCTAACGTACCGTTCTTTGGGTTCCGAGCAGGCCAATTACCAGAAAGCAAGCCTCTCTGTTGCATGTGTTCCCTCTCGCTGTCGTCTACACATCAAGAGTCTTAATGGTGGCTTCATTTAAACTCAGGAGTTTTGACAGCTCCCAGCTATTAGTACTGAGGGACTTTCATTTGGTTGTTTCTTTATCTTTATTAAAAACAAAATCAACAGAAGAAGAGAGATATTCTTACACAGCGATTATAAAAAAATTAAAAAAAATTATAAATTTTTAAAAAGCTGCAATTTTGAAACCACACCTAATATGCTGTTTCACGGTTTAGGCGTTCATGTTGCCATTGAAATTAAGCAAACCATAATTAGAGTAATATGCAGTGCCATGCTCTACGGGTAGTATCGCAGTGAAAATTAACATGCAATTAATCAAGAGGTGGTAGTAATTGGTTGCATCACAATGCAGAATGTTTTACGACCACAGGCAGTGCGCTAAAAGGTAATCTGTAGTTTACCTCACAGTTATCATTAGCACGTATGGCTAATTGAGAGCTTAAATTAAATTGGAATGTTTACGGAAAAGGTCAACAAGTATCGCAAAATGAACCGCGTCTTCGTTTGGACGGCGGTGCGTGCGAGCGTGGTTTATAAAAGCACGGTACACGCCACTGAATGCTTTCCCATGTGCTTCATTTTCTCGTCACGCTGCCTTTAGTGATTTTTTGAGCCACAAGAGATCGAGACCTCATGTAGACGGAAAGGAGAACTGACATCTTTCCGGAAGCTTCTCTCTGGCCGCCTCGGTTCATTAGCGTGCCTTCCACGCCGCGGCTCGCCTTACACAAAAGAAAAAAGCCGCCAGAGACGGACGGGAGGGGCGCTCTCTAGCGCCCCGGAAAACATCATGAGCGCTTAACGCGCGGGCGGGAGAGCGTGTCCGATGTCTTCCGGAGATGTCGCGTTAAAGATTGACTTGGGACCGTCCCGAGATGGCGATTCGAGCGGACCAGCTCCCTTCGCTAACGCTTGAAAGGATTCTGATTGCTCTCTCCTCAAGTGAGCCGAGCCGCGCGGTGCATTTGGACACCCCCCCCCCCCCCCCCCCCCCCGACTCCCCCGACGGTGACTTGTAGAGTAAAGTACCTTGCTTTTTGTGCCATGGCCTCGGTCGCTGATGAACCGTACTATTGCGATACTTAGAATGTAATTGGTGCGATTATTGTGATTTAATTGCAACGCTGTACTTGACTGTCGCGACCTTTGTCCGTCCCCCCGGCTGCATCCTCCCGCCTGACTGCTCCCACGCAGTCATCAGCACTGCTCGACCTTTGTATCCATCACTTTTATGCCTTTTTAAAAAGTTGCTACCATCTCGTGCCTGTTCATTATTTGTGTGTGTGTGTGTGCGTGTGTGTGTGTGTGTGTGTGTGTGTGTGTGTGTGGGGAGGGGGTTTGGTGAAAGCCATTTATTCGATTCAGTGCAAACGGTCACATCGGGATTAGAGAGTCTACAGTGTGCGTAAAGTTTTCTGCTGAAAATGGGCCCCTTTCTCCTCTCCTGTTAGAGCGCCAGAGGAGACTGCGGCCCCTGAGGTCCCTGGGGGCCCCGGCTTGGGCAAGGAGAACGTTCCCAGAGGCCTGAACAGAGTGAATGCAGCTGGTAAGGCCGTTTCCCACACCTGCTATTGGTACACGTTTTTCTATATCTGAGGGCTTTTTAAAAAATATATATATATTAACCTCTTTGATGTGATGTTGCGTCTGTAGGGTTAGCTGGGCCTTCAGCGCAGGGAGACTTGCTCTGTCGTCCCGCGCCATTTTCAGTTCATTACATTCAATGTATTTTTTTAAAATTATAAACACATTAATGGCTGCGATTGCGCAAACACATCCACACACACAAACACACACAGAGAGACACACACAGAGACAGGCACACACACACACACACACACAAATCTACAGTTTAAGAATATTAAACATGGTAATGATGTCCGTGACTGCGCAGGCGAGCGGGGCTGGTGGGAGTAAGCGGGATAGTTCCAGCACTGAGATGTACGGACTCTGTGTGAACCCGCTAGCGGTGTCAGCGCTCATATTCTCCTAAGCGCCTGATCAGAAAGGCCTGCCGTGGAGGCGTGGAGGCGTGGGGGCCGGGGGGGGGGGGGAAACAGCTTCCACAACACTCCAGGCTGTTTCCCCCGCTATGCCCTCTTCATACCGATGCTGTCGTCATTCATTTTTGATGCGACGCCCCCACAATGCACCCGCCCCACCTCCCCTCAGCTCCGCCTCCCTCTCCCTGCCCATGCAGAGGGGAATGGCCACTTGTTCACTCCGCACCTGTGTGCATCGAGTGCTCCCTCCCTCTCTCTCTCTCTCTCTCTCTCTCTCTCTCTCTCTCTCTCTCTCCTCCCTCCATCCCTTTCTCCCTCTCTCCCTCTCGAGTGGTCGTTTTCATTTTCTGCTGAAGGTTACATCAGAATTTACATCTGCTTTAAATTTAACTATTAGTCAGTGAGCCTGTCAGGGTTGGGAATGAGCATCCGGGTATTTGGGCAGCGACCAGCGGGCGTCTAAATGGCATCTTTTCATGGGTTTATGAGAAGTACATACACTACCGGTTTTAGCACACTTTACTTGTGTCTCAGTTTTTAGTGTAATTTAAGCGGTTTAACTTTTGTAAATAACCTCAAATGGCACAGGGTAACTTAAGAAGTGAATAGTCAGAAGTTAAAAAGAATGTTTTACTTCACAGGATAGTGAACTGAATTTTGGAGTTCATGAAAAAGCCATATTGGCAAAACCAACAGGTGAACAAATTCTTTCCATTTTCGAACAAGAGGAGTAAAATCAAGGTGGTTTGGGACGTATTGGACGGAAAGGTCAAGGAGAAGCAGGCCTATGGGAGCTTCTGCAGCAGTGTTGGTGTGAATGTTTACAACCATGTGACTGCCCTTGTAGGAAAAAAAGGCACAAATATGCTCAGCGGTCATTACTGCAAAAAGTGGCTATGAAAAGTATAAAGCTGACATCGGAAGTAGTTTGCAAAGTGTGCAGAGTAGGACTGCAGTATTGCAGAACTCACCTAAGCACACTGCCTGGCACACATCGCTCCTCTGGACTCACACTTGGCACCGGCGTGATCGTGGGCAGTGCGTACGTCACAATTAACGCCATCTGATTTTTATCACGAGATACCTGCCTGGAGAACGTGCACTCGGTACATGTTGAGGAGGGGGATCCAAGATAGTAAAGAAATGCTCAAAGAAAACAGTCGGCACTTTTGAGCTAAGAGCTCTATCGTTTTGTTGTGTATGCCGTCATGTTGAGGGGCGGGGATTTGACAAAAAAAAATCACATTTGGTTGTATTTAGCTATTCCAAATAATACAACGTGACAAATCTATTTGAATGGCAAATGACGCAAGTTTCACATGGTAAGTAAGAACTTCCTCGGAGCTTTCACATGAGCAAAACTTCGGAGACCTCCTCAAAGCTGAACCGTCCCACATCTGCTCACCACAGACACCCCCCCCCCCAAATACCCAATACACTCCTTGGTTTAAACTGGGGTAAACTGTTTTCTACATTTTTAAAGAAGTAATCAGCAAGCAACAAGCAGTGATGTGCTCATTACTTCCGCTCGCGGTGTAAACAGGCGCCTGGAACTTGTCTTACACGTGAACGTGGGCCGATGAAGCGGTGCAGGCTGGGTAGAGAGGGTTCTACGCGCCCGGGCCTCTCTTGACGCGGAACGCCTGTTCCTGGGCGCTCGGGGGCTCAGGCTGGTTGTCACCCCTGCGCTGCCTACAGGCGATGAGGCGGAGTGGAACAAGTCACAGGGGAGCCCAGATGCGTGGGGGCAGCTTGCACTGCTACAGGATCACCTTGGAGAGGCTTCACATTAGCTGTCAGAGAGCGGCAGACGGAGTCCTGGAGGAGCCCAGTGAAAGTCAAGTCTGACATCTCCGTGTGTGTGTCCGTGTGTATGTGTATGTGTATGTGTGTGTGTGTGCGAGAGAGTGTATGTGTGTGTCTGTGTGTATGTGTGATAGAGTGTATGTGTGTGTATGTGCGTATGTGTGTGTGTGTGTGTGCGTGCGTGTGTGTGTGTGAGAGTGTGTATGTGTGTGTGCGAGAGAGAATGTGTGTGTATGTGTGATAGAGTGTGTGTGTGTGTGTGTGTGTGTGTGTGAGAGAGTGTGTATGGGAATGTGTGTGACTGTGTATGTGTGATAGAGTGTGTATGCGTGTGTATGTGTGTATGTGTGTTTAACTTTAGTAGTTTGATATACTTTTACCTTTTTTTCTAATGGCGTATGCTGGAGTGCATTTTCAGCCTTGGTGGGAGGGGTGCCAACCTTGGCACTCATTTTCACCAATGTAGTTTTTTAATTTTATTTATTAATTAATACATTTTTTCCTGATCCAGATCAATTGTAAGGACAGGGAGTAGCAGGAGTAGGGTCAGCTTTGTGTTTTTGCACCTCCTTTGCAACGGACGCCTTATCTGGTCATAAAAAATAAGACCATTTTAAAGAGAGTGAAAACAGACGGTGTGCTGGACGCTCCTGCGTAATGCTGCTCAGTGACCTTTTCCTTTTGTAAAATTACTGTGTCCGATCAATGCACAGCACACTTCTGCATGTTCTTATTTAAATGGGAGATGTTTAAATGTCTTGAACCAGCATAAAAAACGTAATCTGACAGAGAGCACAGGCCATATGGTATTTTCCAGAAAACGGCTGGCTGATTTGGCCCATTTACCAACAGCCATTTGGACTTACTTACTCGACCTTTTAAGGTGGGTGTGGGGGGGGGGGTTGCTTTTTCAAAAAGAAAAAAAGTACACATGCATTTAACTTTTTTTTAAGGCTGAATGTCAGTTGTATGGAAATTTATAGAAAAGGACAGCTGAATTTATCCTTTTCGTGCTTGTAAATGCTGAGCATGCAATTACCCCTGTAATGGAAGTGTTTTGTCCAAATTGCAGCCATTAAAGTGATTTAACCGTGTGTAGATTGAGGCTGGCATTTGCGAGGAGGTGTACACATGTGGAGACAGGGAAGCAGGTTTTAATCATTCATTTTAAAGCCCATTATGAGCGAGAACACTGACCTGCTACAGTGCACAACCGCTCATTAACACATTGATTTCCTTTACTTTTGTTTTTATGATTTTACTTTCCCGTCAGTCATTTCAGTGAATACTTATTTTTAAATTTTTTTATTTATTTATTTTCCCCCCCTTCCCTTCCCTCTCACGTGCCACGTGCGCACGGATTTGACGTCAGTTTATCGACATATAGACGTCATCCTCATTCGATACAAGCGAAGAAATTAACTAATAATACCTTAACGCACGTTGACTATTTCTGTGTATCTGGAGCCGTTGCGGAACGGAGGCGTTTTGAGCTCGCGCGGTGTTTCCGTCCGGGGCGTTCGCCGGGGTTTAGCGGTGCGGACCCTCCCTGCGTCCGGAGAGGACGCCAGCCCGCCAGCTCGCTGTCCTGTTTCGGGAAAAAAAACAAAAAAAAACACCGCACCCCCGGATTTTCGTCCGCAGCCCAAACCGAATATCCCGTAATCCTGCCCCGGACCCCACCAGACGGCTCAGGTGGAGGGGAAAACAAAAAAAATAAAAAGTAAATAAAACGTTTCGTTGGGAGTTAAAAGTCCGAAACGAGAAGGTGTTCTGTGGCGCTAGGAGGCAGCCGGGGCGATCCGGACCGGTCTAAAACGCGTTCCGCAGGACCTGCGGTTACCCTCCGGTATCTCACCGCCACATCCATTTCAAACATGCTGCTTCTCCAGATGTTGCCCTGAATACAGATGAATCCCTCCAGCCAGCCTCTCTCCCCCTTTTCCCCCCTTCCTTTCGTTTTTTTTTTTTGAGGGGACAAAATTTAATCCTGTTTTTTCCCCCCCTTTCTTTTTTATAAGATACCTCTTCGGGGAAAGGAAATTGTGCCATTCTAGAGAAGGCTAGTGGGGACACGCAAATTATTATTTTTTTAATGGTCCTCAAAACGTATCGAGGGTTTTTCCTTGTACGTTATTTACTTTATATTTTTCCTCCCCTCTTTGGTGTGCGCCCGTACGGTTTCACGCAGCAGCGCTCTGCCGGGTTTTATCTGGACAAGCCGCAGAGAGGGGACAGCCAGACGTCCTGTTGCGAGCTAGTAAAGCGTTTATTAGCAGATTTGCAATCCTGTGTTGTACTGCGAGGCAAAGGGGCACTCAAGCTTGGCATTTAACTTTCTTGTGAAGTTCGGCCGTACATGACAAGGAGGCTCACCTCCGTCTGATATATCCCTGATGTAATATTGTATCAAATGAGAGGGGAATGTTGGAAGAGGGTGGGAGAGAGAAAAATAAAGTGTAAATAAAATCCTTTGGTGGCTTCCGCGGTGCGGGTGTCGCAGTTTGCTGATTAAATATCACGTGGCACGTTGGTAATGCCCAGCGGAGGAGCTTTTGAACCTTCGATCTGTGAAAAAATCCTGTTGGAGCCATTGTGCATGGGCTGTGTTGCGTAGCCTGCACCACCGGAACAATGCCGGAAGAGCAGGAAAAGCCGCCTTTTTCCACACCCGCTGTTAACTTTGGGAGGGGCGGGTGGGGTGGGGGCCTCTTTAAGGTAAGTGGAAATTCACACAGTTGGAAAAGAAAATGAAAGTCGAATTCAAATCTTTTTTTTCTTCTTTTTTTTTATAACCCCCTCCCTTTCCCCCTCCCACCAGAACTGGTGGCACCATCTGATGAAGGGGCGCGATTAATTTATTATTATTAGGGGGGGGACAGGGACGTTTTCGTTGGCTGTTTGCGTATTTGGCTGCCGAGGCAGTGTGGCAAACTGAGGGTGGACAGGAGACACCTAATTTTGGGGGTTGTTTTTTTTTTTTTTCTCCCACCCCCCCCCCCCGCCCCCCCTTTCCTCTGTCGATGTGAAGGAGAGACGCTCCTGCACAGAGCCTGTAAGAAGGACCAAGTGGAGACTCTTCTCCGGATCCTTCCACTTCCTGGAACAGACGTCAATGTTAAAGGTAAGTCCCAGCTCCCCGGTCTCCTGCCGTCTCCTTTTCTACGTTTGTGCCAATTTTTTGGGGGGGCGGGTGATGCTGAAAAAGACGTGCGTCATCAATGTAACCTTTTAAATAAACGCAAAAGGGTGTGTCTTGAAGGAGCGGGATTGCTTTGATGCGAGACTTACACTTACTCTACTACACAGATACACGCCCTCAGCCTTTTCTGCGAGCGGCTTCTGACCTCGTTTAGCTACACTTTTAATTGTTGAGACAATTTTTTTGAGATTGAAGCTTTTCTTTGTGCTTTGTTTCACTTAAACTTGGGGATGGGGGGGGGGGGGGCTGTTACGACGTTTTATGTTCTTTTCTTACATTTACCGAAGAGGAAATTAAATCGGAGGTGTGTGTGTGTGTGTGTGCACGTTTGTGTGTGTGTGCGCGCGCAAGAGTAAAGGTTCAGAATTAAAAACTGAGATGCAGTGGAAAGAAACGACAGGGAGAGAAGGGGAGGGAAAAAAAAAAACATTAAAGAAAGAAAAGAAAGCTCGCATGGCTTCACGCCTTGGTGACAAGGAGGACAAATCTCTCCTGGAAGGCGAGGCCTCTTGCGGGTGATAATGAATCTGCAGGATTTACTGAGGGGGAAAAAGATGCCCTTCATAGTCAAATGATCTTGTCCTGCTTCCCTGAGTCACTTTTTTGTCTTTTAATAAAGACAGGACTTTTAATGGCAGTAATATAATGTGCATCTCCTTTGACGGAAGTAGGTGTTTGACGGACGTCTCGTGGTGCACTCTTCTTCTACAATACAGTTGGAGTATGTTTTTTGTACTGTAAAGAAAAGCATAAGTCATGCAAAATATTAAAAGGCTTTTTGTTCAGTGTGTGCAGCACAGTGCATTTTTATTGACGGTTTTATATTTGAAGTAGCCACTTCTGTAACTGCAGGCTATTCAAAGGAAAGCACATTATGTTACATCGTCATTCTGAAGCGTGCAAGCAAAGTACTTGCAAAGATACATTAATAAATAAGACGTTTTTGAAGCACAGAACTGATGCAGTGAAAATGTTGCGATTTCATATGACAGATATTAGATAAAAAATTTAGTTCTGGCGTGTTTGCGGGGCGCTGCTGTTGAAATTTCACTGGTGTTTTGTTGAAAAGAGGGTTTGTTTGCTGTTCATTCAGACCACGCGGGTTGGACCCCTCTCCACGAAGCCTGTAACCACGGCAGCAGCGCGTGCGTGCGGGCCCTCCTCGAGCACTGCCCTGCCCTTCACCTGGAAACCCAGGTGGGCGGAGTCAGCCCCCTGCACGACGCCCTTCTGAACGGCCATGTGGACATCGCCAAGATGCTGTTGCGGCACGCCGGTGAGTACCCCCCCTTCCCAGACCACTTCGCGGACAGCCAAGCACACCTTTAAGACCTCACAGTACATAACAGTACAATAACACAATCGACAGTACAATATTTTATTATCCTGCAAAGTGAATGATCACACACTTCACGCATTACATTCTACAGTAGATGAGTACATTTGGATGGCAGCTAACATTTGTGCTGACATGGATTTTTCTTGTATTTGGCAGTGGAACGCACACTCATATACAGTCGCTTGCATATACACACACACAAAATGTCCGTAAGATTCTGGATTATGGACTTCTGCATGGTCGCGTGTTAGACAAATATAACCCCCTCTAATGCACTTTAAGTAACAGTCACTGCTTCACTCTGTGGTGCCAAAAAAAAGCCCAGATCAACTATTTGATCACCTTCTGCTCCTGGACTTGTACAATCATTAGAAGATATAGTTTGGGGTGATCTTCTTGGTTTGACTACTAATTATTGTTGATGGTTATACAGTCTGCGAGAAATAATGAATTTTTTTTTTTGAATTTTTGAGTCATCAGGGGCTGGAACAGGCCTTATATTTACTACCAGTTGTATCTAATCTGTAGTTTTAATTGAATGCAAATGCTATTATAGAAAAGTACGTGTCAATTCCCCAAGCCCCTGTATCTGTACAGAAGACACATATGTAAAGGCCTGTTTCATACACATAGACACATACATGAATAAATCCATATATAGCACATGATTTAGTATACTTATATCCTGATTTGAAGATGCTAAGTCCCTGGGGAGTGGTATGAAAAGCGCATTGAAATGTGGGGACATTTAAATGTGCTACAAGGCAAACCGTGCAGTGGAGAATCCCAGCTGCGTCCACTGCGACATTGAGCAGCTGAAGGATTGAGGTATGTGGTAGGAGAGTTTGAGGCAGTTTTTTTTTACAGTGAAAGTTTGACTGTTTCTTGGTTTATGGCCTACAAAAGAGGGCAAGTGTGAGATGGGTAGGAAATGAATGAATGCAGATCTTCCCACGGTGCTTCACTGCAGATGGGGGTGGGCCTTCGCGGTCGAGGTTATCCTTCGCCGCCATCTCCATTTTGCCGTTAGGGGTTTTGCCCTTTTTGCCGCGTGTATAGGACGCGTGTTCTCTACAAGTTCCCGTCCAAACGAATCATCCTGATTTGCCTGCAAGTTGTCTGTTGGCGCCTTCCTCAGGAGATTAAAAGAGTCAGGTTCTGCCGCTTGTGAAATTCATACGCCGGCGCGTGAGGGGGGGTTGGGGTGGAAATGTGTCAAAACAAAAAATGTTTGGCACGTTGTTTGTGTTTGCTTGCCACCCGCGATCACCGTTCGGCAGCTTTGAAGCGGCTGCGATGTGTGTCAAAACAAGGGAGAGATCAATTATCGGAAAAGCGGGGACGGAGAAACGACGGAGGCCGCTCGGCTCGCTCGCTCGCTCTCTCTCCTCTCTCTCTCTCCCTCTCTCTCCTCTCTCTCTCTCTCTCTCTCTCTCTCCCAGTTTGACTAATTATAGTTAATTTGATTCCGTTTCCCATTAACACATGTACATATTCTGTTCTATATAAAAAAAATAAATTAGACTGGGATTGTTTGGCCCCGGTGAGGAATGAGCACCAGAGAGGAGGAGCAGATTAAACGGGTCAGGAGAAGATGCTGTTTGTAAAATTAGAAACGGGGGGGGCGTTGGCGTGTCTGCGAGCCAGACGGCGGGCCAGGCCTCGGTCTGTGACGTTTCAGCGCTCGCCGGAGCTCACAGTGATGAATGTACAGCGGAAAAACACAGGGGGAGAAAAATAAAAATAAACGTACATTTCATGTGTCTCTTTTAGCCCTGGATTGGAGACGGGCTGGTGGGACACAGCCCTGGATTGGAGACGGGCTGGTGGGATACCCTCGTGTCCCCTCGGTCACGGCGTGGGGCGAGCGGAAAGCCAGCGGCCGCGGACACCGCTTTTCGGAACTAGAACGGCACTGCCCCAATGCTTTGGACGAGACTTCTGTTGCCCTTAGAAACCCACAGTCATGCAAAGATCTTCTGACGCTTGTTGTCGTCCTCGAACGATCGCTGCAATGTGATTGGTGGGCTGCATTCGATCTCAGCTAAATTCAAGAACATGCAAACAGACCTCTGCGTTTAGCTATTAGCTGTTTAGCTATTAGCATGGTATTAGCTTCCTTGTCAGAGGAGAAAGGCCTAACAGCAATTCACTACATCCCTTTTTTACCTTCATATCCACCTTGGTGCTTTTTTCAGGGTTGGCCTTTAATTTCAAGACCGGGGGAAGGGAGGGTTGGGGGGGGTTCTGCATCCGAATGCTTCCATTCAATAACTCCAGTAGCTGGTGCCCAAAGGACCGAGGAGGTAGGGAGAAAGAGACGCACAGGCAGGCAGGAATAGCAATGAGGGTCTTCCAGCTTGCGCCCGTCCCCGCCATGAAATAATAATGATTGCGGCCCGAGGATGCAGGAAGGTAATGAACAGCCCCGACCCTACTCGACGGTGCTGCCAGGAAGCGGGGGCCACGGCTGGGGGCCGGGGGTTTGTTGTTTTAGCCTCTCACTCAAGGTTGGCTCGGTCCGCCCGGCGAAATGTGTGTGTGAAATGTGCGCCGCCGCCGCGAAGGGTGTTTAATTTTGCAGGATGACCGGAGCGCCTCCTGATTGGAACGGAAAATAACCTTGAGCCGTAACTCGGAGTCTCGGAATCTCGGAACAGGCGTGACGCGGGGAGGGAACGGGGAGAAAAGAGCCTTCAAGCTGTCGGGATTCGCTATGCATCCTAATCTTTCGTGCCGTTGGCTGCGCGGCGGCCCTCTTTACCGGGTAGGGTGCAGCGGGAGGCCACACCGCGTCCTTGCCTTACCGCCGATTCGGACTCATCTGGCCCGGGTCAGGACCGACCTTTTTCCACTCCACTTATTTTTTTTATTTTTTTTTGTGCACCTAATTAATGAGTGTTTTTTTTCCATCTCTTTTCCCCCCACTTCCTTCCTATTGAGCCACAGCCAGAGTAAAGTGTTTAATTGAGGACAGAGTTACACAACGTCTCATCCTGGCCTGTTTATTTGCATTAGTCACACTGCGCTTTCATCAGCCTTCTCCTTGTTCCCTTTTAAAAAAAAGCAAATCCCCCTCGCGCTCTCGCTGAATTAATGTTTGCCGAGCGAAAAGACGTCATTAATTCCGTATCCAAGGAAGCAGAGTGTGTCCTCGGAGCAGTTCGGTCACCGGAGTATAGCCGATCGACCGAAGAGAAGGCATCGCCGGACTGCAGATTGGCGCCCTCTTTGACAGGGGACCCAGACTGGTGCCGGTGGCAGGTTTACTGTATCTCAAAACATGCAAGGTCTGTACCGAGAGCGCGGACACAACTCGCCAAAAATGAGGAGAAACGGTGCCGCCAAAGCGAAGCACACAAACCCCTTCCTTTGTTAATGACCTTTTTGGAAGGGAAATGCCATGTAAATTCCAGCAGGTAATGAGATTGTCTCTTTTTGGGATGGTACAGGTGGAAGGGGGGTCGGGACTATTGTGTGTGCGTGTGTATGTGCGTGCGTGCGTGTGTGAGTGTGTCTGTACGGGTATGCGTGTGTGTGTGTGTGCGCTTGTGTTTGCGAGTGTGTGTGTGTGTGTGTGTGTGTGTGTGTTTCCAGCTCCTCTCCGGGCTGTGCCCAGGAAGGGAGTGTCACCATGATTGATGGCTTTGATTTTCGCTGCTCTTCTCCCCGTGCTGAGGCAGCAGTCCCCGTTTTGCGTGGGCGGCGGCGGTGGCCGCGGCATTTCGGAGAAACCCCCGCGTGCTTTCGAGCAGGACCTCGGGAGGGGGGCAGACTCGCGTCCTTCCTCATGTTCCCGACATTGTCGTAGCCGTAGAAGGGTGTTCAAGGCTGCCTTTCAAAAGGCTTTAGGCTTCAGGCCCATTCTGAGCCCTTACTGCAGCCCCCAACCCCCCCCCCCGCCCACGTTTCCCACCACTCTGACTGACTGTTTCCAAGTTAAAAAACACGCAAGAGTTCTCATCTCAATCCCTCTCCTAAAAAAAGTAGCTCACTCTGAACCCCCCTACTCCCATTTCTTCTGTGCGCTTCCAAAGTCTCTGCTCGCAAGGTTTTCTACATTCAGCCCACTGACAGAGGAAAGTGCAGTTTTTTTTCCCAAGGTTGTGTTAGCATTCACAGCGGTCTGTTGAGGTCTGAAGGTTCCTGTAGGGGGTTTTCAAACACTCACGCATCTGGTAATACCGCTGGCCTTGAGTAGCGTTTGATTTGATATCAAGATGGGAGGCTTCTTTTATACACCAATAACCCTGGACTAAGGAATGTGTCCGTAATGGTCTTTTTAGGTAGGGTTTTTTTTTCCCCCTTTTCTTTAAGAGATTGAGTGAAAGGTATTTAATACAAATAAATTAAAAAAAATGGCATCTCAAGGCTACCATTTTGAAGTTGTATTCCTGCAAGAAAATGGAGCTGGAGCATTGTCAGATAATGAAGAGGCAAAGAAGCCTTGCATAATTACAGCCCACTCTTTCTCCTCGCTTTAGCCGTGAACCTGACAGAGGGAGCAATGACTCATCTCTAAAACATACACGAGATGTCCTTCACAACAGAAGGCTCACAATAAAAGAAATCCTTCTAAATCAAATGGTCCACCTCTGTTTGAAAGCATTTCATTGCATTTAACTAGCATGCAGTACAAAATAAATTATAGCAGGTTATGATTTGGTTTGATAAGTCTCACAAGAATACAAGACAATGAAAAGTGTTGAGGACGATTAGATGGTATTTTTTAAGTTGGTCTGGATAAGCTCGTCGGCTGAATGAATGTAATGTTATTTGTTATGTAATGTTTTACTGTAGGCGGGTGTCAAGAGGCTTTGAAACACGTGTGCCATGTGTAGGACTGGGTATGAGGGCAGAAGGTTGCAGCTTCAAATCCCCTGTAGAGTACTGCGTTTGAATACTGAGTTTGCCTGAATCACAACAGTATAAGTAATATTGGACCGTATATAGCAAGTGGGAATGGCTGTCTGCTTGACAAATAACAGTGAATTAATCCAGATCACAGGTCAAAGGTCAGGGTCATGTGTACGTCTATGCAAAGCCACCATTAGCCTCTGACAATACTTTAGTGAAAGACAAAATGGCATGGTCACTGCCATACTTCGCTCTTACCTTTATTTTTATTTTTATGCTTTGCTCCCAATTTGGAATTCCCAATCATGTTCTGCAGCAAAGCTGTTCAAAACCTCCATTGTTGATTCGGGAGGGTCGAAGACAAGCTTGTGCTCTCCTCCGAAGGCCGCGATGTCGCCCCACTTCTTTTCGCACCAAAGTCGACAAGTCGCGCTTGCACAAATCCAGGGGAAGGCGCGTCACGCGCAGGCCAACAGACGAACTGCGAACAACTAATTGACCAGCTGGGGTCACTGGTGCTCGATGCATCACTGTCATCCCAGAAGGCTGAAGCCATCCCTGCCTTGGCGATGCTAGCACCGATTATGCTTTGCCCTGCGGGTCTGCTGGCCAGTCGGCATTGGCACACTCCAGATACGACACGCAGACTGTGGAGCCCATCCATGCACTGCAACTGTGCCTTAACCCTTTACGGTGTAAGATCACACAAATGTGATTAGAATGTTCTTAACTGAACATTCCAATGCTGATGTAACATTCTCTACTGGTAAATGAAAGCAATGGATTTCTAGAACACTAACCTAGACTTTTGAAAAGATCTACTCTTCAAAGGGTTAATAGAACATGCCCTGGAGCTGCGCCCTTACCTTTTCCAACTGTCCCAATGAGCCAGCTAACAGATGGGCTGGTTCCATCACAAGATGGACATGTTCCAGGTTATAGCACGGGCAATAGAGACCACGCATGTGCAGAGGTGGAAATCCAGGGAACATGAAGTAAAAGTCCTACCATGTGTTTCTTTCACCCATAGACTCAGCCAGCTGATTTCACAAATTAGTTCTACCTCCTCGCTGAAGAATTATGTTAATTAGCAAATCCAGGTGATTGGAGCAAAATACTGGGGAGGACTTTTACTTTATGTCCCCTAGATTTCCACCTCTGCGCATGAGACATTGGGATGCAAAAAAATTTAAAAAAATATATGTATCGATACTTTTTAAGTGTATTACCAGTTTAGCCTCACTCCTGTGCCACACACTCCCGATGACAATTATTTACACAACAGGACACACGCAATACAACAGGAGAGCTAGCGCTGATTGGAGGAGAGGCAGCTGATATGATGAGATCAGGCTATGTAACCAATCCAGGCTCGTCATTTTACCTACGGTCTAGAGCGAGGCTGTGAGACGCCGGTCTTGTAGAGCAGCAGGGTGCATTGGGTTTTGGTGCGTTTCATCACTTAAGTGGTTCATTTTAGTCCCTGGTTGGATGAAGAGTCTACACACCTAAATGAGTCTCTGAAGGATGTGTCCCTCCAGGACTTGAGTTTGGTGGCATTTCTGGTCAGGACAGTGTCTAGCATGTAGAGTGCGTGTGTTTATCTGCTAGTTGTGCAAAGCAAAAGGATTTGTACATACAGCGTGGCAGCGGGTACTGAGATGACATCGCGGCACATTTACGTTTTCCTGCGTCAGGGTACTGGAGAGGTGGGCATGGAGTGCGTTCCAGTGCAGCGTCAGGAGATTTCTGCCATGCCTGGGCATGTCCCCTCTGGGCCACCGTCTCCAATCTCTCTCTGTTGTTATGTCATTAAGTCATAATACTTTGGCAGGTGGGGCCTTGTTCCTCTGGACAGTCCACGTTATTGAAGCTCATGTACAGACTACTGCAGTCCATGTACACGCTACTGAAGCCCATGTACACGTTAGTGAAGCCCATTTACATGCTACTGAAGCGCATGTACACATTACTGAAGCGCATGCACACGTTACTGAAGCCCATGCACACGCTACTGAAGCCCATGTACACGTTAGTGAAGCACATTTACATGCTACGGAAGCCCATGCACACATTAGTGAATCGCATGTACACGCTACTGAAACCTATGTATATGCTCCTGAAGCCCATTTACATACTACTGAAGCCCATGTACACATTACTAAATCCAATGTACGCACTGAATTCTCCCATCCTGTTCTTGTTAGGGCACAGCCAATTTCAGAACCCTGTTATTTCCTTTATACCTTTGGCACGCTGTTTCATTATATTATTTTATGATAGTTCAGGGTTTGGGGGGGTGGGAAGGGGGGCAGGGGGGGGGCTCCTCTGGGTGCGAGATGTCAGTCCTCTGGCCTCCGTGTCGTTTACATATTTCAAATCTGTCATCCAGAAAGAAAAATCACATGAAATGTTTACTGTGCAGCTTTGCACTGGAGCACCGTCAGAGCATGTCTGGCTCAGCTTTAGTTTCAGACAACAGGGAGCTGGGGCTTCTCTCTCTCTCTCCTTCTCTCTCTCGCCCCCCTCCCTCCATCTCTTTTGTTTTTGCGCTCTCTCCCTTTTGTATTTCTAGTCTTTGCCTGCCCTCTAAAGGCCAAGGGGCTGCCGTGTCTGCCCGCTGCACAACGGCGTCTGCCTGAGGACTGCGACGGCGGCTGCCAGCCGCTGACCCCCCCCACCCCACCCCACCCCGCCCGGCTCCAGCAGCGCATAATTACCAAAGCTCACACTTAATCCCCCAGGTGTTTTATTTATCTACAGACCAGTGTATCTGACACATCACGCCAATACCTGGACTTACTTCAATCGCTCTCCGTGATATGGGAGCCAATATCATACGAGGCCCCGGTCCCTCTCCCTGCTCCCCCCCCCCCCCCCCTCCTCCTCCTCTCTCTCTCTCTCTCTCTCTCTCTCTCTTTCTCTCTTGGAAAAAGGTGGAAATGGCGAAGCACTGGCAGATGTGTGCTTCATGGGCTGTTGTGAAGAATAGGCAGCGGCTGATTCCATTGTCCTGTGGGAGGAGAACTACCCGCTCTTGCATTCATCAAGGTCCGCTGGCGACCACGAAACCACCCCCCACCCCCTCCAACACTCCCCAACCCTCCCGCTGACGACCACGTACCCCCCCCCCCCCCCCCCCCCCCCCCCCCGCCCCCGCCCCCGCCCCCCGCCCTTCTTTGTCACATTCTAGGTTTCGGCCTGTCAGGCAGTTTGACACTGCAGCGGTAGGGACTACGTCAGCTCCGCGCTGCCGACTCGTTCAGAGTTGATGGGTTTGATTTGGGCCACAGCCTCTTTTGCATTGGAGAAGAGGGAGGGGAACAGGGGAGAGAGAGAGAGAGAAGGAGAGAGAGAGAGGCAGAGGGAGGAAAAAAACTTTCCCGTCACGTCTTGTGCAGAATTCTGTTTTAATAAGTGCCCCCGTAGTAAGCGCACGCTGCCGCGAGGCACAGTGACATCGCACTCCTCCGCCCCCCCTCGCACCCCCCGTTCCATCTCCCTTTCTCCTTTCCTGATTGGGTGAGGTTGTTCAACTCAACTGTTGTTTTGTATGTGTGCGTTATTTTTTTTATTCTCGTTCGATGACTGCTGAATGTTTTCATTACGTTTATATTTTTTTCTATTTGTCTGATATCAGTCGTGCACAAGAAGTGGAATTCAAAACTATTTATTATCTTATGAAAATAACCTCACCCGGGACGGGTGACGTTTCACACAGAACTTAACCTTATTTTTTCAAACCAAAACAGTTGTTGACCGACGCAGTTCGTAGACGTAAAAAAATCCAGACATCAGCGCCGGGAACATGTATCACTTTTCCAGACTGTTGCCACCTGCTGGCGGCAATTCCCTTCTCACTAAGCAGTCTTCCAGTGTAGGGAAAGGGAAGGAGTTTGGAGTATTCTGGTGTTGGAACACCATGGACCTCTGGAAGTGTTCCAGTGGCTGTGCTGCATAGGAGCTTGCCCATTTTCACTTTGATCTTGTGTCTTTTCACCCCCTTATTAATCTCGGATAAAGGTGTCTGGAAAATGAATACATGATAATTTAGGGACGTCTCTTGGTTGTGTGAATTAATCGGTATCGGTGTCTGTGAAATTGGAAGCAGAGAGCCGTAGCACATTCGTATAGTCTGGATGTTGGCAGCACTAGAACTCGCCTTGTTATATTTCCTCATTTCTTCGCTTGTTTGTTTGTGCAGTGACCCCTTAGCTGTGTGCAAACCTTTATTTAAGAGCTAGCGGTCTAGTAATGGCTATTCCCATCTTAGCTTGTAACAATTTTAGGTTCTGTTTGTCCTGCATGCGCCGTGGAAATTTGTTTCCGTTCCCAGCCCAAAATATTTAACAGCTCCAGCATGCGATGACTGCACAATATAAGCAAGTCAGACAGTTATGAATGAGGGGGATGGCTTTTTAAAAAAGGGCTTTTTTTCAGCTTTATTGGACAGCACATTGCAGAGAGACAGGAAGAATGGGAGAGAGAGGGAGAGACATGCAACAAAGTAGGGCTGGGCGATATGGGAAAAAGAGTATCACGATAATATTTTTTATATTTGCTCGATATCTATAATTATCACGATATACACTTAATAATGCTCCATTTAAAGTTTGAAGAGTAATATGCTTATGACTGAACCCTGAAGAAACCAGAAGGTTCATTATGGTTTAAAATAGAAAATTATTATTATTTTATTTTTTGGAAACAACGGATTGACATAAGCATTCAACTGAACCAAAATGTCTTTACATCTACTCCAGTAATAAAATGCCTCAACAAGGCAAAAAATGGAAAAAGATGCACAAATTCTTATATATAGGCCCGAAGCACAGATTTATCTGCTTTCATTTTCCCTTCTGATTATTTCACATATAATGAAATAAGCATGAGGACCCAGCAGACGCCTGCTCGTGAGTAAGTCAACTTATACAATGTTGTGAAGGTCTGATTAAATCTTAAGCTTTTATCGCATTCACAACTGCCCATCCCCGTTTCTTTGTTATTTACCATGAACAGTAAGAAAAGTTACGGAGATTTTTTTCTGGCTTCAGAAGGGCTGTCTGCAGCAGGTGTATGCAGCTATGATAGCTAGCGTTAGCGAAGTTAACTTTATTACCGACATGGTTCCGTTACTAATAAGAGCACAAGCTAGGAGAAATATAACTTCCAGCCGTAGGTCCTACTGACGGTTTGCAAGGTAGGTGCGCCTGTTGACGCTTTATTTGTTAGAGCGACATATTGGACATCTAACATTTATCCAATATATAAATTATTTCTGTATAACGTTGAATAAGTTAACGTCAACCAACGCCTATTAACTACCATTTTCGGTTTATTTCACCGGTGACTCATTCCTATGTCAGCTAAACACATGTGGTCACCCTGAGTAGCGTTGTTTTGAGTGGGTGGGCGCATCAGCAACGTGCAAGTCTAGTTCTGATTGGCTGTTCGTGTTGTATTTGGGTAAGTAGAAGAAACGGACGCAAATGATAGTTTTATCAAAAACGTTTATCATCGTTATCGTGACATCGTTTTATCGCCCAGGCCCAGCCCTACAACAAAGGTCGCGCGGCCGGATTCTAACCGCCGGCGTCGTGGCTCGCAGTGAGCACGTGGATTGCGCTCTTCCAGGCTACGCCAGCGAGACACACCGGGATCGCTTTTTAAAGGAAGATTATCCATTCTCCAGTAAGACGAGCGCCTTGCGCCGTCAAACTTTTACCTCCAAAACAAGTCTGTTCTAACCGCAATCTGCAGTGTTAAAACTTTGCTCTGGCAGTGTACAAAGGTGCGTGATGTCAGCCTATTGCAGTGATCAAGCCGAGACCACTTCTTTAGTCACGGTTTGACAAAAGAGGAGTTTTGAAATGTATTTTGAAGGACACGGAAAAGCCAGGAATATTCACAGAGCTGAATAGAAAAGGCACTTTACAAAACGTGTATTAAGGAGTGTGCAGAACATGACCTTCCTTCTGTTGAATATTTATGAAATATTTATCCGGGATGAAAGACATCATTTCGAGGCGCGCGGGACACAAGTCGGGGTTCTGCCCTCTATGAAAGCTGCCTTTTCGCCCACTCAAAAAATTTCATCTCGACAAACGGACGCATCCCCGGATTTTAAAATGCCTTGGGACGCTTGCCTAAAGAGAGAAAACCCTGCACCTTTGGCCTCACAATCTGTTTGGACACAGCATGGAAACTTTCCGTAGGGTTGGAGAAGAATCGTCATAATTAACCCCAAACTGAGCATCTTCTTCCACAGTGACCCAAACACGACCAGTGATCAGCGACGACAGTAAAATGACTGTTAATACCTCTGGTATTAAAGAAAAACCTCTGGTGTAAACTCTCCCTGTCCTTAAACCATGTCCTTTAGCACGTCTCAGATGCTGACCTCCATTCCATAAATCTACAAAAGAAAGTATGGCATGTAGATTAACGTGTCAATTTATGTAGATTAACTTTGCAGTGTTGGGAGTAGAGATACAAAGGCGGAGCGGCATTGACCTCCCGTACTGCGCGGCTGCCGCCAGTCGAGGCACTGTAAAAGCACGTCATGCGCTGCTGCAATACCTACCTTTTGTCCGTGGCCATGGAGGACGACGACTTCTCCCTCCCCCCCCCCCAACCCCATTGCTGAATTGTCGACACTTTGAAAGCAGGAACAATGTCGCGTGAGTGTCGAGAGGAGTGCGGCGTTCAGAATGTGCCGCGAAACCTTTCAGACGCATTCAGCGGATTGCTGGTTGGGCCGTGGCTGGGGGCGAGGGGGCATTCCGAAGGCATAGCAGTCAAGTGCCCTCGAGCGCAGTTTGCACGTTGAAATTGGATGTTTGAAAGCAAACAAAGTGCCTCGCACTTGACACGGAGCGACCGCCATCGCGAGCGGGTCCTGTTACAGTAAACGGCTTTTATGTGAAACGGGGGGACGAGAAAGGTCGAAAAGAAAGAAAAACCGGCAGTCGGTGTTTTCACGACTTTGACGGGCAACTGGAGACAAGCAGCTGCAGAAAAACCCTGGAGGGGAAATGGCCGACCTGATTGCGGATTTTGCGATGGAAACATTACGCTTGTTTAAAATGGAATCATCACAATTAATGAAACCGTTTAAAAATGGCTGAGTCCTTGGCATTCAGTGTACTCTGTGAAAGATGGCGGCGTTTACCGGAGACGTGCAACGGTCAAGTGTCCCGAAGGCACGAAGTGTGGTGTGAACGGCATTAAAAACAGTTTGCAGGGGAGGCTGCATTATCATTGTTTAAAGGGAGATGTCATAACTGCGCTCCCGGAACGTTACCCTTTCCAAAAACACATTATCCGTAATGAATCTCGCCAGCTTTTCAAAGCGCACGTCTCTGCGCCGTGCTGCTTAAACGGCTCCGCTGTGACGCCTTTTAACTGCAATATGAGGAGGAGATGCATATTAATGGCCCACTACCTCCATCAGGTCAATTGACTCTGAATCAGCTTTTGACTAATGTGACCTGACGAGGAAGTCGATACGCGGCCGTTAATTGTGTCAACACAAGTTAGCAGTCAGTGGAGTTACAGGCCTCAACCTCTGGCCTCAACTAGAAGTACGGTGGGGCCAGAAGGCTGTTCCCCCCTGTGTGTGTGTGTGTGCATACATACGTGTGTGTTGTGGCGTGTTAATGCAGTTACTATTTATACTCATTTCAGTGTCCTTTCTCTGAACCCCAATGTCTCTGCCATTTCTGGACAGTTGAGCTGCCTTAATTGGCTGCTAGTCCACTCGCTGTGTGTCACGATATTATTTCCCAGCGTTGTGGTGGGCTGAGTGGTTGTTGGGGAGAGACGGCTGAATGTCTTTTATGTAGAGGATCGCCTGTCACATTGTTTACTTGTCAAATTATGTCGTCTCAGGGGCCATAAATACCCAATTCTGGCAGTTCTATCAGCAGCAAGTGACTGTAGTCTAGTCTTTTATCAAATTAATCAATGCGTGATTTGGAGGTATGCCGGTTTTCAAAGTGTGAAGTAAATAAGTCAGTTGTATTATAGAAATTATATAAAATATATACAATTTAAAGTGTAAAATAAAATTCATGTTGCATAGCGGTAGTTTAAACCCATTTCTGCAGCCTTTTTTTAACTGTAGATAGTGAAGTAAAGTTATTATTCCTGTCTGCGAAATTAAGCTCACAATTTTTTAGTAAGACTACAGTTCACTTTTTTTTTCACAATTGGTGGTAGTGGTAACGGCACTTCAGTGTTAATATTGACATCAATTCTTGATTCAGTCATGTAGCCTTTTGACCGAAAATACACTTAAAGGTATAGTGAATTTTAGTCACAGTCTTCAACGTTTTTCTGTCAACGAACACTTGACTGAATATCCTAAGATTTAGTCAACTAAAAACTTGTGTTAGTAAAGGAAATGCAGCCTTATGTCCCAGAAGTTAAGGGTATGTAGATATTTGACTGTGACCCCCGCCCCCACAGGGTCCTCCCTGCTACAGCAGCGGGACAGCCATGGCAGGACAGCGCTGGACCTGGTGTCCTCCCCGGAGCTTCGGGAGGAGCTGAGGACGTGCGCCCAGGAGGGGGACTCGGCGTGGGACGCTGTGGGGTCAGAGGTCAGGGACCTGCCCTTCCTGGAGACCTGCTCCTGCCTGCTGAGCTGCCTGATCCTCAGCTACACGCTGGTGCGGGACCTCCCGTTCTACGAGGACCCCGGCCCCCAGCTGGCCCGCACCCTGGCCGCCCACTCTGCAGGGAGGGTGACGGCGGGCTGGGGCGACCCGAGGTTGGTCCGGCACGCGGAGGACCTGGAGACGCTGGCGGGGGTGGGGAAGTATCTGCGGCGGGTGCCCCCGGCGGTGCGCAACTGCCAGGGGCGCCACACCCACATCCTAATGCGCCAACTGGACCAGCTGGAGTCTGACGGGCTGGAGCTGCTCAGAAACGCACCCATGTAAACCTTTGGGGATTCCACACAGTGGGGTACGGGGGGCATGAGATGCCTGTAAAACGAGGTGTCCAAACCCAGTCCTGGAGAACCGCGCCTTAAAATTCGCAACCGGATCAGACCCAAGAATCCAGGTGAGGTGAACTAAAGAACTGCTTAATTGTTCCCAGTTCAAGTGCTGAGTGACCCTGTGGCTCTCCAGGACCAGGGTTGACCACCCCCTGCTCTAAAGCCAACCTAGTCTGCCTACTTTATTTCAATAAAACATGCTCAAACTTGACTCATTTGGCTTCCCCATCAAATCAAATATATGGTATAAAAGTAAAGGCATCTTGACTGGAATGTCTGTCCCGAGAGCGTCAGTTGTGTAAAGAAGCCCGGTTTCGAGGGACCTCCCAGGCCACACCATAGCTGCTATTCTGTGGGGAAAAAAGCTATACCCTACATAAGTCAGCGACAAAGGAGCAGGCAGCACCTTTTCGAAACGTCTCTACGAACCTGCATACGAGGTGAGGCAGCATTAAAGCACATTAAATATGCATGCCAACGGAACTTCCAAGCACCTCAAAAAAAAAAAAGAAGCAAAATGTGAAGAATCAAAACCGCTACAGATATCTTATTCACAAAGCGTTCTGAAAAACACAGTTTTTTTAAATCCAGGTTTTTGAAATGTCATTGTAGTCCTAACTTTTTTCCAGTGCAATAACTTCAGGTGGATATTAAAGTAAACCCTGCGACAAAAACCGACAAGCGCTTGCCGCTCGGCGCGCGCTGCGATGATTGTTTTCGTCTGCGCGCGGTGCGAGGAGCGGGAAGGCGAGGAGGGGCTTTTATCGATTCTCGAAAAGAGGAACCCAGAGACGTTTCCCTTTCTCAGCCGTCGGGTCGAGGGCTGAACGAGCGGTCGCAGACGAACCGGCTTTTCGCTGCGAGTCGGTAAATACTGACTCCGTGTTAAAATGCTTCCTGTCGGTTGTAATGTTGCTCTTGCTGTCAGAGCTGGTTAAATTAGCACTCTGCTGTGTCGCACACTTTGTACACTTTGCAAAATAGTTTTGTTTCATTGTGTTTTTTTTGTTGTTTTTTTCTTCCCACAAACTCACTTAAAATTCTAATTTGGAAGATACGCAGTACTGTAAGGCGTAGCCCCACACTTTTCAAAGGGTAGTTTGGTGTGGGTACAGTGTTTATATTTGCTTTACACCTAGTGTTATGGAGGATATTGCCTACCTGCAATTATGTCCCTACAGTGACATAGAGGCACTGCTGCTGCTCTTTATTGTATCTACCCTGCCAAAAAGACCTTTTGGACAGTGTTGCTGTTACCAGTGGAGCAAATATTTATATGTGATGCATATTTATACTTTAACTGTTTTGCCACTGTTGCTGGTTTTTCCTTTTTCTGTCAATAAAATAAAGCAATTGTCAACCATGTAGAGGAGTGTGCCCATTGAGTTTGATTGGTTATTTCAGGGGTGATCTCCTGTTTAGCCGCTGTGAGCTCATTTCACCTGTGTCTTTTATAGGGGCTCTGCAGTATGGATAGACGTGATATTTGTTTCACACAAAGGAAATCAGCGGAATTTACGGCAGAACCCTTCTGGTAAAAGACGGCGCGCCCGCAAGTGACGGCGGCGGCCTCGCCGCCATGTGGGGTTCCGCCGTAGGAGCGGGACAGAGATGGAGCGCGCTCATCTGGACGCCAGGTGGGGTTAATGAGGGGGGAGGGCTCTCTGGCAGGTCCCGGGACGACTCTCCAGGTTTCGGCAGAGCCTCGCAGACGACTTTGAGGAATGGCCGGTTTCCTGATAGGAGCCTTTTCAACTTCATTAGGGGAGACGGTCCCAGTCTGGGGGGGTGCGGTAGGCCAGTGTTGACGGCACTGGGATGGGAAAGATTTGAACCCGGGACAGGAGGGACTGTCTGGGAGATTGGGGTGGGGGGGAGGCGGGTATACAGACTAATTAATAACCGAGTGCTCTGAGCCTCTTAATGCCGTAACCCCCCTATGGTTTGTGATTAGGGAGAGAAGCTAGGTGATTTGTACTGATCTCCAGACTGACGCAGTGGATCCATGTCGAATAACAGCCGGCCTTACAGACCGAGCTCGGGTTCGACTCCCAGACTGATGAATGGCTCCGCGAGGAGCTGCTCATGGGGGGGGGGGGGGGGGGGTGGAGGAGGCGCGGAACACCCCCCCCCCCCTGAAACGCGGGCCCCCCAGAGGGTTGACCGTGACCCTCCATCGCCTGTCCGTGTTCCCGCCGTCTTCGTCAAAGCGGTCGATCCCATGCTTTCCACAAAATGCAGGAGGAGGGCGAGGCAGGTCCAAGTGGAAGTGCCGGCGGTCAAACGCTGCCCCGGTGGGAGGAGGATCAGAGGGACGCCCGTGTGGGCCTGTTGACTCAATGTCATCCACCACCCCCCCCCCACTAACACAATCACACAGAAACACATCACGCTTTTCAAAACCATTCCTCCGTTTTCACAACACGGAGGCCTCGAAAGATGATAAAAAATATTTAATCTTTTAAATTTTCTTCCAAAATCCTTTGCCATTACAACAGGTGCATTTATTTTTATTGTACTTCATTTACATAACATAACGTACTGCAAGTCCCCATTCTCCCACCCCCCATTTTAACCAAAACCCTCCCCTTTTCTTTGCAACAACCTGGCTAGTGATTGAGCATCGTTATGTCACAGGCAATACCGCGGAGCTGAGATCTCTAGAATGCAATGCGTACATTTATACAAGATCATAAACACTTGACCCATTCATGAGCATATAAAATACAGTAATAAATTAAGTCATGAAATTATTTACATGATTTGAAAATGAAAAGACCAAAAATTTGATTATATACACAGATATAAGTGAAAATGCCCCCCCCCCCATATACATCCTTGACATACATTCTGCGCGAGATCCTTTTCCTGCGTTTCGTCTTAAGTTCTCACTTTGGTTTGCTTGCAAACATAGCATACATTTATAATTTAAAAAAAACAAGCAGTCGGATGCAAGACTCACGATACACCCATCAAACATTTACTAAAAATAAATACATACAGACACACATTCAAGTTCAAATATATCCCTTTCAAGAAGTAGGAAAATTATATGTAACCAATTTACATATTTTCTATCCTTCATGGGGGGTATTTTTTATTTTCTTTGTCTTCTAGGGATCCTTTGGGGAGAGGGGTGGGGGGTAGATGTTCTTCAAAGCAACGTCCACTTTCCTGTGTGTTTGCACATGTAATGTAAGAGGGCTGAACAGCCGTCTTTTTCCATTTTTCTTTCTGTCTGGGAAACGGAGGAAGCTGGGATCGTCCTCACATGCAGCCGTACGCTGTGATCTTTCCACAGATGCTCCCAGAAAACCCCAGAGATCCTCTACAGACTCTGGCGTGACCTCGCTCGCGGGCACATGAAAGGGAAGAGCAACGGAAGAACAGACAGAGCGAGAGAGATGGGAAAAGCCAGGCCCGAAATCCTGTGCTCCCGGTCCCCCCCCCCCCGGTCCCGTTGCCAAAAAATTTTTTTTTATAATAAAAAAGATTTTTACGTTGTGGTTCACCGCTCCTTACAGCGGTGAAGAGCGGCTCGGACAGTCCGCTCGCACTCACGCCGCCCCCAAAGCGCAAACGCCCTTTGAAAAGAGACATCAAAGTTGGGTTTTGGGGGCGTGTACGGTGCAAGGCCCGGGCGGCAGAGGGGTGGGGCCCGCTCTCCAATGCAGCGCAGGGGGGGGACGAGCGACAAGGAGAGCAGCTTCTGAAACGAGATTACCGCGCTGGCTGCCGAAGCCTGCCGTCTCTCTCTCTTTCTCCGCCGGATGACATCTCTATCAAGCTCAGCCTGGGCTACCGCGTGTGAGCCTGTCTACTGTACCCAGCAATGCTGCAAACTGTTGGTTTGGGCCAGGAACTTCAGTCAGAGCTGAGGGGGATTAGCCAATGTTGACTAATAATTAAGCAATAGGAAAACCGCGTATGTCATTGGTACTGGGTACCCTGTTATAGACGTAATTTTCCTTTTCATCTGAAATGAATAAAAAGGTTTCAGAGATTTATACAAGACACAACACAATACCAGAGGTTCTCTAGTATATAAAAAAATTATATTTTCTGGGGGCTGGGAAGACCATAGGTCGTCATGCAATAGACTGGAAAAGGCAGTGGAAATTTCAGCTTCCGGAATGTTCCACTGGTAGCTCATTAAAAGAGGAGCTGGGCTATTTCAGAGAACCAGCTGAAAGAAATCAAAATCACAAAAGAAAATTTCCTGTGTGAATGGACAGCAAGTGAGGCGTTGCTATCGCCCTCTTCCTGTCCGTTCTGGAGCAAGGGGAGCCTTGAGCTTCACGGTGATGACCATCTCTGCTTTTTCAACTCTAGCTGAACTGGCAGCTCATTTGTAAAACCCAGGTCTGTTCTTGCAAAAGAATTGTTTGTGTGTGGGTTACAGGCGGTTTAAACTGCCTATCTGTTATTAAAAGTTAAAATTCTAAAACACAGCCCTTATGTATACTTTAAAATATATATTTTTTTAAAATAATTTACTTAAGAAAAACTAGTTTCTTCTGCTGCATGACAAAGTCATAAAGAACAATCCAAGACCAGAGGGTATGACTGTCACTGTCTGACGGAAAAAAGGTTTTTTGCCCCCCCCCCCCTCTACCTCGCTGTCATTTTGGGTAGTACAATGCCATAGGCCTCACAGTTTTATTTTTTTCATTCCCTCTCTAACTTTCTAATGAATATTTGCCAAATACTGCCACATAGTGAGCAGTAAGCAGACTTGTTTTGGTGAGAGTCTCTATCACTTACCAACACTCTGTGTGAAGGAGAAAACTACCCTCGCCATACGGCTAGTTCTGCCAGGAGGCTGGGACAGGTGGAACTGGTAGTTGACCACCAAATTTGTTTTCGGGAGCAGATTAAATGTCGCAACAGGCTGCCTGTCGCAAATCCGTCGGCTCAACCTGCTGCCGTTGAACATCGGTGGGCGTTTCGAGGGGTCACATGGAGGAGGGGAGTGGGGTGTTGGGGGTCGACGTCGCGATTATAAATATGCAAAACCACCGACCCGAAAAATCGCTCGTACGCTTCTGAAAGGGGTCAAGTACCAATTCCATTTCGCCCGCCCCGCCGCTCTGCCTGCCCACACACCTACCATCATGAGTAAACAAACGGCATAAATAATGTCAATTAAAAGTTTTCCTCCTCTTCTTTTACAATGATAATTACATTTTATGAGCCTGTACATAATTTACAGAAGAACTGTGGGAGAAAAAGAGGATGAAAGATAAAACGGTTGGATAGATGAGAAAATGAAGAGAGGGCGTGTAAAGCTGGTTCAGACCAGCTCTGCTCTTCTCGGCGTGTCCCAGGGCGGAGGAAGCGGCCTACCCGGGATTGTTTTTCTTCCTTTTATTTGGGCTCTGACTGGGCTCCAGTTTCAGCTCTTGGTACTGCACCTGTTTAAACACACAGACACACGGGCGGGGGGGCCTGTCAGGCGACGCAGCGGAGGATGCTGGGATAGCCTGGGAATCCTCAGCCTCTCCCACCAGCCGTGATGGTGGTGCAGCTGGGACAGGGGGTCAGACAAACAAACATAACGTTTTTTTTTTTTTTTTTTGGGGGGGGGGGGGGGGGGGGGTGCTAGAGGAAGGCAGGGGAGATGGAGAAAAAAGCAACCAAAAGAGGAAGCGTAGGGGTTAACCCTTTGCGGGGCATCGTGGCGTCTTTCAGGGCACAAGCACGGTGAGTCGGCTTGTCAGCATGTTGCCTCCATTGTGCCCTGGTACCAGTGGGGGGGAATATTGCCGTATGATCAGTCCCCTCACGGTGACTTCTTGATAAGACACGTCCGTTTTGACCACACGTCTCATTTCAGGAGGCTACTTCGGCTTATATGCTGGCGTATATATATATACAGTCAAGCCGGAAAGTCTCCCCACCCTTTCACCTTCTCCACGTTTTATTACATTACAGACTTATACTACAATAGATTGAGTTCATTTTTTGCCTCAAACATCTACACACAACACCCCATAATGACAATGTGAAAAAAGTTTTTTTGAGATTTTAGCAAATTTATTAAAAATAAAAAAATAAAATTTCTCATTTACATAAGTATTCATACCCTTTGCTTTAACGTATTTTTAAAGTATCATATTTCATATTTGGTCTGCATATCCTTTACATGCTGTTACTTCCTGAAGTCTGTGACCATCAACATCAAAAAAACTGTCGATATCTTATTTTCAGGTACTGTTACAAGCGATACTATAACCTCTCTGCATTTGAATGGATCTCTATGGAAATTGGGGGGTGAGACTAGATTCAGCTGTAAATTACACTGGTACAGTATGGAACACATGGCTGGCTAAATGGCTGTAAGTTATCAAGGGTCTGAGCTATCAAACGAGCCCCAAACCATCACTCTGTTGCCAGATATGGAGTAGATGTGGATGGATCACTTTAAGGGTTGTTTCTCCTGACTTTTTTTCCCCATAGAGTTCTATAGGAAAATGAGTCCGGAGAAATAACCCTTGCAGTGATCCATCCACATCTACTCCATATCTGGCAACAGAGTGATGGTTTGGGGCTCGTTTGATAGCTCAGACCCTTGGTAACTTACAGCCATTTAGCCAGCCATGTGTTTCCATACTGTACCAGTGTAATTTACAGCTGAATCTAGTCTCACCCCCCAATTTCCATAGAGATCCATTCAAATGCAGAGAGGTTATAGTATCGCTTGTAACAGTACCTGAAAATAAGATATCGACAGTTTTTTTGATGTTGATGGTCACAGACTTCAGGAAGTAACAGCATGTAAAGGATATGCGACCAAATATGAAATATGATACTTTAAAAATACGTTAAAGCAAAGGGTATGAATACTTATGTAAATGAGAAATGTTATTTTTTTATTTTTAATAAATTTGCAAAAATCTCAAAAAAACTTTTTTCACATTGTCATTATGGGGTGTTGTGTGTAGAATTTTGAGGGAAAAAATGAATTTAATCAATTTTGGAATATGTCTGTAACGTAATAAAACGTGGAGAAGGTGAAAGGGGTGGGGAGACTTTCCGGCTTGACTGTATATGTGTGTGTGTGTGTCTGCAAAGACGCATTACCTTCCAGTAGCTTTCAGAGAACAACCCCCTAGAGAAAGAGTGGCTGTGGGGTGCTGGGGAGCAGCCTCACTCAACCATCCAACCCAGACCCTCAGTTTATCAACAGCAAAAACCTCCATTTCAAAGCACTGCAAAACTATAGATGGTCAAGGGGAACACCAGAGGGTAAAATACCCATCTACATCGTTCTCCTCAATTTACAATCGTCCAGCTGAAAACAGCCTTCAACCCGTCTTCTTACAGGGAGAAATAATGTAGGAATGCAACGTTTAAGTACACGAAACACCGTTTGGATCATCGAAACTGCGTCACAACCTTTGGCATAGGTCAACGAAAGGGCATGTTACAAAGATGCACTATCCCGTTTGAATTCTTTATGGTGTTTTCATTTTTAAATCTGCTCACCCCCCCTCCCCACAAAGTTGGCTGGAATGTGCAGCTGAAAGCAGCTCTTAATCTGTGCTTTATGTAACCTTTCCTCTCAAATCCTTCACAATTACTGGACACTGGAAAGACGCGTTACTTCATGCCTTTTTTCCGAGCCGTTGATCTCGGGGGGAAAAAAGCAGGGGATGACAGGTGAGAGTCTGTACCGGCTTGGATACCCGGTTGGGGGGCTCAGGGTCAATTAACCTGGAGCAGCTGAAGAGAAGGAGAAGGAGGAGGAAGCGGATGCTGGAGAAGAGTGATAAACTGCGGGTGACCGAGCTGAGCCCCGGAATTGGCCTCCACACTCAACAACCTGCCCAACATAGGCTCGAGTTGCCGGGTGGGAATCTGCACCGGCGTGCGGTTAGCGGGGTTGGACTGAACGAAAGGAGGTGGAGAACATGAACAGGGAGAGCGCCGTCTCTCCTCGAACCCCCCCGAGGCCAATCCAAAGAGTGAAGATAAACTCAAGCCCAAAACGCAGAAGTTTCATAGAAGTTTCTGGACAGTTGAACAGAGCTTCTACACACCACTCCAGGGTTTTTAACCTTGGTCAGGACAGCCACGTCTGTATAGCATTCTCCCTTTGTATGTAGCAGAGAACAATCAGGATACACCAACCTGTTGCCAACAGCGGCAGTCAGGAAAGAGTGTATTTACGTCCCATTAGATAATACTGGTTTCAACATCATCATCATCAACATCGTTCATCAGCTGATTGGCTGATGTCACCTTTATGTTTCCTTTATATCTAGTTTGAACACAGATGATGGAAGAGTTTATTTTGCTGCTTTTGAAGAGGAAGGGCTTGAGTCCTTCCTGAACTGAATAACTGTATCTAGATTGGGTTCTTTCCTAGCAACCCCATTTGTGAGGAATCTGATTTTCAGCCATTGAAAACCCAAAGCACAGGAAAGCCAAAGGTCTCAAGTTTACTTCTGGGAAAAAACCCATCAATATATGCAATATCTATACAAAGATACAACAACGCAAAGTCGTATGGCGCATTAAAGGTGGATTAGCCTTGCGAAACTCATGCTACGCTCACAGACTCTCCCACAGCCATAATGTCCCCAAGAGGTAGGAAGGAATGTGTCCCAATACAGACCCCCCCCCCCCCCCCCCCAAGTCAGAATGCTTGGCACGAAAAGGGCAATATTCGGTATCTTCAAACAGATACTCAAGACTGGTTTCTGTCAAAGTGTCCACAGCTAAATGGGTCCTCCTGTCGGGTATGCGACCCTGATCCTGGAGATCCTGCTTTTTGTTTTCACTTTAAAAAAGCAATGTAGACCCAGGAAACCAGGTGCGATGAGGTCACCGTGTGACCAACTGCTTTAATTCATCAATCAAGTGTTGTTAATTGAGTAACAACAAAAAACCAGTGAACCCAGGGTCAGGGCCTCAGGCTCAGGATTAAAGGTTTGAATGGATGACCATAATGTACTGTCCAGAACTGTAACACTTATTCCACAATACTACCCTGTTTCTAAAGAAGAAAAGAAACGTCTGTGCAAATCTGTGCAAGGTTAAGACGAGCCCAGCTCAAGGGACTGAGCGTTGAAAAACCGCGGGGCAATGACGGCGCCTTCACTGGCGTTGATTTTTACAGCCCTGCCAACTAAAACAGCGACACTTGAGCAGGGACGCTGGTGGATATTTTATACGGGCCCATCTGTGCGCGCCGATGCACTGGCTTTTATTATCCGCATTAAAGGGACGGTGGCAGACCTTGCGTAATTACGGTGCCAGGTCGGGCTTTAGATCTCTCCACCTGGAGGCCCATTAAAACACGAGGCTGATTCGAGCCCCGCCGTGAAGGCTGAAGATACAACGTGCCGTGTTTTTTTCCCCACCCCGGCCGAGTTTTGCGTATTGAATATCTGCATTTTATATTGGGCCCCCAGGACCCAGGCAGGGTGATTTATATGGCTGTCAAAATGCTGCTTCCCTGAGACCCCCGGACTGAGACGGAAAAGAAGGGCTGACTGAATAATATAGCGGGGGGGGGGGGCTTAATTTAATCTCAAGGCTTATAGGGGTGTGGCTGAACTCTCATTCGGTCTAATTATGCGTTTTGGTCACCTGACCAGGACAGACGTGAGTGGCCACGCCAAGTCACCATCGTCTTAAGTTTTCCCCCTTAACACGACGACCATACCATACCATGCTTCTCTTACAGCTGTGGAATGGAGGGACTATACGAGACAATTCCATAGGAATGCAAGAGGATAACATAAATATTAATAAATAATGATAATAGTGATTAGGCTTGAAGCCCTCTTGGAACAGGGGTCTGAGTGAACATTTAGCACTTGCATGACTCCCTGCAGAGAAACATATAGTTGAGTGACAGTTTAATGGTGCAAATAAATATCTGATTTCCAGACTCAGTCTGAGACTAAGATCAAATCATTCACACCACTTTCAGATATTAAGCTAGGACTAAAGAGCCAAAGACAATGCCCTTATCTTTATCTTATCTGGATCTCGTTCCATTGGTCCACCTGAGAATTTAAAATCTGCACTTCTATTATAATGGGAATTCTCCTTCAGAACTCTGCAAACATAAGTTTATATGTCACAAAGACCAGCTTCTGATCAATATGATGAATGTTAACAGAAACGGTGCAAAGAAAAAAATATGCTAATCAAAAGGGTTATGGCCTGACAAAATCATATTTAAAAACACAGTCATCTACCTTTTACAGGTGACAAGCATGTTCTTTTTCGGCATAGTGAGACAAGCCCCCACCCCTTCTTTTTCAAATACAAGGGAATCTGAGGAGGGTAACGCCACTAAGCTAGCTAAAACAAAAAGGAAAGCATAGAGAAACAGAGGGAAGAGAAGCCAAAAAAAAAACATGGGACTGCGGTGTGATAGCAATTTGGAACGAGTGGATGCAGCAAAGAGGCTCTGCCAGAGACTTTGAGTAAAAACTCAGAGCTACACAAAGACTGCTCCACCTTCATTTCCCCGTGTTGACAGTTGAACTACAAAACAGTCTTTGAAGTGAGCGATCTGGTGGGGCGCCATGAACAAGAGCTTTTCGTTTAGCGATGTCAGCCGACGTCCGGGGACTCGACGTGTGGAGGCACTACCTGTCTTCCCAATGTTGGTGGGGGGGTGGGGGGGGGGGGGGGGGGGGGGGGGGTGTTTGGGGTTTGGGGGGGTTGGTAAAAAAAAAAAAAGTAGCAAGAGTAGGGAGACTAGGCAAATATAAATAAGTAAATGAAAGACGAACATTTCTAATGATACTATACTATTCTGTTTATATAGAGGAGAGTCACTTCATCTCTTGTGACGCCTAACCTAGCATTAGGGCTATTAAACGTAGGAGAGAGACACAGAGGCTCCCACTGACGGGAGGATGCTGCTTTCATATCTATTGCTGAGAGTGGAAAAAGCACGTCAAGGTGAAAATGAGGAAAAGAAGGAGAAGGAAAACAAAACTGAAAAGTTTTCCGGCGAGTTCTCGTGCAGCAAGACTTGCACTAATTGCTTGTTTTACACATTCGTGCAGGTAACAGAGGCTCACATGCTGAAGCTGAGCCTGTGGTCTATTTTTCTGCCGCCGTTTTTGGAGCGCCCAGCCCGGGAACACGCCCGCAACTGACCTTGTGACCTCTCCGTCCTGTACCTGGACATCAATCCTTAACAACCGGGCTCAGTCGGGACAATACATGAGAGCAAAATAAGTAATAAAAACCCATTCTTTTCCACAGGCGCCCTTGGTTTTTCATAAAAAAATATGAGCACAACAGCAAACTGCAATAACAATCTCTTCAATTGCCGTGTAACTGTTTGAAATATGCACCTTAAATGGCCATAAAGGAGCCACAGGCATGCAAATTACTCGTCTCCTGCTTATGTATTCTCCTGCTCAAATGGTTAATGGTGCCATAAACCAGGCTTGTTGACAGAAATGTTCGAAATGCCAGGTTGGAAATACTTAAGTTGATTATAGATGCCGGCCTCATTTATGTTAAGTTGTCGACCGTAAAGGAATCACTTTGACTAAGAAAGTAGGTTACTCTATTGTAAGCTAAAACGCTTCACTTTATAAGACGCGTTTTAAAGGCAATCACTAACAATCTGTATCGCGTCTGTAATATCCATAACGGAATATAATGTAATAACGGTAAAAACATTGCTGTTCTCTGGAGGGCACATTTCAAAGTGCGGCTTCTTTTCAATCAACGGTTGTGCCTAGACTTCAGCAGTGCAGCGTAGCTTTGTCATTTACAAAAGCCCCCGATACTGTGGCCTGACCTGGAGAATGGAGACCCCAACAGGGGTGTCCTGTCAGTGGGCTGCCAAACACATTTCGCGTGACCCCATTTCCCAAGCATCCCGTCCCCTCCCGCCCCCCGGCGCTCTTGTGAAAGTCCACGGTTAACCGTTCACAGCGAGCCTGGGAATGTCGATCGTCCGGCCCCACCCGGCTTTCTCCACTTTTAACCTTGTTCGCCACACCAACGCCGTAACCGTTCTCAATTAAATGCAGTCTCACACACACTAAACACATTACACATTTACAAGCCCAGTTCCCTAACCCCTCTGCTGGACCACTGCTCACACACAAATACACAGGTTGATGTACTGTTCACAAGTAGTATATGCTCAAAAAGGAAAAAGGTTAGTTTTAGAGAACCCACACAGAAACACAAAACATATCTCTGATGGGTTGCAGTGTGGGTGACCCTGGTTTAAATGGTCATTATGTTATGCGTCAGATAGCACTGCACTGCAGAACCTCCAGACAAACTGGTGCTAGTTGCCCCACGCAAGGCTCTCAGAGGAAACCATGGGCCAGAAGCCTCATTTGACTTTGGCCCAGCTCATCCAATACCTACAGGCTCCCAGCACCCAAAAGGACAAATAATTCCTCACACGCAGTCTCCCTCCCCGACACAAGGGGGCACTGTGACGCACATAAGGATTTATTCTCAACCCAACAGTAACCCATGAGACAGGAAGGTCAGAGGACACCCAGTTGTCCCGCTGGCTGTGACTGGCGTCCGCCTCCATCAACAGCAGAAGGCGGGACTCTCGTGGATACCCTCCCATGCCCCGCCCCAATGCCCTGGGACTGATTAGCCGCTAGCGACTGGTTGTGCTGTCCAGCCTGCACTAGCCAGCCCCCTCTCATTAGGGGCTCGTAAAGGCCTCCTACCTGCGGGCCCGGCCGGATCCAAGTGCGTGAGGTGGGAACCCTCCCCCTCGGGCGGACAGGCACCTTGTGTTGCTAGGAGTGGGCGACCAACCGCCACAAGAAACGGGCGTGTAAAAAGCGTGCGGGAGCTGCCAGGCCACGGGATTATAGCCCTGTAAAGATCAAAGTGCTGCCCAGCAACAGCTGATCAAAGGCAAGCGTTAGTCGTGCTGGTGGGGCAGGGGATTGCTCCCGAATTAGAACCCCGTGTCGTTAGAACCAACGGGGGGGAAATAACAGAGAGGGGACGAGGGGGCTTAATCGCCCAGGACTGTTTACTACTGTGAACTGGGCTTTAACCAAAGCCCCGTGTAGTACAAAAATCTGCACTGCGAATAAGTTGGCCCAGCGGTTAACCTTTAAAGTGCCACGGACACAAACCTTCCATAAACCTTATGCTGTTGAGGTCATTTACAGTTTATGTACAATCATAATCATTCTGCCTTGAGCACCGACTTCCAGAGCACAGCGATAAACACATTAAAAACCTCACGACAGTTTAAAACGCAGTAAAACTCTTCGGTTACACTCCACGGCCACATACAGTATATCTGTACACTAAAAAAAAAACATGCCTTTATTGAATAACTCTGACAGGCAGCGATAAATCGGTGCTCATACAAAAACATATACAGTTAAAAGGGAGGCTTGTAAATGTACTTCAAAACTAAAAAGCTAAAGAGGCTCAAGACACCATTGCTTCATTCTCACTGTACAAGTAACAGCTGCAGAGCAGGCAAAGATTCCGCCTGCGTGCGCTCGGCACTAACTAAGGCACACCCCAATTAACACTTTTTGCCCGTCGTTAATCCTTCAGTTACACAATTAGCATCCGTGACTCAATTCTGTTTACAATTCAATTTGCAATTCAGCAGAAGGCCGGTAAGGAAAAGCGAACAACACGGGCAGAAAAAAAACCGGTTTCATTAAATCACAGCTTTTACATTATGGTATCTGCCCAAGGGAAAATAAAAGATAATGGTAATGATCAAGGAAATTGAAGAAAAGTATTAGAGCAAAATGCAACAGGAATGATTCATTTGTTTATTCGTTTTAATTTGAGCTTTATGTCAGTTTATGTGTAGAGGAAAAATACAATTAAACATTGGCACATTCGTAATTAACAAGTGCCTGATGCAATGTGTAGCTAAAGCTAATTTCCAAGGCACGGTGGGCATAAGAACGGAACTAACTAATGTCTTTGTGGGCTCACTGTACAAAATGTAACTGTTCTCTCCTGCTTCTGCTACACATGCAAGTCGTCGTGTGGGTAAGTGTGCTTGTCACGGACCGTTACTGCCGCCACTACGGGGAAAATGGCCGGGATGCGAATTGCAATGGTAATAGTGCCTCACGGGGACCATCTTGGGCGCATTGCGGTTCGGGTGGGAGTGCGTAGTACGGGAAGGGGGAGAGCGCCTACCATTTGGACATCTGAAGGGACCCTGGAGAGGAAGTCCAGCAGCTCATTGTTATCGATATCGTAGGGGGTCGCGCAGCTTCTTGGTGAATTTATTCACACCTGCAGGGGGAAGAGAGGTAGTGGGTCACACCGTGCAGAGGAGGTACAGCTGTTCATATGGGGATCACAGGGGTCTTCCTCCATCAAAGTCCTCCCTGAAACCACCCATGTACATATGTCTTTCTCTTCCAGTACCAATTACCATTTCACTCACACACACACACACACACACACACACACACACACACACACACACACACACACACACACACACAAACACACAGCTCTGCTATGGCAGTCTATGAGGGATAGCTGGTTGTACCATGGGCTTTGTTTAGGATATTAAACTCCATAACAACCTCTAGATCCATCTATCAATGCATTCATTTGATATACACAGCACATCTACGTACCTATCTACAGTACATCATATCTATCTAGAGACAGAGAGACAGATTAGATAGATTAATATTCACATATGTCACATATACTCACCCCAGGCCAGCACTAGGTATCTGAGGGGAATGAAGTAGATGGCCACGGTGGCCACACAAAGAGCCACTATGGCCAGCCAGCTCAGGAAAGGCACGGTCCAGTTAAATGTGCTGCAGAGATACGGACAGGGGAGGGGGGAGGGGTCAGGAAAGGCACGGTCCAGTTAAATGTGCTGCAGAGATACGGACAGGGGAGGGAGGAGGGGTCAGGACAGGCAGGGTCCAGTTAAAAGTGCTGCCGAGATACGGACAGGGGAGGGGTCAGGACAGGCAGGGTCCAGTTAAAAGTGCTGCAGAGATACGGACAGGGGAGGGGGGGAGGGGTCAGGGACAGGCAGGGTCCAGTTAAAAGTGCTGCAGAAATACGGACAGGGGAGGGGGGAGGGGTCAGGACAGGCAGGGTCCAGTTAAAGGTGCTGCTGCAGAGGACAGGGGAGGGGTGAAACGGTCGTCCAGGGGGAAGGCAGAGTGGGCAATCAAGTCCAGTTCCACGCCTGCTGGGACCTGACCCCCCGTTACCCAAGCGGGTAACCGTGTTGGGGCACTCCAGGACTACTCCAGGAGGTGTTACACATATAAGTGTACTGAAAAAGCTCTTTACTCACTTCTTTATCCTCTCTCCATAGGAAGCCACCTCATCAGAGCATTTTGCACGCTGATGCACACGTCCTGGATGGCGTAAAACTTGTTCATCGAAGCCCTTTCTATCCGAGTCCTGCAGAGAAAGATAGAGAGAGGGAGGGAGGGAGGGAGGGAGAGGATGCTTCCTTCATTTGTGTTCACTCTGAACATGGAACAGGAAAGCAAAGGTAAAATTGTGACTGTCAAATGCAAAGCTCCATGTCAATGGAAAACGTAAGACTCCCCCCCCCCCCCCAACCCCACCCAAAACCGCATAAAAGAACAGATACTTCAATAATCACTTGTTACACAATCACGCCATCACAGTGATGTCACTGCGATGGGCTTCATCATCACCATCATCATCATCGTCATCATCATACACGACATCACAACAGCTCCTTTTCAGGTTTTGATGGTTGAACACAAAAACAGTTGTGACCGCAGGCAGTTGAACCCTTGTGTCAAAAATACCTACCCATTCTCAAACAAGGAGGAGAACAAGACACACAAACAAACAGGAGCGTGTTCAGACCGACAACATATTAGTGGACAGAGACTGATGAGAACGGAGAGAGACGTGGACAGCTTTCCACACAGACGTGGGGATGAGGACTGGGCCTGGTCCTCTCTAACTCTAAAGCTGTGTTAAAGCCATTAGGGGAGATGGGGAAGGCAAGGCGGGCAGCTTGGTTCGGTTTTTAGAAACATTTGCACGGAAGCAGCAGAAAATGTAACCCTCCTCTTCATTCCTTCAATGCCATGAAAAATCCAAACTCAGAAATCCATTCAGTCTTGAAGACTACAGTAAAATTTCACATTTTGCCACCCAGCTTTCCCACCAAAAGGGCATTTGTTCTTGATGCTCAGGTTATCGGAGTGGCTGTTCTTAGGGAGATATTTCACTACTACATAAGAAATAGTAAACCTAACTGTAAAACTAAGCCCAACGACTGTGATTATCTTGTGCTTAATCTGAACGTCTGAACGTATACTTTGCAAACTCACCTAACAGTTATGTGGGTATGTTCCTCCCAAGACAACCCCAGAAACAACGTTTTAAAGGAACGTGAGGATGAGTAGGGGTTCAAGGTGAATATCCCCTCAAGAGGGCCTAAATAAGTACCTGGGAGAACTTGAGGAGTTCCCAAAAAATTTGGTGTTCCCAAGTGCCCTTTCTCCTTCAAAAAAAAATCCTAAAAGCAAAAACTTAGTGTCTTTTAGACTCATTCTATGCTGCCACAGACCTTCGCTTCACCTGACCGTTCCCAGAATCCTCGGTTTGTGTGCGGCTTCCAAAATCATACTCATACAATGAATCTCAACAGTTTGCAATAGGATCAAATGTGGTGAATAGTTAATCTAACTGCTAAATTGACAACACAATAGAAAAAACTGAAATAGGTCATACTACAGAAAAAAAAAAAAAACTTGGTGGGACCGTTGAACGTTATCTATGAAATTCTGTCCACAGAACTTAGTGTGGGAATCTGAGGCTCTCCAACGATGTTACTGTGCACTTACCATTGTAGGTAGTTACTTGGTTTTTAAAGGTGTAGAATGCCTTGTTATTCTGTTTTAAAGAGGAATCTGGAACAGACAATTGAACTGAACTTAGAGCCCCCCTCTCTGTCTCCTCATTCCTCTGACAAGGCATACCACTCCACCCCCCCACCCCGCACCACCACCACCATTCTCTCCTGCCGTACAATCAGATGTTTGAAAAATGAATTCCAGCGCGGCCACTGAAACCACATGCCCTCCCTGACACAGCGCAAGACAAATAGATATAATTAGACATAGTGTCCTAGGGTTATTTTTCCTTGCAAATATTTTACAAGACTCACTGACCCCCCCAACCCCCCCCCACCCCTTTTCTCTCAAACCCATCTGTTTTATATTATTGATTAAAACAAAGGTCCACATACATGTGCCGTGTTGTTTTTGAACAAGCTATGAAGAGAGGGTCGCAGGGAAATCGTCGATGGAGGAACAGTGTGAGAAAAGGAGTGGGAAGTTGGGCGGGGGGGGGGGGGGGGGGGGGGACGAGGGCGAAGGGCAAGGGTCAGAGGTCAGCAGAATCTAAACCATTGCCACATGCCCCTCGAACCGTGGGCCGACTCCCATTTCCTGCGTTCTGAAGTGGGCCTCATAAGCGGGAGGCTGCAATAACACGGCGCTGAAGGAGAAGCTTATTTTTACTGTTCCCCCGCCCACCCTGTGTACAGAAAAGTGACCCTGCCGCACGGTCAGCTCGGGGGCCCCCCAGCACTGCTCTCACCGTCAGAGGGGCCAACCGACCGCGCCCTACAACACACAAAGCAGCCCACGCAATGGCGTCCCTCTCTTACTCTACAGAACTGGAAACGTGCAGAATAGCGGGTGGTGGGGTGTTCCAAAAAACCTACTCTTCAAATGGTTAACAACTGGAGCCTGGTACCTTTGCTGTATGGTGATAGTAAACTGACACAGTGCAAGTGCACTGAGGTGCCACTGTAACTAGAGATTGCAGGTTTTCAAAATAGGCCGTTTTTCAGTACCCTTGAACAAAGGGTACCACAGATTTCTTCAGTAAATGACCAGCTTTATAACTGGATAATATTTCAGATATGCCTTTGTCACTCTGGGCAAAGGCATCTGCAGAGGAAATCAACAATGCAATATATACTGTGATATAATACAGCATTTATTTTATTTATTTTAGTTCCACAGAGGCCAGAGATAGAAAGATAACACAAAACCGGCAGGAATTCAGGACCACAGGTGTGTCCTTTCTTATTCTGTTAGCCCATTTGATAGACTAGAGATTTGTTGTGTGGGCCCTTTTGCAAAATAAACAAGATAAACACTGTTCAATTCTCATAACATGGAGGAGAGAGAGGTCTTTCCATGTTGGACACCATGGCCGTTTTGTCCCCTGTAGAATACACTGCACGGTATTTAGCATCACCACATTATAGAATCAGCAACTACGCTGTCCCTTCAGCCACAGCACGCTGGAGCACAGTGTCAATTACGAACGTGTCGTTCCTAGTCAGTGCGATGCGCTTGACATCTGTAGCCTTTTCCAGGTAGGAAGGCTTTTGTCGCACGTGGAAGCAGATTGCCCGGAGGTGGAAGTCACACAATGATGATGTCATTAATCAGCGCGGGGAGGGGGGGGGGGGGGTGCCTGTGCCCAACGCCCCGGCGCGTTCCCATTATCCCGCTCTCATTACCCGCTAATGCCGCCAGCCGCTAGGGAGGCAAGTGGAGGCAGATCACCGCGGCCATCTCCCGGCGTCAGGCTATTTTGCACTTCAACCACCGCACCAGGAAATCCGTATTCACCACAGCAACGGGGCCCCCGGCCGTGTAATGAGGCCGTTATTGTGCGGGACGGGGAAAGCCGGCGGAGGCCCTTTGTTCGTCGTGCCGCGGTTGGGGCGAGAGCGGGCAGGTATGCGGGGGATATCCAGGGGACGGGGGCTTTCGGGGTGGAGGGTGGACACTTCAATTACGCCAAACTGGGGCAAGAACAGGGGCGGCCTGACCCCCCACCCGGGATAATTCGCACCCTGCCCACGCTCGACCTGTTATGATGAAAAAAAAAGAAAAACGTCTTTGATCTTTCCGTAAGCAAAGGTGACTGGAACAAAAGAAAACAAATCTAGAGGTAAAAAAAACGAGAGATAAAATCGCATCATTTCTCCAGCCGCAATAGATGCTCGCACACTTGCACTATTTACTTCTTTGTCTGGAACATCTTCCTCCGCTCTAAGATGATATCAGTGCGACCCAGAAAAAGAGAGGGGGGGTGGGGGGGGGGGGGGGGGCGAGATGGCGTGATACAGGAGCGTGCTCTGCGTTAATGATTCAGGGTCGACACCGCAAAGTTGCAAAAAGCCATACACAGCCACCCTCCCTCCTGCAGACTTTTAAAAAAGGAAAACTTCTTAAAATTAATCCTTCTATTAATTTTCCACAAGTATATCATTAGAGATTTATCTATAATGAATGGCGTAAGGCAGGAGCTCTGTCAGCGAGACCAACAGTGTCTCCAAGCTGGAGCACTTGAGAGGTTAATTAAAACTGTGGTTTAATTCCAGTCGGGGCATCACACACACAAAAAAACAAGGGGGGGGGGGGCAACTCCCCTGACTGCCCTCACGCCTTTAAGCCCCCCCCCCATCTCAACCCCTTCACCCCCCTCCTCCCCTCTCCCAAAAACACAGAGCTGAACAAAGCCCTGCCAGAACACAGAGATGCCAGGATGCTAAAGACAGTCAATAAATACATTTAAAAAAATAAATAAAAAACTTAAAACAATGGTGAAATTATGACTTCATGTACAGTAAATATGGAAGAGGGCACCGTTAATGGCTCATAAATGACACTAGGGCACTCTGTGAGTGACTGCATTTCAGAGAAGCCGAGGGGACAGAGGCTATAACGTGACTTCCATGCCAACAGGCCATTGTTGGATGGATTAAATAAAACGTCACCATCCATTATAGACATTCCACGTTCATCTACATTGCCCCCACTGTCCACGTAGTTCTTTAAAACGTAGACGTGATTGGCACGCTTAACGGAAGTTCGGATTTGTCACTTGTTGATTTCTTCCTTAGCAGTGAAGAGATCCATCGGTGGCCATATAGGCCAACACTACAAACCTGCCTAATTGTGGGTATCAAAAATGACTGGAAGCAGACCAGCTTTGATTTGGGAGGAATTACAGGAGGCCGTTCTGGTCAATGAACCATTCTGAAGCAAAAAAAACTGGTTGATAGCCTCGTTCAAAGGCGCAAACCCTTAAGGCCACTTATCGGAATCACTGCAGGTTAATTCAGTCGTAAAAGCGGTAAATTCGCTCGTCCGGCAGCATGCGCTATTCAGGGTGGGGGCTATTCACATTACACAGGGCGGTGCTGGAACAGCAGGTACCCATTAAATGACAGGAAAAACCAGGCTGTCATCCCGACAGATGAAGCATAGCACACATCACAATCAAGACAAATTGATAACGTAAGTGGACATTTTCTAAGAATGAAAGCAGAATGTACAAGTACAGGCTTGTATATTTTCTGAGAAAAGGAAAAAACAACATATTTTGGAATTGTTAACTATGGAATTCCAATGAAAGAGCATGGTGCATGGTGCAGATGCCCAGTCATCATGACATCATCAACGTGCAGCCGTCTGCATGAAACCGGGCACTACTGGGCCACTCAAATGAGCTTCAGACACAATCTCCCCAGGCTGTGTAAAAAGTCCCACGCCAGGAAACCTGGAACATTTCTAGCACTAAAAGATAGTTTAGTCCAATTCAACAGCAGCATCTGCAGCAAACAAAGCAACAAATTATTCAAAGATGCCACACAGTTTTGTACACAGAATAAATCAAATTCAGCTGAACAAAGTACATGAAAGCCACTGCTATGATAAAAAACAAAAAAATTCTACCCATTTTGTGAGACGGGGGAAACTTTCTGACGTCAATTAACTCAGCTTTTTACAGTTGGCTCTGCGCAAGAAGCCCGTAGAGTTGGCTGCTCATTGGATTGGGGGGGGGGTTGATGAGTGAAGTCCTGTCAGCTCCATCTTCACCAGCTCTTTGGTTTGTTCATGTGTGTTTAACGGTTCAGAGCAAGCAGAGCTTCCTGCTAAAGGGGCTGGTTGCCACAGAGAGACGCTGCAGGAATGTGGTAAGGATCGGAAATCTGCACCAATCCTTTCAGATTTAATCCTTCACAAGTCCGGTGGCTTCAACTCCAGCCAAATTTGGATAACGGCATCACTTGCTCCTTCTGTTCAATCAATATTTAAATAAACATTCACGCCCCCTCCAATCCCCTGCCCTCATAACTCATAGATTTAAAAAATGAAGAAACAAAATGCTTAAAAAATTTTTTTAAAAACAAACTTGCCAGTTTTAAACTGTCCTTCATAAAAAATGCACACAACTGAATGTAACATGACTACTTGTAAAACACACCATGAATGTTATGTTTTATAAAGCAGTAATGACTACTTTGAGTTTTATGTGTACTGACATAGTAATGTGCCACACACTGCTTAATTTCACTGTTCACCAAATTTATTTAAACATTTGGAACCATTCACCGATGTGCTTAAGTTGCACCTGTCATTTTTTTGAATCGCACTGAAGTGTCATATAAACTCTGGCAGGATGCTATTGTAAGGGCCCCAGTGGGCATTTGAAATGATCCTTCTTTATTTTGCAACTTCAGACATCCTGTTCGACTGGTCCGTCCAACACATAAAAAATGTTCAGTAAAGTATTGTGCTGGAAAGAGCCTTAAAAATATCCATTTCTTAATTTTAAAATCTGATATTTTATATGGCTCAAAAGTATATAAAAAATTATCAGCATTATAATGAAAGCATAAATGCCTGTTAAATGTGTGCTACAATTAGAATTAGACAATGTACTTAAACGATAAATAAATTTTAGTAAAATTATAGCAAACTTTTTTTTTGTTGGTAAATCTCCTTGCTCATCAGTACCAGAGGAGTATTATATTACATCCCAACTGATCCTGTTCTCACACTGAGACTGAAACTTAGAAAAATTATTTTACTTTGTATCGTTTTGTTTAACTTTTTAAAAAGTGTGTTTTGTAAGCACTTGAGCAGGAGTGAGTTAGTTTGCAAACTTCTGAAAAAGGAAACTAGGGCAACAATTACATACAGTACTTTGCGACTGCTGAAGAATCATTACATTAGCGAGACAGATCCTAAAATGGAGGTATACATGAGGCGTGAACATTAACATAGAGACATGGCAAACATCGTTTTTCAAAAATCCCCTGATGATACAGGAAAGAGCAGAGGTGTTACTCGTTAGCAACGATCCCGATTTTGATCCACTCCCGCTTCACCACCTTTTTACCCACAATCCTGCAGGACCTGCAGTTAGACGCCCTCCTCAACCCGTCACCTGAGCAACACGGCTTACTCAAGTTCCCCTCAGAAATAATTGAGTTCTCTTTGGCAGCTCCTGTGCGCTGGTGACAAACACGAAAAGTGGAACACGGATACCAAACAAGACAGATCCTACAAACGAGTTTGTCGGGATGAGACGCTGTCGCAGGCGGGAAAGAGGGGGAAACGTGAGCGGAATTACCCGTGTAAAACCAGACGCATAACACAGCAGCAGAAAGAAGAGAAGTAGAAAAAATAAAAAATAAAAATAAAAAAACAAATCCCCAAAAAACCTGGGTCACTCAGATTAAAAAAAGGGGGGGCAACTTTTCGTCTGGAGCGACGAGTTCATAACCTTCTCAAAAGAAAGTGTCCCAAGCCAGACTATCACATGTACTAAACAAACAACCCTAGTAATAGAACCTTTCCTCGTTTAGTCCCTCATGGCTTGTAGGCCAAAATCTGGACATATTATCGTGCTGTGAACCGCAGTCCTAAAGTTCAGAAATTTCCCTTCCCACATTAAGAGATGGTATCAAAGGCTTAGATCTTAGTGGAAGAGCGTTTTCTATTAGGAAACAATAACAACTTCAGACGGCTATAGTATTGCCCGTGCATTTGGCCCCTTGCCAGACTTACATGAAAGCAGCAGATGTTTCATTTTGAAGCCGGGTTTTAATAAATTATTTATTTCGCAAGTAATCCTTGGGTGAATATGGGGAATACATTGCTCGCACATTTTTTCTCCTCCTGTCTTTTCATAAGCACATAAATATCTGTTTAACTCGGTGCGGTAATTCTCCACACGTCCTCCCCTCGTCGAGCTGTTTACCCCAACACAAAAGGACCCCGTGTCTGGGATCTCGAGGACGCGCCGGGACTCCAGGAGGCTTTGAGGATGGCAATGTCAAACTCTGATGACTTGAACCTTGTGAAGGTGGACGCGGAGAGGTGCGGGGCGGGCCGGGACGGGGGTTGGCGATGGGGAGGAGCTTCTTCGGGACAATGGCGCTCTCCCGCGGCTGTCCCCCCGGCGCTCAGCCGCCGTGACGCGCGGTTAAAAATACGCCATAAACACCGCGGCTGCAACAGGGGGAGGAAGATTATTTTCAGTTTGACCTCTCCTTCCCACAGCTGCCAGAGAAAAAACAACAGCTGGGGCACCCATGTACTGGTAATGGGGCCTGTTGTGCTTGCCGTGGCACGCCTCGCCCATTACTCGGTCCGCCACCCTGGCACACAGGCACTCCATCAGCCTCAAGGTCGGAGGCAGCCGCGGGTCCTCCCCCCGCCAGCAGCCCCTCCCCACCCCCCCCCCCCCACCAGCCCTCCCACCTCCCTGTGACCTCATCACCGCGAGACGCTCCCTGGCTCACCCGTGCCCCTCTCTCTCTTCGCTCCCCTTCCTCTGTCCTCTCCCGGTCGCCCCCCCCCCCAGTGTTGACGCTGATGAATGGAACACGATTACTTTCATCCTTCTCTGGCCTGGATTCCAGGCCTCGACCCTCCACTTTCCGAAAAACAAGGGCCATCCAAAAAACTAAAAACGAACAAAAAATCAAACAAACAAAAAAACAAACTTTGTTGGCCAGCCGTCTACCAAGTGTGCATGTGATACTCTAATACTTTCTAGCTTCTTGATCTTGATGTTGTAGAGTGGGACTCACTTCCTCTTAAGACTTAGCCATAGCTTACTGACTTAACCTTAAAGACTTAGCCATAGTGTACTGTGTGAACTAGACTTGATGCTCATGGCTACGGATAGCTGTTACTTTTATGTTAGAACTGTACTTTATCTGACCTGTTTGTAGTTGTTTCAATGACCTCCGGCATGCTTTAGATGAAAGTCTCTGCCAAATTAATGTAATGTTATGATACTAGTATACAAACTACTGAAGTGACTGTATTCCCCAGAGTGCAAACTGTGTATTTAGATGATAGTCCTGGAGTCCTGAAGCCATGTCTAAATTTGTCTGCAACTTGGGTGTAAAGTCATAAGCAGGTTCACCTCTTTAAACATAAAATACACCAATGATTCTTGTTTTGTTTGTTCCAGCTTAGCTGCACACAAAAATAGCATTGTGACAATTTGTGCCACCCTTTGCAACAAGTGTCTCAGACTATTTGACATTCCTTACATATTACTGCAATATAACCACTGTAAATCAAAAATGACCACTCAGCTGAGAATCTTGATTAGCCCAAAATGCATAATCTTTACATATTTATGATTATGGCGCTCTTTAAAAGAGGCATGCATGTTTATTTATTACTTTTTTTGCACTTTAGAAATGCAGATGTATTTGTCCTGCTCAGAATGTTCCGGAACTGCCAACACATCTTAAAACATTCACTAACAGTAGCACACTGATTAAAAAACATGGCAGTAAGCAGCAGGCTAAAAGCATAATGGGTCCCACACTGATGACATCAGACTCCAGGACAGAGGCCAAAAGCATACACCTCCCACACTGATGACATCAGACTCCCAGACAGAGGCCAAACGCATAATGGTCTCACACTGATGACATCAGACTCTCAGACAGAGGCATGGAATCGGTTCTGAGACAAAAACCGGGCTGTGCCCTAGCTGACCCTATGGGCGAAAAGCCTGTCGTTGCGTTCTGTCCTGGAGGCCTTGCCAATCAACAACACCAGCGGCATCTGGAGCCAAACTAAGGGGGACTTAAGAGTACAGAAAGGCCTCTGCCGTTATCTGGTGGGTCGTTATTATTTCTGGGTGTGGGGAGGGGGGGGCTCTTGATGCATGTAGACAACCCTGGGTCTTCAGGGGCGAGGGAGGTGAGTGGGGGGCTGTTAGGCACGGGTGGAGTGAGAGATGTGTTTTTATAACCAATCCTCACGGCTAGGAGGTGACGACCAAGAGGAGAGTGGGGAGAGGGGGGTGTGTGGGGCAAGGGGGGGGGGGGGACAACAGCAAATGCAACAGACTGGGCCGCGGAACGCACAATGAGACACTGCAACACACCAGCCAGACTTACCACCATCACGTGTATCCACTCAAAGTGCCAGGAAGCCAACATATCCTCAAGGATACGCTTGTGGACAGACTGGCACCCTCAAAAGAGAAAAGAACCTGGGACCTTGTGGACCAGAATAAATTGAGATTGTTTAAAAAAAAAAGTGAAACGGGCAGGGAGACAAAGAGTTTAGACAAAGCCAGCAGTTGAGCCTGTGATTGTGTATCTTGGGGGGGGGGGGGGGGGGGGGGAGCGAGAAAAAGCGAGAGAAAGAGAGAGAGAGAGGAGAGAGAGAGAGAGAGAGAAAGAGAGAGAGAGAAAGAGAGAGAGAGAGAGAGAGAGAGAGAGAGAGAAAGAGAGGGGGGGGGAGATAAATACAGTGTGTATATTTCGCTTAAAAAAGGAAAACAATGTAGGCGCGTTTTCACGCGGAGACAATGCCCTCTGTTTGTTCTTCCTCAGCTCTGTTTTTTGTTTTTTTGTCCCTATTAGCCAAACCAGATTAAGATGCGGTTACGGCGAGCGTCGCCCGGAAGAAAAAAAGGAAAAAGAGGCAAGAGTCAAAGCCTCTTTAACAGCGTGAAGCGTTTCATCTTTTGGTGGCGAAAAGAAGAAAAGAGCTAGAGGCGAGCCAAAACTTTTCTCCCCCCCTTCATTCTCCTCGCAGCACTTAAAAAAATACTCAAATCTTGTTACCTGAGGACATGCGTGTCCGAATCCACAAGCTCAACAGCCCGAGGAACAAGTTTATTTATTTTTTTTTGCCACACTTTTTAAGGTATTAAAATAATCCCGCCGCACTTTTTAGTCCAATTACATCCTACATCTTTGCTATTTGTGAGGAGGGTGGAGGGGGTGGAGTTGGGGGCGTCTGTCTCCCCCTCAGGTTCTCTGTTCCATGTGTTATCTATAGATAAGGTTCACTGTAATTTTTAGATACCCGCTGACATGACTGGTGCATGAACTGGGATCTGATTTCATTGCATTTTATGGTGCTGAAAGGTGAGGTGTTTCTCCCTCTAATATGGACTGATAGAGACGGGGGGGGGCCAGGTCCTGTGAAATGGGGGCCGGCCTCTGATTATGGGAGGGGGGGGGGGGTCGTCTAGCCCACGGGTCACGGAGATGGGACACTGTCACCCCATGCCCCGGGGCGGTTAGCGCAGGGATTCCGGCGGAGCACGCGGCAAACGTCGCGGGAAACCTGACGGGGCCCAACGATAAACGCTGGGGGCCCCCGCTATCAGCTAGCCGCAGTGTTTACCCAATTAGATTTACGATTACCGACTCAAAACGATAATGGGGAACAAGGTTAACCGTCTCCTTGCAGATAGCGTCGCCTCCCTTTTTTTTTTTTTTTTTTTAGCTTTGCCCCAAACACGCTGGCGACGAACAGTTCGGTTTGGGGAAGCTGTTCCGCCCGTTGCCCGGGTGCGGCGAGACCGCGGGTCCGTTGCACGGAGCGGGAAGCCTACCGCTCGACAAATAAAACACCATACTCGCGCATTACAAAAACAATGCACTGGAGCATTTCCTCCGTATTGGGTCTGTGGAAGGAGTCCAGCATTACCCAGAACGCTGCCAGGAATGCGCATTGTGTCTCTCTCCCCATGGTGAGCAAGCCGGTGATAAATAAACATGCCGGGTGCATTACATGTGCATTTTCAGCCAATAGGGCGGGGGTCTCATCTCATTCAGTTTTAGGGGATGCAACATTCACGCCCTCATGCATTTTGGTGTTAGAGCTAAAATAACGGCAGTAACATAGAAAAAGGCTCGCTCAGTTACTTACACAAACTAATGTTAAACCTGTTCAGGAATTTTAAGACGTTAGATGGTGGTAAGGACTGAAGAAATTCCTTGCCAAATAGCCCCTAAAATACAGAGTGGAATACATCTTGTACACAACCACAACCATCGACACACTATAAATGGTCACCACTCTTAAAAATAAAACGGAAACATTCTCATATTATGGGCAGCAGAGTGGCATTGTGGTTCTGGAGCAGGGTTTATTTTTTAAGCCTGCAGGTTCAAATCCTGGTTGAGACATTGCAGAGGGCTTTAAAGCACAAGACCACTGCTGAAGCAAGAATCAGTTTTTTTATATGAATAATGCGTATATAATGTAAGTTACCCAAGTTAGGGGTGTATGCTAGGCTAATAATGATGTAATTATCAGCCAACCAACATTTCCCTGTTTCTGTGTTTTCATGCAGACGTTTTCAGACGACGGCTGAGAGATGTCACCGACCCACGGTAAACACCCTGCTACGCGAGGAGAGTAACAGCTGTTCGGCACGTAAAAAGGCATGTGTGAGAGCCAAAACCCCACGAGCAAGACATGAGTACCCCGTGCATCTCACCCCCCCCCCTCCCCCCCCCCCCACCACACACACGCACACACGCTCGTACACACGCACGCACGCACGCACACACACTCACAAAAACACAAGCACACAACCCACGCACGCACACACACACACACACACACACACACACACACAGACACGAAAACACACACAGACCGAAAGACACACACGCACACACACTCACAAAAACACAAGCACACAACCCACGCACGCACACACACACACACAGACCGAAAGACACACACGCACACACACACACTCACAGCCACACACAACACACGCACAAACACACACACACACACACACACACACACACACACACACACACACACACACACACACACACACACACACTCCAGCAGGCAGTCACTACCCTTGTTTTCTTACAGTCCCCTCCACTAAAGTTGTGTTAATTTAAAGCAAAGTTTATAGAACCCAAGAGGGACCAAAGGTACAGAATCTGGAGTAAAATGCAGGCTATCAAAGTTTATTTAACACTAAGCATTTTTACTGTTTATCTGCCGTGCGCATCAACATCCCAAGCCTCACCAAAAAGTACAGGTTCAGTTAACTACAGTCCACTCCACTATACACACTCTCATTTATACCATTTCATGTGCATTGCTGAATAACATGGCAAAATAACAATCATGGTAAAAAGACATAAATGCCCCTGTATTTTGTATTTGTACTTCCCCTATATCTGTGTATATTTATGAATTAAACTAATTTTCACACACAATTCCTGTGAATAAGGAAAACTGATGTTTCCTCACTGAATACATAACTAGAGGTATAGTAAACCAATATGACCCCTTCATCAGGAAGGAATCAAATTACAAATCTTGTGCTACTGTAACGCCGTATGGAATCTCTGGTTGATTGGACTGCATCGGGAGCTCCTATTGTTCCTTCCTGAAGACGGCTGTCTCTGATTTTCTGCTTTTTTAAAGCGCGATGCCTCAGCTGTGTGTTTTCAGGACCAGCGGCTGATGAGAACGGCGCTGGAGGGGGAGGTGGGGGGGTTTGCGGGGAAGGGGGCCCAAAGCATGATGGGACTTCCGAAGCGTAACAGACGTGCGCGGCTCGCGACGCAACCCGCCCGACGTGGGAAGGCTGAGTGACAGACTGCGGGAAAAGTCAACAAAACGCTGAGCGGCATCTGGAAGCGCGCAGCCACAGGGGCGCCATGTCTGCCACAAACTCCTCCTCTGGGGGGGGAGGTTTTCTCACAGGTGCGATCTCACGGCCCCTCCCACCGACACGCGCCTGCCGCTCCCGCCAGTTTTCACGGTGCCGACGGGACGAGAAACGAGGCCCCCCGTCTGGGAGAGGCGTGACGTCGGACCGTCCGTCCGTCCCGCCCCCATCTTAAAAACGTGACAGGGTTGGGCCCGCGGGAGCAGCCCCAGCGTACGGTAATGACGCACTCATTAAAATTTAGTTAGCGCCGTCAGTGCATGATGCTGGGACACGTCTATTACTCCGCCCCGTGTGTTTGCTTTGCCCCGGAACAGGTGTTTGATTGTTTTCGTTCACTCTTCCCACCCCCCCTTCACTGCCGTTGTTGTTGTTGATGTCGGGGGGCCGAGACAACGAGTTCTTGGGAGACGGGCCCAGCGCATCCGCGCCGCGCCGTTTACCCGCGATCGACGTCACCGAAAGCCTCTCTGAGATGGGACAGGAGGGGGCTAATACAGGCCTGCCGTAATTCCGGGGTTTTTAACACGCCATCTTAAAAAGGGCAAGGGGGGAAGGCAAGCAGGGGCCTTCTCCTTCAAACTGCAACCTGTCCGTTTGCCACGTTGCAAACTGGAGGGAATACTACACTGCCGTCGCTCGAAGACGACACGTTTCCCCCCGTTTTGCTAATTAGCTCATTTCAGTTTTGTGAATTCAACATGACGCTGAGAACGCTGAATTGTGCTTGTGTAGCAGAATTGTGCTTGTGTAGCAGATACTGAAATACATTGGCCCACGTTTTTTCATCCTGTCCAAATGATAGTTATGCCATCTTATAATCTTCGCCACTCAAGGTAAAGCAGCATACAAACTTAAATGGACACGCAGGCAATAGTCATACTCATAAAATCTCCAACAGATTGCGATTCTCTTTTAAAATAACCTTGCTACAGTCTAATAATTATACACGTGGATGTATCCAGCGCTCAACACTCCCAAAAAAAGGCTGCTGTACAGTTTAGAAAAGTCAACCCCAGGCACCTTTTAAGAAAACTCCAACCACTTGTGTGTTTGTGCCAGAGCTCAGCTTTAAGTTAATAAATCTCTAACTGGAAACGCCTAATTAGTTCCACGTAGTTAAGAGAGTGTTCGTCAAAGGCCTATACGTCCAGGAGGGAAGGAAAGACAGTCTGCTATCCATCTCGTGAGAGAGAGGGAGACAAATGCAAGAGTTGAACGCCATTATTCCTTTCTCGCTTCAGGTATCCACTCAAGTTTAACCACCGAGCTGTCCCCATCAATTAGCCTGGACTTAGACTTTCATTCGAGTAAGTGACTAATATCTGCCTTGGCTCCAAAGAAAGACACTTTTCGCAATCGCCCAACAATCTGCTAAGTGAAAACACATGTCGGCGGGAAGGGGGGGGGGGCTTAGGAGGTGCCCGCGAGGGGTCCTCGTCGAATGAAAAACAGGTGCTCCGGTTTTGTGCCATGTAATCCCCCATTTAGCCTTGGGACCAAAGGTTATCCCAGCTAATAGCTGCCTTGTGGCGCGCGGGGCAGAGAGAGGCAGCAGCCAAGGTTAAACATCTGGGACATATTGCGCACACCTTGCAAACATATGCTTCAGGTTCAATTAAAATGAGGCCTTGGCACATTTATTAATCTTTTTTTACTTTCATCTCATAAAAAGGCCCCCTCTGACCTGACCTTAATATTTTACAATCCGAGCAAACAGAAGAGGTAATGAGTGCGGCGGGTCACTCCCACTACCTGCGATCGAACTGGGAAAGACAAATTTGTTCAGCCTTAAAACTCCACTTGTTGTGCACTTAAACAGAATAGAGGAGGAGGAGGGGGGAGGGGTGTCAGGAGAAAGGAGAAGGAAGAGACAGAGCGAGAGAGAGGGGGAGCGAAGGAGGAGGGAAAGGAAAGAAGGGGGGGGGGGGATGTAGGGTGGCGGGGAGAGATAGGAAAGGGAAATGAAGAAAAATACAGCCCTTTTAACTTCCCCAACAGCTAAAATGAAACGCTAACAACCGAGTGCGGCGATAGATCAGAATGTACGAAGCCGGGGGTTGGTATATTGTAGTCTTTGTGGTCTCCCTGCTATTTGCGGGTGCTCGGTTCGATGTGTAGCAATAATGGGCTCCTCTTGTGCGGAATAATAACGGCCGCCGGGCCTGAATCTGATGTCAGGGTAGGCAGGCGTCGGGGTTGAGGCGCCCCTCATTTGAATTTGAAAGTTGAAAATGCGTTTATGATAATCTGCGTCTTTTCAACCATCTGTTTTGTCATAAAAATAAAAAAAACCATACACAGGGAAGGAGGGGGAAAATGAACTGCCCTGTTGCAGATTTATTGTTATTTTATTTTTTCCCCACGTCCTACCAGTTTTCATAGAGTATATGCGTACCTGTCGGTGACGGAACTTTTTTTCTCCCTAAGTGCTTGCAGAGATATCTGGTGCGCAGAACGGAGGATGTTAAACGTATGCGGACTGAACGTACCGTCAGCTTTTTTTAACCCTGGCGACGATCCCTGCTACACGCGCATCAGCTCGAAATGGGAGTCGTCTTGGGATAAATACGGTGGGAAAACATCGAATGTCCTCAGTCGATACAATTCAGCTATACGGTTTCCTGCGCTAGTGCCTGAGCAATTAGATTATCATCTCAGCAAAAAACGTTTTCTCATTCTTTTATGGTATGATAGTTCTGTTTTGCCACGTCACATTAGCTAAAGTTTAGCAAATTGTGTCAAACGAAACGCACTGGGACAGACACTGCTGCCCTTACCGTGCTGTAGACACCACCCCCATACCCTCATCTCCTCCCCCCATTCCCAGCATGCACCACAAATCCCTATTACATATGTGATGCACAGGGGAAATTTTCTCCTCATGAGCAAATACATTTGAATAAGGGGTGGGTCACAGAAAATGTATCCAAATATGAATTAAACGGTTCTTTTGACATTATGACAAAACAACTCTGAGTACACTGTAACTAGTACAGTATGTTGAAGATGCAGTGCTCCATTTGACTAGCGGGAATCCTGATGAAAGGTATACGATAACCTCTGAGGTTTGTTTTTAATGTTATCTTGTGACCCTTGTCAACCCCTCACACGACCCAAAGTTTCGGAACCCCTGCTCTGCAGAACCCCGGTCTGAGATGAGGGCCCAATCAACCCTTTTTGGATTAGAGTGCTATACGCCTGTGCTTATTTTGGATGGCGGACATGCATTTCTCACGATGTAAGGTGCCTCCTGGCACTTTTCAGTCCGTTCAGTGTTAGTAATTCTACTTCAAAGACCAGGACCATATCAGAACCCAGCACCCACAAACTCCGCCCCCAGGGGCTCCTTTCGCAACGACAGCTTTCTTCACCTTTGTCTGAGCGGAGAGAAAAGGGTTTATTTAAAAAAACATTCAATTAACTGTCACGCTAGTCTTCGACAGCGTGACCGCAAGCCGGTTCTAAGAGCAGGAATGTTTGTGCTGTCGGACGCAAGCTCGTCCTTTGAGTATGACGTTACCGTCCTCTTTTTTTAAGTCCTACCGGTTTTTCAGATTTTTTTTGCGAGCGGAGGGATTTTTTTCGTTCTGGGAGGAAAGCGAAATCCCTTTAAAAAAATATGGAAAAAAGGAAAAAGCACTCACACACCCTCAAAAAAAAACCTGATAATGATGGCTGGAATTCACAGTGATGTTTTAAGTCAGGTAGAGTGTAAAAAAAAAAAGGGCGGCGGGGGGGGGGGGTGTTTGGAGGGGATGTGAGAAAGTGATTTAATTTTGTCTGTTTTTTTCCCCCCAATCTTTGAAACAGTGTTTAAAAAAATGTGTAAAAATGCCCGTCCCTTGATAGTGGTGATAATTACCTTGTCATCTTTGTCAAACTCCTCCTCTTCGACCTCCAGCAGATCCTCCACTGCCTGCTGATGGCCGCAACAAGAATGACAAAAAAGACAGAGAGAGAGAGAGAGAGGAGAAGCAAAGCAACCACAATTAAGATACTTAAAAAAGACTACCACAATTAAGATACTTTAAGCTAGTGCACTTCATTGTCAAATGGTGTCAGTTCCAGAGCTTCTACTCCATAAAAGTATCCCCGCCCCCTCTCTCTACTGCCCCCCCCCCCCCCATCATTTGTGTTTTATCTGTCCAACCAAGATGAAAACTTCATTAGGTCTGACGTGAGGTGAGTGGCATTTCACACTAAAGCAGTGGATTCACTGGTTCAAACCCAATGGAATGGTGGTCAGTCTTCATCAAGATCAATAAAATTACTAGCTGATTGCACATTGATCTTAGACAATCCATTCATAAAATTAGCAATACTAAAAAAATCATTATCCAATTTATTATGCCCGTTAATAAATATGTTCTTGCCTACCATTTTTGGTAGACTTAAAATCCACAGAATATAGTCAGTTTTATAGTGTCGACATCTTGCACAAAAAACATTCTGGGATACCACCTTACACACCCTACCTCAACATGTTTATTTTCTGTTTAAATCAACCTGGAGGCCTGTATTCCTCGTGGGTTTTCCTTAAGAAATCCAACTACAAGTAGAGACTGGATACTGGAACATTCCTTTCCTTTCTATCTAAGCCTGGACCCACTTTACAGTAGGTTTTCCTAATACCTGTGTAATCTACTCTCTTCATACAGACAGACACATTATAGCTACCATAGGCGGTACATACACATTGTTACGTATTACTTACAACTGTGTAATTACGCAACAGTGACCACGCAGAATACATGTAGCAGCTTAGCTGCAGGTGGTGATCAAGGAAAATCAGTGCATGAATGAAGAGATATTTTGACTCGCAGTCTCCCCAATATCAGTCTCAAAAGGCTTTTTTTTTTTATTCCGCTTACAAGAAGGTAGCGAGGATCTAACAGCGAAGTCTCAGTTTGTGGCATCAAACAGAAGCACAAATGCAGAAACACAAAAAAGAAGAAGAATGAGCTCCTTTGCAGGTTTAAACTCAACACTCTCATCATGCTAAACGCAGAAACGTTCAGCTGGGGAAAACAAAAGGACAAAGTGAACAAAGCAGACAGTATATTCATGTCTGTTAAATAGAGCCTTCCCGTTCACTTGACTGGCAGATGTTTTGACTCATTCACGCTGTATATTAATTTCTGAAAAGGCTTATTTGTTCTGATACAGTTCGCGATGGAGAATGTGCTTGGCTGCCCTGTACGTTTGAATCCAGCGTTTGTGCGTCACCTAGAGATGGGCTGACCCCCTCACCCCAAGGCCTTTACGAGAAATGGTCTGTCAGTCGAACCCTGGGCCCTACGGCTCTCTGCAGCCTCCCGCCCCCAATCCTAAGAGCTTCGCTCCTCCCCTGCACAAATCTCCACGGTGACACAGCCCACTCCTCTTAGCTCTAGTGTGATTTTAATTACAATAAATTACAGCCCCTCTGCCAAAATACAAACAGAGGACAGAGTCTGTGATACGCATTACTCTCTGATTTACCTGATTATCTGGTGAGGCTGGTTACTTCTATACAGTGCACGCAGCCAGGGGCTGGCTTCTGTGAGATATGTTCACAGGTAGAATAGATCAGGTGAAACTGCTTTGCTATGAAAAGTACAAAAGGAACACAAGAGAATCCCCTTGCCTACATGGATCTATTATATGTACGTAGTGGCCGTTTTCAATAACAGGCTTTATACGGTGCTAGATACTATCTAGTTTGTAGGTAAACGGTGAGCACTAGGTACCCTTTAATGGTAGGAAAACGGCGAGCATTGTTGGGCTGAATGGCCTGTTCTCGTCATTAAGTTATGTTATGTCTCTCCAATTGTAGTTGGTATTATTATGACTATTATATTATTATTATTATTATTATCCAGGCCAAACACTGGAAAAATGCATAACCTTTATGTATATTCATGAGAATCAACCAACGTATATGCATGACAACACTAAAGGAAGAGCTAATCCTATCTGTGTTTATTTTCAGATGCATCAACAACAGATCTATCATGAAAACACAACAGTGCAATTAATATTAAAGCAATCCAAATACCATTTAAAAACCTGGTGAAGCTTAAATGTTTTTTTGGGAGGGGGGGTGGGGGGGGTTATTAAATAGATCCACAACTGTCAAATTTTACCACATGGAAGGAATGAATGAATTAAAGAGATGAATTCCCTGCATCCAAAGGTGGCATTTGAATTTCTCTTTAAGCACACCCAAAGCAATAACAGACAAAGGCATCCTTTTACAATAATGTGTCAAGGCTCCACACATGAATACAGATTCCCTGGTTTAACAGGCGTCCATAGATGAGTTACAGTAATCTTTTGGGGATTTATCTCATTGATTGATCTCACTGAGGTGATGCCAGGTTTGGGGTGTCAGTAATTACAATCTCGCATCGCCTCGTTTGCTAAGCAGAATACATCAGCTCTACTATTAAAAATCGGCCGTCGCGGGTAAGCAATTTGTTGGCAAAAAAATATAGTTTATCTCCAACTGAAAAGGCTCTGTTCTGCGGCCGCCAGTTCTCCTGAGGGAGGGTTACAGGCGGCAGAGGAGTTGGGGTAGCGTGTCTGTTCAGCGCTTCAGCTTCTGGAGGGGCTCTCGCCATAGATCCCAGCTTGTGGGGCTCCCACTGACACTCGCACACCACGTGACGTTGGGTCGCCACTTACAAAAACAAAACCGGGCAGAGTCAAGAGTTCTAAAAACCCGACGTCTTTTTTTTATTTTAAAAAAAAAAAGTTTTGGAGATTTGTTACGGAGCAAACAAAAGATTTTGTTCTTTTGTTTTTTTAAAGAAGAATTGCCGGGCAAAGCAGCTTATGTAAATGAGTTTTGTGGAACAATGAGAGTTCAGGGCTGTTGCGTTGTGTATACCCTGCTTTGGGTAAACAGCCCCGGTGCTGCAGCAATTGCGCATGACTCGATCGATAACACGGAGCGGTTCACCAGCAGTTTAAATGCAGGCTCGCCTGTGAAGCCGCAGCAGCCCGAATAATCATCCCAAATTAAGCACAGTTCAGCTCTCACAGTGGGCCGCGGTCCACACGGGGAACGGCACACCGCGGCCAGCCGAGAAAGCAGTCGATAACGTCCTCAATTTAGCGCCCCCTTTTCTCTTCTGCCGCATCCTGTGCTCTAAATGCGCGAACTGCCTCCTCACGGATAAAAAAACACGGAAGAAAGGAAACAAAGGAAGGAGGAGTGGGATAATGTTTCTGATCTCCGTTCTGCTCTCACCCGTGGAAAATAGAGAGGAGAGGGGAGAGGGGAAAAGGGAAAAGAAACAAAACGGCCTTGTTCATGCTACGGAATAAGTGTGTCAAATTATGAAAATGTACACAGGGATGAATTATCAGCGTGTCTGAATCTTATCAGAGATAAATGAGCCAGCCATCTTAAAGCAGCATTCTATTATGCCGAGGATTGGAGTGCTCGGCTCATAAATACCATCCTCTCATTGATACTAATGGACATTTAGTGCATTACTGTATATTATAAGTGTATATACTGCTGTTGGTCACATCATCAGTATTATTATTACAAAACATTAGGACACACTGTTAAATTATAAGTACTAAATCAATACTAACTGATTGCCAGTGTCCTATAATGTGTTAATGCAGAACTTTTTGCATATATACCAGAAATCCTTGTTGAACTCATTTGTTGCATAGGGGGGTGAGATGTATAGGCAGTTAGGATACATTTCTTATTGGAGGGTATTGTGCGATTCATATTCATAAGTCAATCAGAAGTATGCAACCCATAACCACTGGGCATAACAAACTGAAATCAGTATCATCATGTTTTTTTCTAATTAACACTTGTCCTCAACTTTGCCTAACGATTAAAAGCAAGAAAAATACTTTGTTCTTCACAATCACGGCTTGGCGAGTTCACCAATCACTAAAGCAATCTGGCTTTTTTTTCCTTCGTGAAGAAAATGTGTAATGCTTGTATTTACATACAAGTGAAAGTTAAGGACAAATGTTGATTGAATACAGGTTAAAATGTATATACCCTGGTATTAATTCCACCACACCAACTCCCTGACTGCTGTGTGAACTTTCTCTCCTTTAGATGAGTTCTCTTCTGCAGGAGCACGGGAGGAAGCCGGTCTCAGCAGTGTTCTCTTACCCCCTAACCTTAGGAATGACAGGCCCAAAGCTCTCATCCTCCAAAAACATCAAAATATACTCTCGCTTTCACTCCCCCCCACTATCCCCCCTCCGAATCCTCCTTCTTTGAAGGAGAAACATTTTTGCCTCTCCAGCTGTTCCGGCGTACACAGCGAGCTCTGCGTGTTCTGTGTGGACCTGAGGCCCAAAGAGGAGAGCTTCTCTCCGATAGCTTTATTTTTTTCCCTCCAAAATGCACATATCTGTGTGGGTGTCCCAACATCCTTACACAGCCTGTCAGAACTGGTACTGGAGGGATGGGGGAGAATTTTGGGGAGGGGGGGGGGGTTGCTGATCCCATCTGGAGACGGGGCAGAACTACTGGGCTCAAACGGCAGGGAGGGGGGCATCTGGGGGCAATGCTAGAGGCAAGTGGAGGGGGGTGGGGGGTGCAATCTGCATTCTGAGCTGGCAGACCGACGCAAGACAACTTTCACACTAAACCAAATTGTGAAGGATGTGGAAGTTAAGTTTGAAAGTACAGAAAGGTGTGTGTGTGTATGTGTGTGTGTGTTCTTGATTAAGTACAATCACACTGCTAAAAAAAGGTAAATGCTGTGATGCACTCCTGCCCCAGTATCGACTATCATCGACTAACCCAGTAGCGGCAGAAGTCGAGATACAAATGCAAGGTAGTGGCAAATTAAATGCAAATGCTGAAATATCAGAAACCATTAATCTTCATAAACCAGCATAAACCGCTAAAGGACTGGTCATGGGTGCTATGGCATGCACCACAGTCTACTGAATTCTGCTCAAGCACCTGAGGCTGGGACTGGGGCAGGATCGTGTGTTATTTATTATGGGCTATATCATCAACCAGGGATAGAGTGGTTTGGTCACCCCCCCCCCCTCATTGCACAACAGTGACCCCTCTGGTCGATCAGGCACCTGCAGCCTGCCTGCAGCCGCTACACTGTGGCGCTCTGCGCAGCTCTCTGCCGCGGGACTTGACTGGCTGGGTATTGGAAAGCCGAAATGACTGCAGCTGGTACTCGCTGAGGGTCAGAGACCAGGGAGAGGCTAAACAGCAGATCTGGCTGCTCCCCGCTCCTTCAGCCCAAAAGTTGCGCTGACACGGCGAGGTGGGTGGGGAACGGGAAAAAAAACAAACAAACGCGTACGCCGACAACGGCGCAAAATAACGACAGCAAATACAGCGCCGACATCATTAACCAAACGGGCACGCAGTTCGCAATGATGAAGCGACGCCGAACCCCGCCGCTCCCTCTCTCTCTCTTTTCCCGCTTTAAACACGCTACCGCGAGCTTGGGGGGGTGGAGGTGGGGGGAGGAGCCGGGAGGCGCGGGGGAAATCAGCGGGGCCTGTAATGTTCCCAGTTAAAAGTGACATGACCTTTTGATTTTGTCACCTGTCAAGCGACGCGGATGTCACGGGGCTCCGAGGCAGAAGCGCGTCTTTGCCGGCGCCGCCGCGCAGATTTATTTTGTTCCCGGCGCCCGCCCCCCCGCCCCCGTCGCCCCGTCTCGCGGGTGGAGCGAGAGGCGACGGGAAAGGCGGCGGCGGAGCACGGTGCAGCCGACGCTCCTCCAGATTAAAGCCCCGCGGTGCGGCGTGACTCCTCACCACTCATCATTATTCTGTGCCATCGACCCGCGCCCCACGCACCTGTTTTTTACGGATCGAGGAAACGAGCTTACGGCGCGCCCTAAATGAGCACCGGATCTGAGGGCCCTGACAAGGGTGTGCTTCAAAGCGGACTGATCCGGGACGGGCGGCGCTTTTTGATTGGGCTGGCGGTGGGCCTGACAGGTCGTCTCTCCACTACCACACCCCCCCACACGCCCCACCTTTGAGACACAAACGATAACAATAACGCAGGAGAGGAAAAACAAAACAAATAAAAGTCAAAATCAAAAACAAAACACAAACCTGCAGCATCATTTATTCATGAAGCTCTCATAGAAGAGTTTGTTTTTAAATTAGAAACGCAGGGGTGAGACAAGTCAGCTAAAACAACGGAAAATAAAACTTTCTTCAGCCATTTTGTTTCCACTGCACGGCGGTGGAATGGGGGGGGGGGGGGGTCGGGGTAAACACAAGCAGCGCGGCTCCTAATCGACGGCAGAGCCAGCTTCCAAACGCTCGCGGCTTTAGGTGAGCGCCACGAGGTGATCAGAGTTCGGTGGCCGACCTCGTTTGACACGTAACCCAATCGCGAAAAAAAGTTAAGCCTGAAAATATGTCAGCCGCTTCAAAGTGTTAGAGCCACAAGGATCCAAAAATATTCGCACAAAACCTCCCCCTCTCCTCATTCCACAATAGCACTGCCTGTTTAATAGACAGAGCGGCGGTGGCTCTGGGAATACGATGGCCTGCCTTTTTGATTGAGTTACCTCTGTTTGAAGCATGTCAAACGACACAGCCGCTCAATATTTACACTGCTTGGGAAAAGGACTGTCTCTCCATATTAATAACCAGTTTTGATAGTCTCCTACACTTCAGTGCCCTCACGGTAAAATTAGATATTGATTGAATATACAAAAAGAATAAATATGAGCAAAATACAGGTTTGTTTGTTTGGTGTTTATATATATATATATATATATATATATATATATATATGCTTGCCGACACCCAGCAAGTTCTTTGACTTTACAAGCCCCAGTCAGATATCTATCAATCATCATAGCCCACTTACAGTCAGACTCCCGCTAAGTTAATATGTGAGCTGTTATTCCCCCATGTGATCTTTTCAGGGGCAGTTGGGTAATGGGTGGCCCAACACTCTTTAAGCTGCACACTGCCATATAAAACGAAAATAAATAAATAAAATAAAAAGAAGGGTTCTACTCGGTGCAGCTGTCGTGTCAGAGTTTTCCCAACAGCGGCTTATTTCAATGCGGCCTCTCTCGCCGTTAGGAGGTCCGCCACTCATCGTTATCCACACAAGTGCACCTCTTCGGGTAAGTGCTGCTTTTGGAGCCTCTCAGGTGCCGTTTGTACGTTAGCGCCGCTGGTCTCTCGCCCCTGCTGTAACGGAAATTCCAGCCAAGGGCAGATCGACGCCGTCCGCTATTGCGTCGAAAGGAATGAGTCACTCGTACGAGGTTTCGCTCTCCGCGTCGCGTCCGCCAAAACGAAACGGACAAGACCATTGTGATTGAGCGAAAAAGGTAAGGGGCAAGAAATGAAAAACTTCAGGCTTTCATAAATGTGCGGACAAGCTGTAACTCTGAGGTAAAGTCAACCGCAGCGCATGAAGACGGATTCGTTGGGGAAATGGGCAGGAGCATTAACGCTTCCCTCGCCTCACTGCGAACACGACGCCTGACTCGAATCAAGTCTAAAGCACATTTGTATTAATGGAAACTGAGCGTCCGGGATTTGAAAATTTCAGCGTAAAACGAGAGATCAAAGACGAGGCAAATAGAACATCGAATCGAAGGTATCATTTAAAACGGAAAAAAAGGGGTCCTAACTGCCGCTCAGTGTTGTCTTCGATCAATTCAAAACCGGCTCAGAGATACGTCGGTCTTCATTTATGCCTCGCTTTGGCTGAACAGAAATAGGTATCTAAAATGTGTTGTGAGATCATTAGAGCCGCTCTCTGTGCGCCACTTGCTCTTTACGGCACTGTTGGAAAGAGCTTTCCTGCGTAAACAGCCTTAATTGCACATCCGCCAGCGAGAGAGATGTCAATGTGTTTCTCTTGCATGACAATCCCTGCTATAATTAACACCTTCACATCTGGTAAACTGTTTTCCGGGCCACTGGCTCAGTTGCGCTGGTCTTCCAGCGAGGCTCCGGGCCTTGCGGTTTTTCCATTCCAGCTGAGCTGTCCGACGCTTGACTGCGCCGACCGTTTCCCCTAACCACCCGCCCCGCCTCCCAAGCCCCGCTGAACGTTTCCAGGTTCCAGACAAAGCGCCGATTGAGGGGGTTCGGGGGAGCGCTGGGGGTTTACGGCATGTCGGCAGGTGTGCGGACAGCCTGTCTGACTGTGCCTCCTGTAAGACCCCAGCCACCATCTCACGGAAACCCGTGTCTGACAGTTCAAAAAGACTGGAGACAGCCTTGCGCACATTCAAATGGATCCATTCCATAGGTTTTCCCATTTTAAAAGGTGCCTTGGGTGGTAACATGATAAAACAAAACCCAGGGAAAGAGTTTGGTCGGACCGTACCGAGCGCGTATAAATAAGCCAGATGAGGCCCCCGGTTTTTGCCCCCGGCTGCACCTCTGGGTACTCTAGACCCTTCCCCTTAAGTCTAGACACTAACACCTTATTGGTCCACGCTTACTTGCCGGGAGCTGATTGGTTCCTCTTACTACAGTTCTTGAAGCTTCACTTTCACATTTAAATTCCGCTTTCAATTTTACGTTTAAAAACATTAACGATAATGACAGTAAATGGGGTAAGTATTGGGGGGGGGGGGGGAAAAAAACTTGAAATGACAGGATTCTTAACTGCTGCAGAAATCCTTTCCGAGAGCCATGAATTGTAAATGGCCCAGGAAAGAGGCTTTGACTACTGTAGCGGGAATGAACAATTAGCGCTAAGATAGGAAGAGAACACAAGGACCAATAAAACATTAGTATTCAGAATCAGGGTCCCCAATATGTCCCCAGGTGCATTTTAGGACAAGCGGCACAAAGGAGTCACTGGCCTGAGTGCTCTGTTCAACCAAAACATACACTTTCACAAACTCCTCGCTCCTTTTTCTTTCTCTGGCCCGCTTTTTTTTTGTCAAGCTGTAAAATTACAAAAAAAACAAAAAGTGAAAATGAACTCACTTAAATGGTATCTGCAAGACTAACTACTATTTTTTTTAGTGAGCAGGCTAAGAGATGGCTTTTAAAGAGGGAAGCTAATCTGTCAGTCATCGGTACACACACATTGCTCATTAAATGGGGAGCTTAGATGGGCTGAATGGCCTGTCCTTGTCATTATGTATTCTTATGTTCTCTCTGTTCCACGCTGCCCTTTCAATACCCTGGTATAAGCCTCCTCCTGCCATGTTCATTTAGCACTTAAAGATGCTAAAAACACATTTTGGCAATAACAAAAAAAAAACTGTGACAGACGGGTCCCGAGCCAGTTTGTGGGATGACGGGTGATGATCCAAGGAATGAAAAAGAGTTTGGGGGGGGGGGGGGGGGGGGGGCTGAGGGGTTAAAGTTGAGGGTCACCATCCCGTCGGTGACAGCAGAACAAAGTGCGTTAACGGTAGGGACAGGACAACGACGGAGGCAAAAAAAACAAAAAAAACTTTAATTTCATCAAAGAATAAGAGTTCAGGTTTTAAAGAAAGAAAAGAAACTGGTTCAAGCGGGGTTCCTTTGGGCATATTCTCACCGGAGACTCGAAACCGCCGTTTTCTGTACGTTCAACCTTTTTCAGACTGACACAATGGCGAGGAGGCAGTGCTCAGCGTCTGGCAGAGAATCGGGCCGAAGAGAAGAATCCAAAGAAACAAAATTCCCAAAGTCCAGAGAGTGAAATGTAAACTCCTACCCACCATATGCGGCACACAATAGCAGCGTCGGTGTAAAATAAAAAAGGGAGGCGGCTGTTTTGCGTGAGAAAGTGAGCTCTCCTAACGCAATTTATGCTTGCGCCACCGTGCAAAACGTGCAGATGCTAATATTTGTACGTCCTGCAAAAAAAAGACTTGAAATTTGGGAAGAATTCCAGTGCTTTGAGTCGCTCGCTCTCGATCCGCGTCAGGTGACCACGAGCGGCATGTTCTGGCGTCGGCAGAAAGAGGCTGTAATCAGAAATTACTGCTCGCTAAACTCTTCGGAGCAGGCATGTCAGGCCAGGCAATAAAAAATAAAAACAACACCCGGAACATAACAAGGGCCCTATTATCTATGTACGGGGGTAGTCTGTAGATCATGTCTATGCCACCATGATCAAGAGTTTTGTCTTCAGCTCTAGAGAACCAAGAAAGGAAAAAAAAAGAAACGAAAAAGATACTCTGACACAACTTTTACTTTCCCCCCACAAACTCACTTCATCAGTTGCAGACATCGAGAAAGCTCCAACCAATAAAAAAAATAGATGCCAAATGCCTGTCACGTGCTTCCTAAATCACATGCAACGGGATGGGAAATAAAGAGAGAGAGAGAGAGAGAGAGAGAGAGAGAGAGAGAGATAAACATGTCTAGGCTAAAATACAATGCATTGACCTCAAATGGGCAGAAATCAGTTAGCTCTGTTCAGGCACTAAGTTTTAACAATTAATCCGTGCTGTCCCCAAAACTTCCCTCAGCGTTTCCGTGGAAATATATCCGAGTTCCCAATAAACCAACTTCCCTCCCCCCTTTTTTTAATTACTCTGAAAGACGAGCCTCCCCTATGGGTTACACTGCGTCTAATGTACAGCAGACGCGCGTCTTTCGTTTATTGTGTCAGAGAACGAAGCTGATGGCTTCGGCCGCCCTGAAAGAAATCATCTGTTGTGGTTACAGTCGTCAAAATGCCGAACAATGGAGGGAGAGAAAGGGGGGAGAGAAGAGAGATGCAACGCTGCTGTGATGACACCTCTGGCGGTCTGGCCCCGGCTCCAACCCAAACTCAAACCCACAGTGCCGGGGGTCCCCAAAACACCCCCTACCAGAAACACCAAACCAGTCTATTACCTCGCTGCTGTCAACACAAAAAATCTATTTCATACAGCCTCAGAAAAGGCCTGAGAAGTGCTAGCAGTCAGTAATTGCCCAACAGCTTTTCCAAAAAATGTGTGTGTCTGCTCTTAGCTATGGGAAATGCTTAGTGGCGCACTCGTAAGGCAAGCCAAGAACATAGAAAAGGTAATGCATATAGACGCACAATAAATATTTCCATAGAGTTTTTACTCAGTTCATGTGGTAAATGGTTAAATTAAACCATGAACATTGGGAGCAGTACCGTAAAAACAGAAAGGATCACATTTTGTGTTTGGCCTTTTTTGTTTTTGTTGCAAACAATGTCTCCATCTACAGGAAGGAGTAAAAAGTGTAGGCTGCAGGGGCAAACTGATGTCCTGGGTGTTTCGGACAAGAGGGGCGCCTGGATGCAGAGCTCCCTGACGCCCCTCCACATACAGCACGCACAGTGGCCTCGTCAGGACGCTACTGATACGGGAGCTCCCGAGACAGCGAATCTCCACCTGTGCGCAGCAACACCTGTGAAAGCGCGCAGGACCGGCACGCCCTTCTGAGGAGACCGGACCGGTTCCGCAAGCGTTACTTCACTTAAGCATAAAGCCGGCATCTGGGTCGAATTTATCTTTTGTGTGTGTGTGTGTGTGTGTGTGTGGGGGGGGGGGGGGGCAGAGTCATACTGGGGGGGGGGGCATTGTCCATACTGAATACCATGTCAGGCTCTGGTTGAGTTCAGAGTGAGTATCGTTAGCGGATTCAGAGATGAATACTTGTAATGGTTTTCGTGACAAACATATACATGTACCGAAACATCAACTGCATTCAACAAGGAAGTGTAAAGCGTGTAAGATCTAATCTATATATTATGTATACTTAACCAACACACGTCATAGAATTTGCACACTCATAAATATGCTCGTGATATTGTTTATAATATCCACGAGCACCCATTTAACAAACCTGTCTTAATTAAAATGCATTCTTGTTCATCCTGTGTATTCCATTCTTGGCTATTAACTATTATTTACTAACAGTTATCCACATTTAATCATAACAGCTTCAGTGCGTGCTATTAACTCGGAAATTGTGAAGGCGCCATTTAAGAGCTCATCACATTTATTAAACTAAAAACTTTTAATTTCTACTCTTATCAATGCCTTCACAACCAGCACATGCACAAAATTCCTTCATTGATGTATTAAAGATGTTTTTTCACGGGCATTTGCAAGCCGTGCATACAGGCGCTCACCGCGTTTAACTGTACTCCTGTCTCGTTCGAGAATACATTATTTCCATTCTGTTTCATAAAGATAATTTGTTATTTAAATTCAAAAAGGCGTGAAAAATTTCATTTTTGCTTCACCCATTATCTCACACAAATCAGGGCCCATTCTTTAACTATGCGTTCATGAAAAAATAAGATTCTTATTAAAAACAGGGGCGCTTAACTATGAACCCTAAACTAGCTTGAAGAGTCTTATTAAAATTAATCATGGCATTGTTCATGCTGTAGCTTCAAGTTCAGCGTGGTTTCCACCTCTCTCAAGTTTATAACTACACTTCTACATGATTAAAAAACACTCACTTCCACATGGCAGTGCTTTGGCATCATTTAATTGGAAAAAAAAGACAAAATAAAACTCCAGGTAAGTGGCCTTGCGGTAAAGATTACTTTCACGCATCCTAGGTTGTTCAAAATGGGTGTATTACAAGTAAAGTTTTTTCTTTAAATCATCTTTAAAAATTCATCCTGAAGAATAAAGTGCTAGTCTAGAACATTGTTCATGAAGACAAAAAAATAAATAAAACTGTAAGTCTGAAATACAGCCCCAGGCAGTATGGTGTCAAACCATCACCTGTACAATGCGCTTTACATACTTAAATATCCTAATAATATCCTTTGTTACTTATAGAGTAATAGGAGGCCATCACTGGTGCTTTATGTGCAGTAAGAGGAGATACCTTGATGATTAAGTTTCACGTTTGACTGCATTTTGCTGGTCTTGCTTAAACTAAAATGACTACATTTAAATTAGTTTTTTTTTTTTCTCCGATTCAATCGCCTGGACAGCGGCAGCATGCTTCAGACGCTCTTTCTTTTCACGGTAGTCTTAGCTAAGCTAACAGACCACAGTGTGTTAGGACTGCAGAACTTTCCCTGTGACTTCTTACTCGTGAATTACCTCCGTGATGGAGCGCAGAAAGGAAACCTGGCGAAGGGAGATAAAACGACGGAAAAAGAAGAAGAAAAAAGCTGACTTTGGCGGTGACCGTTTTGCGCCTTCGGAAAAAAAAAAACGCGAGCGGAGGCGCTACGCGACCGGAGGCCTATGGGGGCACGCCTGGAACGGGAACACAAAGAGAGGTCAGCGCCCGGGGGGTGGGGGGGGGACACACGCTCACCACATCGCCCTGCCTGGTGTCCTTCCCATAGGCGATGATGAAGTGGTTCCAGGCCAGAGGCAGCAGCAGCAGCAGCGGAATCATGTAGAGCTCAAAGTTCCACACCACCACAATAAAGAGCTGGGGGAAAGAGAAAGAGAGAGAGAGAGAGAGATTTTTACATTCTCTTTAAACATTGCAAAACAAAATAATTATTAACAGAAAAACTAAAAATACAGTAACCATCAATCCATACCCAATGTACCTAAAAGGAGCTAAAAAGGGACAAAGAGACAATAATGAATAAAAATAAATGAATAATAAAACCTCAATAAAAGCAATGCAAAACTACGAAACCATCGGAAAACAGATCTTATCTTTTTTTTTTTAGAAGCACACCTTTAGAAGAGGAGAGGGATAGAGAGGGGAGAGAGAGAGGACAAAGAGAAAGGGAGACAGTCCGTCAGACCCCAAACCCCAACTCTGCTCTTCCCTCCGTTTCCCCTGGCTGCCGCCCTGGTGGTATGGACAGCTTGGGGCTTGGGGGGGGGGGGGGGGGGGGTGCTTGGCAAATGAGGCATTTATGGCTGAAGAGATGATGTTGCGTCCACAACGGCTCTCGTGTGAAACCATCCTCTAGCGGCAGCAATGACGACAGCTATTTCTGTGGTACAAACCAGTTCTTGTTCAGTGCTTGTATCTGCCATTTCATTTTAGGACTGTCCAATTTCAGTGACGGGTAAGAGCCGAAAACCTTACAGGAAGCTTCCAGCGGCTGAAATCACTGACCACAGACTCTCTGCGCCGTCGACATTTGGTGAAAGAAGAGTTCTGGACAGGTTTTTTGGCCTTGTGGGTTCCACATATGTGCCCATCACCCACAATCCCCCCCACCCATCGCCATGCCTGGGGGACAGGTGCTGCGGTACTGGGGGCATTTCGGCACATGCGCAGGACTATGGGACGCTTTGTCTGAGGAGGGGCGCAGACCGTCCCCGTGGATGAAACCAGGGTTACGGTGGGCACCGTGAACGCTCCCCCGTCCCAGAAAGTCGCCGTCGTGCGGTGTGGAGATAACATTCCGGCACGTTCTCCCTCAAACCCTATACCTCCCTCCTCCCCCTTTCTTTTCATGTCAAACGCCCTGCTTCCAAGCCACCTCCCCCCTCTAGACTACCCCCCAGGGCTGTTTGCACACCCCCACAGACGAGCGACTGTACCGGGGTGGGGGCGTCGAGCGGCTCGCTGACGGACGCCGTTACGCAGACCCGCTCCGGCTGGGGATCCGAAGAGCCGGGCGTCCCCGCTCAATCCCCCACCGCCGTTTCCCCCGTAATCGCATCTTTGGGGGTTTAATAAAAACACATTAAAAATTGATTAAAAAATACAGCAGCTGGCCGTTCTCCAATTTCCTCATGGGTAGAAAATGTTTCATTCTCGCGCTCGATGCGTTGTTTGTACCTTTTCATTTGTAGATGTACTTTGCCGTTACTTTTGACTTAATTAGTCACTACACCAGAGCAGATGAGTGCTACTCGAGGCACCAATCGGGGAAAAACATGCAAATACAAATGTCACACTGATGGTATGCTCGCTATTTGACTAATAGATGCATTACAAGGCATATAATCTTTTAATGGCTTTTTTTATTTTTTAAATACAGAACATTACGTCAGAGTGAACCTAATGTGCATGTATTTCTTCCTTGTTTTAGCATCACTCAAAATTTTATATGAACACATTTCAATTAATATTTTTGTACTGAAATTCTAAACCAAAGAAAATATACAGGGATTCCTCATGAACTGATGAAGTACTATATAAATGTGCATTTTGAAACTGATAGCCATTAACAACTCCCATTTAATCTCATTTTAAATAATGTATTAAACAAAACAAGATTATGGAATTAAAGTTTCCTGTAATCATTTAAAAATAATTACATCGACTTACTTAATGTAAATGCAGGCACTCAAAATGCGGTAATTAAAGACTTCACGTATAATTAATTTGCAATGTTAAAAAAATAAATGTATCAATACCAGTACTGAAAATGGCATTTTAATCCTTCTTCAGTATGGTAAAACTAAAAATTTAATTAAATAAGCTCCGTATGTACGGTCGTGTAAATAATATGTGAATCTGATACCGATATTCCCACATCTCTGTTCAGTCGAGGCGTGTCGGGCAACTTTTCCGGCCGTCTCCGCGGAAGAAGGGCCGCGTTACGCGGTGAGATAACAGAAGGCCTTCCTTGGGCCTTAGACGCGCCACAGATACTTTAGACAGGAGGCTGGATCGGGGCCCCGGGGGGCGGTGGGGGGCCACGGGGCCCGGTGACTGCCCTTCCCTTCGCCCCCAGGACGAATAAATAAATCTCTTTAACAGGTGTGCACTTCCAAAGCTGCCATTGTTTGGGGGCTGCAATACAAGCTGTGGTGTCTGCTGGCTCCCGGTCCTGATAGGACCGCTCCGGCAATCCCACCCCCACACACAGGTGTGGCTTTGTGCGGTGGGGAGTACCAGACACCTTAGTCGGGGCACAGATCGCTTTTCGGGAGCTTTGGGTTCTCGGCGCTATGTGTACACACACACACACACACACACACACACTTGTTCACCTCTCAAACATGTGGGTGCAAACACACACACACACACACACACACACACGTGCACAGACATTTGTGCATACATGCACACGTACACACATTCTTCTGGATATCTTTTCACGTGACATAAAATAATAAAGTAATAAAGTCAATCTCACACTGACAGTGTAACTACATCTTCCTGTTTTTGTGATTCCCTTCAGCATGAAAAACCCCTGACCAGGCCGAGACACAAAGCCACAACATTCACGGCCTAAGATTAGCTCAAATGTATACCTGATGAAGAGCTTACGATTAATATGAGCACATAGAACCATGCAGAAACACACACACACACATAACTGTGTGTACATAAACAAAACAAAGACATAAATAATACATAATAAATGAAATGTGCAGCGCATTTGCATAAACGCTTGGAGCAAAATATTTTATTCTAATAGGCATGTCCAGCACAGAACTCCCGCCAAGCCGGCCCGCAAAGAAACAACAGATTAGAGATTTTTAATAAAGGCTGTTTGGGACTACGAGAAACAATCTTCAATAATTCAACAGTGTTTGCCCGCAGCCTACCTATCGCCCAGCTTCAACATGGCCCAAAACCAGGCTCCCTTTCAACGAGCGAGCTCAGAACTTCAACAGCGCAGCGTTTAAAATACAGCTGCGCTCACGCGATGCCTCGGCTTTCCCCCAAAATCACCAGTTTATCCCCCACTGTAATTCATGCACCAAGCTGCCGTAAAAAACAAGACCTTGCGATGCATAATTCATAATGTTTCCAAATTGCAGAGGTTTTTTCACTAAAAACAACAGCAAAATACACTTTATTGACAACGTTTGCCTAAAAGATATGGAGGGGAAAACACATTCACCGTGAATTGACTAGACTATCCACAGTTACATTCCTGAGCTTGTCTCACAAACAGGAGCAGATTTATGTTTACGACAAATGTGGAGTGAACATAAATGCATTACCCTGTGTGTGTGTGCGTGTGTGTGTGCTCATCAAGAACTTTATGCTGCCCAATTTGTGGAACGTCCACACAAGCGTTCACACTTTTAAAAGGCATCATTTGTGTGCCTTATTTCCGCGTCTGAATTAGGCTTTTTTCTTTCTTTTTTATTTTCCAGAATGGTCCCCGCTGCTTTCCGTTTGTTTTGTTTCCCTCTAGCCGGGGGATGTTTAACCTGTCACCGTTCCTTCCTTTCCCCCCGCGTTTCGCTCCTTTCTCGCTCCGGGGCCGGGCTTGATTGACAGGAGCCGGAACCCTACACCCCGGCCCACCAGAGGTGAGCCCCGCTCGCATTCGCGCACCCCACGGCTAGGGCCGGGGCCCCGGGATTCGGGGGCCATTCTCTCCAGCCGGGGGACCATGTCACCCCCCCCCCCCCCCCCCCCCCCGCCCGCCCGCCCCCCTCGCCACACGGCAGACGGGAGGTAGATGAGGAGAGAGATAGGAGAGAGGGAGAGGGGGAAGAAAGAGGAGAGAGGAAAGCGGACCCTTTGCACATGCACGTGTATTGTTGGTGTGCAGCCAGGTAGTCACAATAGCGTCCGCAGCTCAGCGGCCGCCGGCGTGGGGCATCGCTGGGTTATTCAGCCCCTATCAGACGCCACACTTCCTCCCTCTGCGAGCCCTCCTGTGAGATGGCTGTTCAATAATCCGCTCAGACCTGCCTTACAATCCCGCCAAGCCGCTCAAATAACAGCCTCGCTCGCTCAGATCTCAGATACGTGCACTTATGTGCGCTCTCACACACACACTCTTTCACACACACTCACACACACACGCACATGCACGCACACACACTCACACACACTCTCACACACAGACTCACTCAAACACACATGCACATACACACAAACTCATGCACGCACACACACACACACACACACACACACACACACACAAGCACACAATCACTCGCAGACTCATACACTCAGATCTCATAAACGCACTTACGTACACTTGCACACGCATACTCTGAAAACATGCACTCTGAAAAGCCACGGCTCTCCTCTGTCTCTCTCACACACACACACACACATACATGTGCACGCAAGCATGCACACACACTCACTCACACACGCCCACACACATTCACTCGCTCACACACCACACAAACTCTCAAAAGCCACGGCTCGCCTCTCTCTCTCTCTCTCTCTCTCACACGCACACACATACACATATGCACAGGCACACCCACGGATACATACAAACACAAACTGGAGTTCTTTAAGTACAGCCCTACCACATAATGTAAAACTACTTTTTTTTTTGCACCCTTCAAAGTTGATTTCATGGGTAATGAATAGTGTTAGTACTGTTCAATATGTTAGTAAGGTGGAAAAAGACGCACACTATTTACGAATTTGCATTCTGAATGATATAGCTGACTGTACACAGAGCTTTGGGGAGTCTCTCTTCGAAAGCAATAGCTGAACTGTCTGTGTACAGAACCCCAGACACAGTAGATCAGAGAGGCTGATAATCAACTAAAAAACAACAGCCGAGAAGAAGCTCCAGAGGAACGCAATTCAATACTCAAATTAGTCTCACTAAAAGGGAGATATACATGAGTACATTTAGTCTAAAATCTCCTAATAGTGACTGGAAAAGGTGAGCGTAGTACACAAATATCTTTCTATTTATGTTTCTATCTCAGTGTATTGTATCAAAGATATACTGTAGGATAAGGATCTAGAAAGGTGAATAGATATTTTTTCTCTTCTGCGGCAAAAACTGATTATTTTGCCGTTCCGGTTTAAAAAAAATGTTATCTCTCCCTTGTATGCTTGTTGATTGTATTCCTTCTTAATGTCATTGTTAGTTTTCTTTTGATTGCAAATGAAAGAATGCTCCGTTCCAACAGATTGTCAGTAAATTATCACCGTATTTTAACTACAGAACACATACATTTAAGATACATACTTTAAGAAAAAAGTGTTTGCCTTTGGCGCTTTCTGTATATGAGTTCGCCCGTCTAACATCTTTTGTGTACAGGGACAGATGGATCAGCACACATTTCCTACCATGCAGACAGATGCATTTAATTCGAGAAGACACTTGTTATCTTAAAGCCCTGGCTAATGTAGCCATTTTATTTAATTGAACCATGGACAACCAGGCAGAATTTCTGATATTTTTGGCAGTAACTTGATCTACGATAGCAGTATCAGGAGGAGGTTTTTAAGCGTTGAAGTTTTAATATTTCAAATGTCCAAAACAGACTGAACGGAATTTAAAAAACGATACAGATTTATTATCTTATTAATAAATGAAACCCTGCAATTATGAAATACTCCGAAGTACAATACTTTAAAAAGAAATGGCACAGGAATTGCTTGCAGTACTTGCTTTGATAAATTTGATGAACATGGTCTGGGATGGTATCGAGGTGATTGGGTGGTGAAGTAGTGCCCCCTCCTGCTCATTGAGGGAACTACAACTTTTTGTGCTGTTTTACCCAGTGCAAATCCTGAAACCCATTTTTACAAATATTTAAAAAAAGAATGATAAACATCTCTTGAAACAGGATTCACACTTAGTTAGCAAGCCTTGAATCAAGTGAATGTACTATATATTTAAACATTTTAAAAAAAAATCAGTCATTGTGATTACGTTAGTATGATTATTAACATCACAACTGCTTCTCTGTCTTAAGGGTAACTATGTTCTGGGAATCTGAGGAGTTCAACAAAATGCCAAGTCTCTGCTTCAGCTGGTAAATGACCCCGCCCTTGACCCAGGGTTTGAGCAGACTTCACCTTTCAGGAGGTAATCCTTCACAGAAGGATTGGTGAAAGCAGAGCGGTCCGACCTCACAGCGGCCACGGAAACCGTGAGGTCGCCGTGAGGGCAGACCCCACCCGGGGGTCACACCTCCAGCAACGTACAAAAAATTTGGGAAGCAAAAACACAGCGCCATGTGAGTGGCATGTGTGTGCCAACACACACACACACACACACACACACAGATGTGCGTCCCCCTTTTATTTTAAACCGAGGGGTGAATCTGATCTAAATGCAAAGCAGGTGATGGGTGCTCCAGTTTCCAGTGAAAGAAGCAGCTCTCTTGTCTGGACTCTTCCAACGATAACAGTCCTACTTTGCTAAACATAAAAGCCGCACCCCCCACCTCGGTATCACTTCCCCTTGGATACCCAACAAACCCCATTCTCATCCAGTGTCCCTTCCCGCGCCAAACAATGCCCCGTCTATTTGCTCCCAATTCAGGGCCAAATTGGAGATAAAGTTACTGCAAATTTGTTTGGTGGAAAAGGTAGTGAGGCCTGAGCTCCCAGGAGCAATAACAACCTTGTCTTTCATTCATGCGGGGAAGCTGGCAGGAGCCCCGGCCGCGGAGACAAAGGCTGGCGGGGCCGCACAATAGGGCCCTTCTTCGGGGGCCCTGAATGGGAGTGCGGGCTCAGCTTGCAGGTGTTCAGGTAGAAAGGTAAAGCGGGCGGTTGACCTTCGCGCGTCTTCTCCTCCTCCTCCTCTCCTCTCCTCTCCTCTCCTCACGCAGGGGGGGGTCGAGTGCGGTACGGGCCGAGCGCGGTACGGACCGAGCGCAGAGTCGGCGTCGTGGGCGGGGCCCACCGCAGCGCCCCCAGGTGGCCCCCGATCGAAGGAGGTGAGGGGGAGAGGGAGTGGCCAGATTTAGTCGTAAGGATCTGTCCTCGCGACAGCTAATGGCTGAGCCGTGGGCAAAGGTGGAACTACAATGATCGCGAGATTATTACAAGCTGACAGGCAGTGTACCTGTGTGTGTGTGTGTGTGTGTGTGTGTGTGTTTGTGTGTGTAATGACATCAGGGGTGTCTAATGACAACAGTTCTACAGTAAAATGCTGCTCTGTACCTCGGAGGCTGTATTCAAACTTTAATAAAGGAAAATGCTGCGGATTCTTTTTGAGAGAACAAAACCTTTGTTAGCGACAGCAAGCAAAAACATAACAGCTGAGCAAGAAAGAAATGTTTTTGTCGAGAGAAGAAAGGAGCACTACTTAGGAGGCATTTTCAAAAGCCTGTATACTGCGATTTAAAGCACAGCCAGAACCTGTTTGAGCAGGATCATTCGGTGCGGTGCGGCGAGCTCCGAGAGGAGCGCCGTTCATCCCGCCGCGTTTCCCCTCGGCGCCGGAGGTTAGCGGCGAGGTTTACCGATCGTTCCCTTCCCGGCCCTCTCTTCCCCTTCCGCGACTTTTACGGCGACGGGAGCAAAAAGCAGACGCGCCAAGCTTTTTTGCCGGCAAGCGCATCACCTGAGCCAGATGGCGCCAATAAAAAGCTACTTAAAGAAATGAGCGATGTAATTACCGGCGGCTGGCGTGGAAAGGTGGCTCCGGAGCGAGGACGGCAGAGCGGGCCCTACCTGCTCGGCGGGAGATGCAAATGAGGCAGACGCGTTTAAGTGGAGGCACTAAAGTCGCAATTACCCGCCGCCCCGCCCGGCGACCCCGGAACAACGGGCACGGCGGGACAGAGGCTGAGCTGTGCCAACAGCTGAACCGGGAAAGGGAAACATTTTTTTCTAACATTTCACATTTTTAGTTTTTTAAATTCAGTAGAGGAACTTTAATTGTGCAAGAACTTCTTTTGTGACCGCCGCCCCATAACGCGATGAGGCCAGTGGACCTGTTCACGCACAGTTCAAACTATTTTTTTAAATTTGCCATTTCACCCACTGATACATACAAGTCACGAAACCGTGCCGATGCGAATACCTGTCCGCAATATAACCATAATGATACTCCATCTGTATCTGATATCCACCTATTCTTCAATAAACTTTTACAACGTGAGGTAAAGGGTGTCGCCGTGGGAGTGGCCCAGTTAGAGCCTAAAGCACGCCGCTCGCAAGAACTAGGCCACGGTGTAACCTTCCCATGGGCCCCTCGTCGCCAGGTCATGGGTTCAAATCCCAGGTGAGAAACGGCTTCTCACACAATCTCACACAAGCCCGTTTCACAAGTAGAACTCCGCCAGTACAAATCAACCTAAAGAAAAATGGTAAATGAATGAAGTTTCCCTGGATAAACACCCGTACTAGTAAATACAATAATGCACGGTTCAGCACAGATTTCAAAAGCGTATCACTATATGCACAATATTTCATCACATGTCTGCATTCAAACATTGTATATAGCTTCAGGCATGTTATGAAATATAATAATCTCATAAAATTAATAGAAACTATGATGGCTCCTTACAACGAAGAAGAGCCACTTGTACAGTACTGCTCACTACCTCTTCTCTCTCATAGCAAGCACAGGATATTCAAATGCAACCTTGTTTTAGGTTACTCTCTTGACATTTTTGCCTGACATTTTCATTAATTTTTTTCCGCGACAGTCGGCGAGGGGTGTGCATGTGTGAGGGGGGAACGGGAATCAAAATGTTAGCCGATCGATAGGGTCCCCCCCCCCACCACCCTCTCTGGCTTTGGCAGGGGTTGACCCGCTCCCCCGGTTAACAGCGCCGTACGGCAAATCCGAAAGTGTCACACGGCAAATGTTAATGCGAAACACGGGGGCCCTCCGAGCGACTGAAAAGGCTAGGGCCGCGCTAACAGACAGGCCCCGCGTCAATTTATGCACAATCACATGAAGGATTATGAAGTTTGTCTTCCGCTACAATTCGGCGACTTAGGAGCTTAGGGAAAGGCCGTCCCTTCTGATGGCGGCTCGGGTTGTCCAATTATACGTTCCTTCCCTTTAACGCGGCGCGGGACTGACAGTGCTGCGGAAAAAGGGACGCGGCGCATGTCCTCGCAGGAGTTAAAGAGGGGGGAGAAATGGAGAGAGTGAGAGGAAGAGTGGTGATTATTTATTGCAGCAGTTGAAAGCATTTCGTCGGGAATCAGCATGACAGCACCCTTAGCATTCCAAATCCTGTCTTATAAATGCAAGGCTGATGACTAAATAACAGAGTGAGAGAGAAAGAGAAAAAGAAGAGGGGGAGAGGGGGAAAAGAGATATTGTATTGGTTATATATGAACACTTGCGATAGGTCGGTCTGTGTATGACTTCATTATATGGCACACAGTAAAAAAAAATGTTTTATCAAATCAAGTATTAAATCAACTCTGATGAACATTTAATCCCTGTGTGACCCATATAAACTCTGTACGAGTTAAATTAACACATTTTTTGTGGATGCATCACAATCTAAAAGTCTTTATACCACATGCATCGTGATTCCATTATATATTTTTATACAATGCGCAATAAGGCTCAATTCTGCGATAGACTGCCAGCCACACGACCTCAAGGGAACATGTTTATTTACACAAGAACTAAACGTCCAAGAGGTAAGCTACAGTTACACATTGTGACAGCTTGTGCAATGTGTTCATTGTTCAGCAAGATAAAAATGCAAATAATGCAGGATTGATTTTGACATAAAAGTGTGTAATTATGAACATGTTAGAGCGGTCGTTTTAATTAACAATATTGATGCAAGGGTCAATTGATCGACACCGAGAAAAAAAATTCACTATCTGTGAGATGAACTAATTTGCTGCCAGAGAAAGACAGGGCATGTGCGTGCAACGTAGAAAACCTCCTTTGCAATGTTCTGGACAGTGGAACAGAGGTTAAATCTGCCATTTTTCATTTAGAAATAAACCTACACTGTATTTCCTGCAAATTGTGCTTGGTCGTTCTACGGAATGAGCTGCCAGTATTTTCTCCTGCAGTATTTTTTGTGAAGTGAAAAACCACTAAACCACTGTAAAGTCTTGCTAATCCCACAGGGGGGGGGGGGGGGGCTCAAAAATGCAGTCACTGAAGCAGTTTAAACCCTGGATTAAATCAAAACAATAAGCAATCTATTCAATTTGATTCAATCTATCCAAACAAAAATAAGCAAAAACCTCTCACAATGAATGTTCAGATGTATTATAATACAACAGCGTGACTCTTAGCCCCTGATCCAGGGGGCTAGGCACAGACATTCCTGCTTTGCATTAATATCACAGTTGTTATGATGTCAGAAAGATCAAAAAGATGACTGGAATTACAGCACAATTGAACATTGGTAGAACTTTGGGTTGTGTAGTTACGTGGCCATGATGTAAGTCCAAATCGTGACGAAATATGTTCATTAGTTGCTCTGTGGTCCCCTGGTGTGATAATCCAGAATAGGGTATTTGTCGCTCTCCATTCACTTCTATAGGGCAGCTAAAACGGTCTCAAAATGACACTTCTAGCAGGTATACAAACACGAACGAAGCGGATTCTGTCAATACAAACAATAACCAGTCCTCTTACGCATTTGTTTTAGAAAATTAAATGGCCCTTTCCTGGCTTTTTTGTATTTTATTTGGAACGTAGATCCGGTAGGTAATTCTTGCACCAGAAACAGCGTTAATGTGCCGATGCGTCAGAAACCACTCATTGGTCCAAATTTCCACAGAAGCAAGCGTTCCTGGTAGTAAGAATCTGGTAAACAAACCCACCTGCTGGCAGCTTGCTAACAAGTACTTATGAAAGTACTTTTATAACTAATTTTAATTACACGAGAAAAAAAAAATTGAAAGGATTGGTTATTGTTTGTATTGACGGAATCCGCTTTGTTCGCGTTTGTATACATGCTAGAAGTGTGATTTTGAGACCGTTTTAGCTGCGCTATAGAAGTGAATGGAGATCGACAAATACACTATTCTGGATTATCACCCCAAGGGAGCACAGAGCAACTAATGAACACATTTTGCCACCATCTGGACTCATATCATGGCGAGGTAACTACACAACCCAAAGTTCTACCAAATTTTGCTTTAACACAACATGATTTGGAAATGACAGTGAGTGCTGAATGCTTATTTTTGAAGAATGTGCATTACAAAAGTTATATTTAACTCAAAAGCATTACATATACTTTCCCATATGTCCACTCAAATGTCATACTAGACCACTTAAGTTTATATTTTGATGGAGGCAGCCCATGTGACACAGAACTAACTGCTACTGCTTCCTGTCTACAGTAAGTAGTGATGTCACAATGATGTTATACCAAACTATCACTAAACACGGGGGAGTTCTTTTACTGGACAGTGCCATTCATTCAATTTTGTTTTCTCAGACCGCACACATTCTACATACTAAACATATAATACTGTATTCGACTCAACGTTTTACACTTTGTTTCTGGCTCTTCTGAAGCTATAACTGTTCCCACTTGAGTTGTGAATTCTGAATATTCATGTAAGTTTAATTATGAATATGTAATAAAAGGGTATGTCAAAAGTGAGATAATCCAGAGATTCACCGGACCAAACCGCACTGGAACCTCACATGACTGACTGGAATCGCCTACATGTGGAAGTTGCAGAGGATGGGGCTAGTTTAAACCCAGTTCTGGGAGTGGTCATGTGAAGATGATGCTGACCAAAACGGCCTACGAGAAAATGTCATGTATTCATCACGTGCATTTTTACTAACATATTCATCTGGCTTGGCTGATTTCGCAGAGAGGCGGTTATACTGTATGTCAATGTACATAGACTGCATTCTGACTACACTCATAGGACATTCACAGTGGACTTAGAACACATTCAGACTCGACTCAAACCACATTCATATTGAATCCAGACTGCATTCAGTCTACAATCAGAGGGCATTCACAGTGTACTCAGACCGCATTCTGACCACACTCAGACTGCATTCGGACCACACCCAGACAGCAATCTCGCCGGGACGGTGTTCCTACCAGAAAGGAACAGATGCTCCTCTGGGGAGACTCCCACTCAAGGCAGCTGTTGATGTAGCAGCCGACGTTGATGAGGAACATGACACAGCGCCTCATCCGGTTGAAGTTCTGCAGCAGCAACTGCACAGGAGAGAGGGAGCAGACAGGCACGCATTGACACTGGTTCCAGTGTGGCCAGGCCCAGCCTGTGGCCCCGCCCCGTCTGTGCTATGAACTACATAACCATGACTGCAGTGCGTGGGGGTGTCGGAAACAGAGCCAGGAAACTACAGTCACGTGAAAGGTCATCCTGGAGTAAACCTTTGTCCACCAATTCATCTCTGGTCAGAGGTCTAAAATCCAGGGGTCAGAAAGCAAAAGTACTGCCATGTGTTTCTTCCACCCATGAACTCAGCCAGCTGATTTCATTAAATACACTGCCTGGCCAAATAAAAAGTCACTGCTGCACCTGTCATGCATAGTGCCCATTGTACAAGCCTCTGGAGGTTGCTCCAACTGATCTGGGGTTGCTTTCAATTGGTCAGGTCTAGGCTCAGCACCATTATGCAGCAATAAAATGAAGTCAGCTGAGTACCTGAATGTACTGAATGACCAGGTTATCCCATCAATGGGCATATTCCAGGACGACAATGCCAAGTTTCATCGGGCTCAAATTGTGAAAGAGTGGTTCAGGGAGCATGAGGAATCATTTTCACACATGAATTGGCCACCAGAGTCCTGACCTTAACCCAATTGAAAGTCTTTGGGATGTGCTGGAGATGACTTTACGGAGTGGTTCGTCAATACAAGATCTCGGCCAAAAATGAATGCGACTCTGGACGGAAATAAATGTTGTGACGTTGCATAAGGTTGTCGAAACAATGCGATGACGAATGCACGCTGTAATCAAAGCTAAAGGCAGTCCAACAAAATATTAGTGTGTGCGACTTTTTTTTTGGCCAGGCAGTGTAATTGGCCTGTAAACAGACACTGAAGAACTGTGCTAATTAGCAAATCCAGGTGATTGGAACAAAATACTGGGGAGTATTCTTACTTTCTGAACCTGGATTTTACACCTCTGTCTCTGGTTCACAAGAGAGCTGGGACTTAAAAAAAAACCCTGGAATACACGACAGCGGCGAAGAGGGCGTCAAGGACCCATGGCAAGATCCTCCGCCAAGCCGCTGCCAAAACTCCTTAAACCAGCCTTCTTTAAAGGGCCCGCAAATTCCGCCACGGAGTAAAATAATCACAACAATTTCCAGAGAAATTTCAACTCCCCGCTGATATTTGGTGTCCTGCCAGCGGTGAGAAAATTACCGGCATTCCGCAGGGCGGCTTTTCTGATTAGTCGACCGCAAAGCAAAAACACAGGGCGAACCTAGGAGCCAATTCAAAGTCTTAAATATCGCCATCCCTGAGAGCGGAGCGGCAGCCTTCTTTTTCTCGTCTTTAACGGAGTTGGTTGGCGGACATTAAGGAAGCGGTTCCCGCTCTCGCGATGCTCGGGCTTGTGCACGATTCGCCGCGTTATTCGGCCGCGACTCGCCCCCTGCCTGCTCTGTCGCACCCCTGCAGATACCAAAAAAAAGAAGTTCACCTGACGATGGCCTTCACCTCGCAGATTTTTGATCGCTGCAAATAAACCCGCTTACCACACAGCGTTGGATTTTACATGCGCTCGTCAACTGCTGTGCCTTTTTGCAGAGAGGGACAAATGCATAAACGGCAAGCCGGGATATTTGGCAATACGGGGAAAATTTTCTAAAAAATTTGTATATGAACGTGTCTGCTTTGACACTTTATTTTAAATTGACAGCCCCGTACCAAGCGAAACCAGAGGGCAACAGCCCCTAACAAAACGTTCTCCAAGAAAGAGAAAAAAGAAACAAGAAAGCCTATGACATCATTCAGAGGTTTGACAGAAGTCCTTTTCGATGAGTCAGAACTGAAAGTAAAAGGAATGGGGGAGAGAGAGAGAGGGGGGGGGGGGGGGTGAGTGAAGCAGTGGACACACAGAAGGAGTGCAGTGTGCTCATCTTCCAGTGTAAAAAGGCAGGGACAAAGGCCTGGGAAATATGTCTGTTTCGTCCTAAACAGCGTTTTGTGACGGGGTCTGATTTGGGCCGGCCCCTCCGATTCAGGTCTTTGTTAGCCAGGCATATTGAGCGCGGGGACAATGGAGTGCCGAGCAGCAGTGGCACGTCCACGCCCGCTCGACCAATCTCCTTATGAGGCCACAGCTCTGACAGCTTGACGTTTCTATTCACCGCTGGAAGAAGGGGGTAAAAACAAACCGCCGAAAAAAATCCCCTTCTCTTTCACGCCCGCTCCTGTGCCCCACACTGTCTGCTGTCAGTCACAGAGTTATAATAAAAAAAGATTTTCTTTTTGGTGGGTTTGGTTCTGTGTTAATTAGGAGGGATGTGTTTGGTGTTACCTGTTTAGAGACTTTGGGCTCTTCTTCAATGTACTTCTGTTCTATTGGTATAAAGGTTTGGAGACCAGCTTTCACCTGTTGGGATAAAAAATTATATATGATGCAAAATAAGTGGAAACATTAAGGCAGTATTGAAAAAGGCATCCTACTTTACTTCATCTGTACAAAATGCAAACGTATAAAATAATGGTGAAATTAAAGCCATGTAGACATACAGAAAGGCGCGATGAAAATGCGGTCCGTGTGCGGCACACCGGCTCGGTGTTCGCTCACTCGCTCGTGCTCCTAAAATGGCGACGGCGACGCAAGTGCGGGGACGTTCACCACATTCACAAACAAAGGCGATCCTGGGAAGCTCGCTCTCATCTTCGGTAATTACGGCGGAAAAAAAAAGAAGAAAAACGGGGATGGGGACGGGGGGAAGAGACGGAAGGCGACAGCGCTGAAGAGGAGGGAAAAGGATTTTTAAAAAATGAGGAGGAGGAGAAGAAAAGAGACTTACGGCGTTAAAAATCACGTCTATTTCGAGAAAGATGACCCCCTTTGTTGGCCCTGTCAGCTCCTTGTTTTTCAAGGCGTAAGCTTTCCGTTCACCATTTTGAATCTGCGGGAAGAGGACATGACAGCCGTCTGTCTCCAATACCCAGCTGAATACACTCCCTCCCTGACCTTTGACCCCCAGCTGCTGAATCTGACAGAGAACCCAAAACAACTGTGGCAACTCTGACAAGTACCTGTTCATTACCAGCAGACCAGTGTCAGAGAGAAATTAACTATCCTGGGGAATCAGCAAACGAGTATGCATTATGCTTTTTATTCTTTTAGTTCTCTCTCTCACACTCTCTCTCCCTCCCTCTCTCTCTCTATCTCCCTCTCTCGTCTCTGGTTGAAAAGTGCTAAGCTGATCATTCTTTTTTACTTTTTTTATTTTGTTAATTTTGAGGTTTTTTTGTGTTAAGTGAAGGCATCAGACGGGAGAGTCCGGTCAGGACTCACTCTTAGCAAGGGGATGGCCACTTTTCCCAGGAAGTCTGCACTTCTATCCCGGTCTTCGTCGTAGACCGTGACTTCCAGCACTGAATGGATGTCTTTGACATTGCTGGTAGAAGGGAGTCGGAGGAAAGGAGACAGGAAGAGGTAGTTATTAATGACTAAAAATAAACATCTCTGGGATCGTTAAAGTCCAGACTAAATTAATTCATTAAATGATTTGTGTCTGACAGTATAGAGCGCAAGTATAAAAAAATAAAAAAAACTGAGAAGGAGCAATTCTCTCTCTGAAATGCTATCTTTGAAAAGTAGGCTACCGAGGACAACTCTAATGAAGGAAATGGAGGTTACTCTTAAAGAAACTAGAGCTCTGTGGTAGACCAGATTACTGTACTTTCCATGGGAATTCACAAATGAATTTCCACTATTGAAATATCGCAGTGAATATGATTAATTGTAACAGTTATGTCAAAGAAGTAGCCTTTAAAAATGTCTGGAACCAATATTTAACATGCTGCTAGATCATTGTTTACATCATTCGTATTTATCCATTACCTGCAAGGATACTTTTTCTTGTTGTTGTGTGTAAGAATGGTAACACAAACAAATTACTCTTCCAATACTACAATCATTCACATATGATTACATATGATTTTTTTACCTGCACATACATTTGAATCCATGTTATATTTTACTATAATTTTTTACTTCACTAAAATTATTTACTGGCACAATTAACCAATAATCTCTACAAAGCACACAGAAGGTAGTAACTATGGATGTGACATGTATAATGAAATATATATACATATTTGCCATCTTTACTTATTAACTATGACACTGTGAATCTATTAGCTGTTATAAATGTGAATCAGTAAACCGGTATATGTGTATTATTATGTTAACTGACAGAAACAAATTAAATCACAATCAAAACTAAGATAAATACCACAATACAGTAAATCACATTTTTAAAAATTTATAAGAACTAAATCCAGGTCTTGTCTTCACATTTTTTGCAGGAACACGCAAAGGCAATATTTCAATTATGTGCAAAATTAACAATTTAATCTTCAGTGGTAGGGGGGGAAACACAATCGGTCCGTATGAATTTATTATCTCACAGAAGACTTTCAGCACCTCAAACCACATTATGTGAGATCAAAGCAAATCAAAAGGAACGGTTCCTATAATGTGAGAAAAAAAATCATTGCACATTGCAAGTGCAATTGCTTAGTTACACAAAAGATAAAATAGTTCATAAAAGCAGAGAAGATGGAACAGAATCATCATTAAAATGACTGCTTTCAATAATAATAACAATAAAAAACAATGTATTTTTCCCCCCCATTACAAATAACGACACTCGTAAGAATAGAACAACTTTGTCAGATTCAGTGTGTTGCGCAGTATAATCAGTGCACATTAGATGCAACTATAATCCAAGATGTCGTTGCCCTTCCAAAATATAGCCTAATATGATGGCATATTAAGTCAAATTAATTTAGTTTTATTTGGTAAGCAATTAGTATGTTTTTCAATCCGTTTTGAAAACTGACACTCAATGTTCCGTGCAAACCGTGGCAGTGACTTCAGCCACTGCTCCCGTTTTCTTTTCCTAAAATGACTGACATGCATTTAATAAAATCATTTCTTTAAAATATAAGGGAAGCGCCTGCTCTTTAATTCTTTGAGCGCAGACCTAAAGTAATTTTCCTTTTTCACCTTTCGCCGAGCAAAAATAACCAGATGTTCTACGCCATTTCTCTGTTTGCTGAAATATGGAACGTAAAAAAAAAACTAAAACAAAAAGGATAAAAAGCAGGTGGGGGTGGGGAGGGGGGGTCAACCTCAAACTCCACCCCCCTCCACCCCCCTCCACCCCCCCCGAGAGACTCCCAGCACACGGAAAGGTGAGGTACAAGCACAATAACAGTACAACAGGCCTCTGGGTGGAGTAGTGTGTGTGGGGGGTGCACTCACAAGGTGAAGACCTTGTTCCACTCTGGATTGAGATTCTTGTAGACGGTGTGTGTCTGCAGACGGTCGTTGCTCAGCTCCACCACGCAGAAGGGGTCACTCTTGCCTACGGGGGGGGGGGGCAGCAGATAAAGAGAGATGCATTAACTTTATCACCCGGCCCCCTTATTTACCCGCTTCCTAATCTGGCGGAAGGAAAATCGGACGGGGCCGGACGTGCCCCCGCGTTCCCACAGATAAAGACGCAGGGGACTGCGGCGAGGAAAGAAATTACAACCTGCTAAAGCCCTGCCAAGACACTGGGTTAAGCTGAAATTTATCATTATTGTAATTATTTTATGTATGTATTTCAACCGTGCTTGGGTATCATTCCTCGGGAATGCTGAATCTGGCAGGCTCGGACAGCAGGAGATAAGCACTTGAGTAACCCTGCCCCAGGCGCTGTCGCGTGCAGGTGGAGGATATATCGCGTCGCCTCCGGTGGAGACCGGCGCTCGCGCGCGGACGCGCTCCCGGAAGACGCGGCGATAGAAAAAAGAGAGAGAGAGAGAGACGCAAAAGGTGAAGCCTGCAGACGTTGGTGCGCGTCCGTTAGTTCATTCAGAGTGTGGGAGACCTGAGCACAATTATCGGTTTAACGTAACTGGGCACGTTGCGCACTTCAGAGTTTAAACTGCCGCCTCGTGAGGTTTTACCTGACGGGAGGTATTTTTCTTTCTCAGATTATGAGGGAAGATTAACCTTGTTTCACTGAGACGAGTTTTTCTTCACTGTTGCAATGATACAGAATACATTCCCAAAACAGAATGAACTGCCCATGAAAGATAATAGATAGGAGTCATTCAAAATAGGCTACTACTGCTGACATAAAATATGTGGTTACAACAGGATGAAACTAATTACAAACATTGGTGATGCATTTGGATTTTTTTCTTTTTTTTTAAAGCTACAACTCAAGAAGTACAAAAAAAGACCAAATATTCCCAAAATGTAAATTCAAAAGCACAAAGCTTACAAAACCTCATCATACATCACATGCTGCTAAACAAAATAATTCTAATATAGTACACTAATGAAAAACAATGCCCTATATTCAGCTAAAGTAATACCTAAATGCTTCTTTGTAAAATGAAAGAGTTGTGGCTGATCCAAAAAAAGAATATTTCTAACAACGCTCTAATGCTCAAGCTTTGATCTTTACTTTTATCCAAACAATCTGGAAAATTTTCCTTGTTTGTTCTCCCCCCCACCCCCACACAAACAATTCCCATGGTAAAACCCATCTGCAATCTAATACTATTTAACAAAGTAAAAAGCTAAGAAAATAGAAAATATGATTGTTGTAAAAACATACACATTAAAAAAATATGCCTGAAGCTTCCGGAGTGTAATTTATTCATCGGCTCCAGACGTGCGTTCTGCACAGAATAGTTTCATTGATTCTGTAGAGTTTATCCAAATGTTATGGCGGGGGGCAGGACATTTAGTTAATGCACTAAATAAATGTCACCCTGATCAATCCGTCTGCATGCATTTCAATTTCTGGCACATATCGATCTGGTGTTATGCGAGAGGTTAATGTGCATATTAGCTTCCACGGTGTGCAATTATGGAAATACTGATGGAGTAAGTAATGACCCACAGAGGCAAAACAACAGCGTATTGCTCTACAACGGGCCTATCCTTCGGTGCGATTTCAAGGTTTGCATTTTGATCAAATTGTACAGCGTAAAGCACACCGATGGAAATCACGCAGCGTACTGGATTAAACCGAAGTTGCACACTTTAAAAACTTGTTTTATTTTTCTTTTGCATTTCCTTTATACCTTATTTGACCACGTCCTCAAAAAAAAAATTTCAAGTTAAAATTAAAATCTATTCATCAATAGATACCTGGCTAAGATGACTGCACAAACAGAAAAAAGGTACACAGTAAATTCACAGCAAAATGGCCAGTGTTGATTCAACTCTAGCAGTGTAAATATGAGCCTGCTCTGGCCAGATTAGGCTGATATGTACACTGTTATAGTTGAATTAACACTGGACATTTTACTGTGTAGAAGAAAAACAAAAGCACAAAAAGCACAAAAGTGTAGAAACTAGTCATTAATACCGACAAGCAGATCTCTGGGACAGCAGTGTTTTACAAGAGAGGCCTCTCACAGTGCTGTCTATAATGCATTTAAAGACCTGTGGAGAAATGGAACTGTCTAATATCCAGTGTTTACGCAGCATATTCATAGATCGGGCACATGCTGATAAAAAGCTTTACCCACACAGTGTCATACGTTCTGCATGAATATATTTGAATTCTAATCTACAGCACATGCCCATACGGTATTAAAATACTGTCTGCGTCCCATACATGTTTCTTCACCATCATTCAATCGTAGTCATTTCTTGATGTTATTGATATTACATGTTCTAGAATTTATTATTGTTGTTTTCTACAAAAAATGACAATTACGTGCAAGTGAGTTTATATGTTTGAATAAAAACTTTAATAAGTATATATATATATATATATTTTTTTTTTCCCAGCTTTATTGGACAGCACAGCGTAGAGAGACAGGAAGAATGAGGGGGAGCTGTCGGAGACAAAGGTTGAGCGGTCGGACTCTAACTGCCGACTTCGCCGCTCGCATTGAGCATGTGGACGGTGCTCGTACAGGCTACGCCCCCCGAGACACCCCCTAATAAAAACATTTCTTAACTTTATATAAATACTGACTTCTTTAAAACAAATATGCAAAATTTACGGATGAAACAGCTGAAGCAATATATAGTCTCGCGGGAGTTGCAGGGCTTATAAGCAGAGGAGGAAAAATGTTTCAGAGTACCATTCTACGAGTCAATATATTTAAAAAATGGTCTGTTATTAATGTATTATTAATCTTGTTTATCACTATATGCCTGAGGTATTGATGGTGTATTGATCTATCAGCTGTAATATGACACCGAGCGCTGAGTTAATATTATTATTATGATGTGGATGATTAGGATCACATTATTGCGTGCAATTTTGAAGTAATAACACCTACTCTAAAGTTACAATCCATCTGCAGTGATAAAAATTAATGGTTCAAAGGCACCTATGTTTTATTTTTGCTAGAAAATAAAGAAAAGTTCAGATGGAGATACTGCGATACATATTTACCAACCAGACTGTAGGAGTCATATGTTCATTGAGGTCCAACCAAATACTTTTGCCCAAAACGAGAACTCCATATGGGTCAGAAAAGCAATATATTAAGGCCAGAGAGAAAGACATTATTCTAAAGGTTAGGTAAAGTAATTATCGTTTACAGCAATCACTTTCAAAGGTAAACACAATACATGTAAACTGACATGGTACCCACAAACGTCATTTACAGAGCGAAGGCCACTTTCTGACATCAGATATCTGAAGTCTGATCTTAGCTGCATTTATAATTAAAAACTAATAATTGCTAATCATTTCAGCAATTGAATGACCATCCACACGACAGTCCATATTCCAAATGACATCCATATAAATTGGAATATATCACTTGTTTCAAGAAAATGACATAGAAACCCCCCTTGAAAAACAAACTTTGCAATTGCTGTATGTTTAAGTGTTAATATACAGCAGGGAATCATCCCCTGCTCATTTCTGTTGGCCACACTGCGGTCTGCGTGGACTAATGTTAATGGCAGGGAAGCGATAACAATATTGAGATGGCTCAATGAACACTGTTTTTATGATCAATATTTCCCTATTCTGTCCCACTCTACTCATATGCTGGGGCTTTGGGAAAGGCACAGCCTGGGTTCACCTGAACAGGCAGTGAACGCACTCCACCGCGGCTCCACCGCAGCCCCTGAGTCTCCCTGAGAGCCGCGTGGACGCACACGGAGGCTCCACCGCAGCCCTGAGTCTCCCTGAGAGCCGCGTGGACGCACACGGAGGCTCCACCGCAGCCCTGAGTCTCCCTGAGAGCCGCGTGAACGCACACGGAGGCTCCACCGCAGCCCTGAGTCTCCCTGAGAGCCGCGTGAACGCACACGGAGGCTCCACCGCAGCCCTGAGTCTCCCTGAGAGCCGCGTGGACGCACACGGAGGCTCCACCGCAGCCCTGAGTCTCCCTGAGAGCCGCATTGTGATGCAGTGTTTGTTTTACAGGCTATTTTCATTTATTCTGCCGGCCAGAGTGGAGCCACTCCACATAAATGCCTCAATTAATTGTGTTGAGGGGGACAGAGTAAGAGAGGACAGAGAGAGAGATAGAGAGGGGAGAGAGAGAGATAGAGAGGACAGAGAGAGAGATAGAGAGGGGAGAGAGAGAGGAGGAGAGGGGGATGGATAGAGAGCTAGAGAGATAGTGGGAAAGAAAGGGAGAGTGACAGGGAGAGAGCAGAGGGGAGAGAGCAAGATAGAGAGAGAGAGAGAGAAAGAGAGAGAAAGGGAGAATGACAGTGAGAGAACGGGGGGAGGAGAGACAAAGAGAGAGAGAGGCTCTTCCGAAGCACCGGAACGGGAGAATGTGAGCTCTTTATTAAAAGCCGCTGTTCTGTAGCCCATAACCTTGTTCCTTGACACCCCTCTAGTTCTCCAATTGAAACAAGCCCTCGGAGCGGCGCACTCTAAAGGTCTTTGTCTCTCTGTCATTGTCCAGGGCAGCGAGGCGGCGTGGGGGGGCAGCGAGGCGGTGTGTGTGTGTGTGTGTGTGTGTGTCGGGGGGGGTTCAGCGAGGCGGTGCGCGGGTGTGAAATCAGAGCTCATGAGGCGGCCCGTTCCCCTGGGAACACCGGACCCTGCGCAAGGTCAAAGTGACGGGCCGGACCGGCTGAGAGCGTGCGCGATTGCTGGGCTATGACACAGCGGGGGGTGGGGGGTTTGGGCCAGGGGGGGTGGCGGTGGTTCGGTGTGGTTGGGGGGTCCTGCCATTGAACACATCTTAATTAAAGCCTGGTAGAGCAGACAGACAGCCAAACGGACTGTTTTGTAAGCAGAGAGGCTAGCCATCAAAACGATGCCCTCAGTTTAGTATTCCTAATGGTCCACCTCTCTGTCTCTCTCCCTCTCTACCTTTCTCTCTTTCTCTCTCCTTCCATCTCTCAATATATATTAGGGCCAATAAGCAAACCGTAAGTAGAGCTGATGCGCTATTCATAGCTTGTCAGGAAAATGCCTTGCACAGATTTGTCAGGTTCTTTACCACACAGAAAGATATGCCGAGGTATAAAACTATCAGATATCACGTATTATGGCTAACTTGGGGCGCAAGATATTTCACAAAAAAACCCTACAGCACAACAGACAACTAGAAAAAAAACCAAAGGGTGGTTTAAGATCTCATAGTTATTGTTATTTTTGTAATCTCTCTTGTCAGAGCCACGCGGTAGCTTCATTAGCGCGTAGACGGACGCGCTCGGAGCACAATGACACGCTTTCTAATTGGGACTCCTGGGGTCCCTGTGTGACACCCTGTCGTCTCTAATGGGCCTCCAGCATACAGGGGTGCCTTTCCCTGACCCCCCCCCCCATCCCCCGGGTGTGAGACAATCTACCAGGAGAGAGAGAGAGCCTGGCAGGGTCTAAAGTTGCCTGACTATCACCAACCTCCCACTGAAAATACTCCCACCAACCTCCCACTGAAAATACTCCCACCAACCTCCCACTGAAAATACTCCCACCAACCACCCACTGAAAATACTCCCACCAACCTCCCACTGAAAATATTCCCACCAACCACCCACTGAAAATACTCCCACCAACCACCCACTGAAAATACTCCCACCAATCTCCCACTGAAAATACTCCCACCAACCTCCCACTGAAAATACTCCCACCAACCTCCCACTGAAAACACTCCCACCAACCTCCCACTGAAAATACACCCACCAACCTCCCACTGAAAATACTCCCACCAACCTCCCACTGAAAACACTCCCACCAACCTCCCACTGAAAATACTCCCACCAACCTCCCACTGAAAATACTCCCACCAACCTCCCACTGAAAATACTCCCACCAACCTCCCACTGAAAACACTCCCACCAACCTCCCACTGAAAATACACCCACCAACCTCCCACTGAAAACACTCCCACCAACCTCCCACTGAAAATACTCCCACCAACCTCCCACTGAAAATACTCCCACCAACCTCCCACTGAAAACACTCCCACCAACCACCCACTGAAAATACTCCCACCAACCACCCACTGAAAATACTCCCACCAACCTCCCACTGAAAATACTCCCACCAACCACCCACTGAAAATACTCCCACCAACCTCCCACTGAAAATACTCCCACCAACCACCCACTGAAAATACTCCCACCAACCTCCCACTGAAAATACTCCCACCAACCACCCACTGAAAATACTCCCACCAACCTCCCACTGAAAATATTCCCACCAACCACCCACTGAAAATACTCCCACCAACCACCCACTGAAAATACTCCCACCAATCTCCCACTGAAAATACTCCCACCAACCTCCCACTGAAAATACTCCCACCAACCTCCCACTGAAAACACTCCCACCAACCACCCACTGAAAATACTCCCACCAACCTCCCACTGAAAATACTCCCACCAACCTCCCACTGAAAACACTCCCACCAACCACCCACTGAAAATACTCCCACCAACCTCCCACTGAAAATACTCCCACCAACCTCCCACTGAAAACACTCCCACCAACCACCCACTGAAAATACTCCCACCAACCTCCCACTGAAAACACTCCCACCCACCTCCCACTGAAAATACTCCCACCAACCTCCTACTAAAAATACTCCCACCAACCACCCACTGAAAATACTCCCACCAACCTCCCACTGAAAATACTCCCACCAACCTCCCACTGAAAACACTCCCACCAACCACCCACTGAAAATACTCCCACCAACCTCCCACTGAAAATACTCCCACCAACCTCCCACTGAAAACACTCCCACCAACCTCCCACTGAAAATACTCCCACCAACCACCCACTGAAAATACTCCCACCAACCTCCCACTGAAAACACTCCCACCAACCTTCCACTGAAAATACTCCCACCCACCTCCCACTGAAAATACTCCCACCAACCTCCCACTGAAAATACTCCCACCAACCTCCCACTGAAAACACTCCCACCAACCTCCCACTGAAAACACTCCCACCAACCACCCACTGAAAATACTCCCACCAACCACCCACTGAAAATACTCCCACCCACCTCCCACTGAAAACACTCCCACCAACCTCCCACTGAAAATACTCCCACCAACCTCCCACTGAAAATACTCCCACCAACCTCCCACTGAAAATACTCCCACCAACCTCCCACTGAAAACACTCCCACCAACCTCCCACTGAAAACACTCCCACCAACCTCCCACTGAAAACACTCCCACCAACCTCCCACTGAAAATACTCCCACCAACCACCCACTGAACCAACCACTTTTTAAACTTTATTGGACAGCATAGTTTAGAGGGACAGGAAGAATGGGGAGAGAGAAGGAGATTCGAACCACCAATGTCGCGGCTCGCAATGAGCATCAACAGCGCTCAACAGGCTACGCCACTGAGACACTAAAAAATGTGCACATAACTGTTTTTATCAAACAAATATCAGCATACAAAATATAATATTCTGAAATTATTTCAAATAAATAATACTATATGCAGAGGGACTAAAGCCTTAATATTAAATAGTCACTTGTAATCAGGAAAACGAGTGCCTCCAATATTCAATGAATCAGTCGTTACTATAAAAGTTTCATACATGGGTTATCAGCTATTGTAATTATTACTTTATGAGTTACTGTCTACTATAAGTGTATCAGACATTTTTAGCCCCAGTGCAAAGCCCGCCCTTCATAAATTTTCAAGATACAGAGATACAAGTGGAGCATTGAGTGACCAATAGTCTGTCATATTTGCACAACGTAGTTGTACTATTAGATTCATTTGATTAATGCTCATCCACATCAACGTAATGAAGTCATATGCTGTACGGTAAGTCATACTAGTATTATTTTTGTCATGTGTGTCAATCAGGGTATGAAATGAACTCCAGCCATTTACCAGCCACATTACCTTTTACCATATAACAAATTATACACATACAATATAACCTGGTTGGTTACCGGCCAAAGTGGCTGCTAGAGTAAACATCTTACCAGCCACAATCAAAATCTTACCAGCATTTGGCTGGTGCCTGGTGTTCATTTCACACCCTGGTGAAAATACTACAAATACTACTTCTAATAAAACATCAACATATTATTATTACTATTATTATTATTATAAAAACCTGTACTATTACATTCATCATTCAGAAGTGAGCACAAACATGTTGAATGTGACACTCTTTCTTGTTCACGGATGCAACAAAATTCTCGCCCGCCCGCCCGCTCGCCCCGCCCGCCCGGTCCCATCTCCATCCAAACGGCCAAGGTGTGTGGCAGGTCCAGGAGCCTAACTGCAACAGCTAATCTCTTTATTAGAGTCATTAACCCCCTTCTGTCCCAGCCGGCCCTGCCCAACACTGGGCCTTTTGAGCCTCAGCAGCCCGGCCTAAGAGCGGCACAAAGAGAGGGCCCTTCTGCAATCAACAGTTTATTAGGAGCCTGGCTGCAGCGAAGCTCAGCGGTGGCATTCAGCGCGGGACAAAGCGGCCCCTCAACTCGCACAAAATGAAAGGGATCGAGGGTTCCATTAAAACCCAATTTATGCTTTTTTTCGCCTTTTTCTTTATTTGGCTTTTTTTTTTTTTCTCCCCTCAGAAACCCCCCCCGGCTCATTGAAAAAAAAAACCCACTTTTGAGCCGCCCTGGTTTTCACGGGGAGTTAATACGGCGTGTTTCAAACCGAAATGTGTCGCGACAAAGGGCGGGAAAAAATACCTCTAATTTGGAGATGGGGAGGGAGGGGGAAAGAGAAAAGTTTCTTTTGAGCTCGTCGCCCTCGTCCGCGTGAGTTATCGGCGAAACCGCCGGGCCAAGCCGATGACACCGTGGTGTAAGAAGAAATAAGGACATGGTGTTCAATTACATTCTTACAGCGATGGCTGCTTTGTTCTTATTAATATAGGCTAAGTGAAAAAGAAAAACTTTCCAAGAGTAACTGGGTAATAACGATGAATTGAAATTCAGATTGAGGAATGCGCTTCTGAAACGAGGTCGCAGGGTTTCTGTGGGATTTTTAAAACATTTTTAAACATCATATCTGAAAGAAAACTCTTCTATGCCAGATCCCCCCGTCCCCCCCAGTCTGTGTCTGGGCACAGACACTGAAAAACGAATGACCCAGCAATATTACATTAATGTAATATCCGTCTTCGCTTGTGAATAAGGCTAAATTTGCTATATTTACCCACAGTTGTTTTCAAGTAGATAATATATATTAGGAAAAGTAGGCCTGTCCACTGTAGACCTAATTAAAACTGAGAATTTGTAGAAAAGTGAGCATCTAAGAGAAATGTTTTTTAAGCACTTCATGCCTGACTGGGGGATTTACAGAAGGCTTCACACTCAACAAGACAAATATAAACAAAGTTTGATATGACTATATTTCAGTCTACACTTTACTCTGGGATCTTACTGGCTGTTTGGAGTACCTGTCACTCAGGGTAAGCCTGTATAAACACCAGTGAAGTAGCCTCTGAATGCTACTTAACGGCTAAATTAAAACAGGTAAATAACATTGACACATTGACACATTTCCAAGCTCTAAAATTATGAAGAATATAATTATCGCCACTCATAAAATGTCAAGTGTGGTTAAGTATGTCTGTTTCTTCTGTAATTGTATATGTGCATGTGGTGTATGTGTGTGTGTGTGTGTGTGTGTGTGTGTGATCGAGCGTGTGTGTGTGTGTGCGCGCGCACATATGCATCAATGTGCCTGTGTGCATGTGCAAATACTCATGCCTTTGTGTATTCTTGTTGGCGTACATTCTAGAATGAGTGCATCTTCTAAATGAATACATTAACAAATGCAAATGCAACTGCATTTGGTTGTTACCTGTGACATCAGCTGCCATCAGCCCCTCGGCCCGGATGACCTTCACCTGAACCACGCCCACATCCTTTAGGTTGTGGAAGGACCGCAGCAGGCTCTGTGTGAGAAAGACAGGCAGGACAGAGAGCCAATGAATACCTGAGACTGACTGACATAGGAAAAGATTAACCAATAGGAGGGCAGGAGGAACCATTAGCTTAATAAGTAAAAACCTAGACTGAGGTTGAAGAGTAAATTTTTTGGAGGCCAGCAATGTGATGGCCCTCAGTGTTCTCATCTTGCTCTGTTAAACTGTGAATCTCAGGGGGTATTTAAGGGAAGGAAAAGACTCGACTTGGAGGACAGATAAGAGCGCGGCTGTCCACTCTGAGCGTGCCCAGGGGCGGGACATCAGCGGGACTCCCGTCCCGGACAGCAGCCCCCGCCGCAGTGCCTCCGGGTCTCGGGACAGGGGCCCGGGTCGCTCTCTGGACGCCCAGAGGGGGGCGATTCGATGTGAAACGGAGAGATTGGTTGAGCAGCAGTGACACACGGTGATGAATAACACATCGGTACAATGCTGCCCGCATCGAACCCATGGTGCTACCCCACCTTACCCCACCCCGCTTATGACACTCCATGTATCCTATCAGATAGCAGGATCCTGACCAATTATATAACATGCTTAACCCTTTGGAGAGTAGGTTTCTTAGAATGTTTTTTCAAAATGCTAAGTCAGTGTTCCAGAACTCCACTGCTTGCAGTTAGTGATTAGAATCACCAGCATTAGAATGTTTAGTTAAGAACATTCTAATGACATATTTCTGATACTGCTTCTAAAAGGTGAGAGCGGTACAGTAAGATTTTCTGGGAGGGTTTCAGACTAAATTAGTATTTCTTTTCTTTTTTTTGCAAAAGAAACAGGATGGACACTTACAGTATGAACAAGCCAATTACTGTCTATGAAGATAAAAGCTTATAGCACGCCGTCTGTGATCACACACAGGACTCCTGTCTTAAAGAACTGCTTTTAAAGCCATTTTAGCATCTTGTCTCACGGGTGACATTTAGCATGAAAGGGAAGTCGCCTCTGCGTAATCTTCGCCTCTCTCCGTGCTGTCATTCGCCTCCGTTTCCTGCCGTGTTCTCGTAGCCTCCGCCTGCGTCTCCCCGCGCGATGCCGGCAGGTGTCACCCGGCCCGTCGCCCCTGTTTACGGCTCCCCTCCAAGAGGCGGGGTACCGCCCGGAACCGGGGCGCCTCACCACTGGGGCGGAACCGGGGGGCACACCTGTGACGGGGGCCGGTCGGCGATGTCGACAGTCGTCAGGGAAACGGGGGGTGCCGGGGGGGTCACGGTGTCTGTGGCGGCGACCGTGTCTCGGAAAAAACGGCCTCAGAGGCCAACCTGCCGCTTTCCCCGAACGATCGATGCTCACCTTGTGTCACTGGTAATGCGCTTTGAAAACTCCGTCCGTTTGCCCAGTCAGTTGAAAACATCACGTCTTTAACCCCGATGCATGACAAAGGGGCAGCCAAAACGGTTAACGACAAACAAACAAACAAACAAACCACCGGTTAACGACAAACAAACCAACGACAAACCATTCCACAAGTCAACAGAGAAGAAGTAAAAAAAGTGTCCCCACACTAACAGTCCACAGCACATTCACACTGTTATGCAGTATATTACTAAACCCTAATCCTCACACATTACGTTTCTGTGCATTTGGAGTAGCACATATTATATAGCACACCGTTACAAAGATGCCACATCGTACCCCACTGAACCGCGGCGCTTTGCCGCGTTTCCTGTGAAAACCCTGCGAAACGGGAAAGAGGCGAAATTAAGACCTGTGCTTTGCGCCGAGCGGAGAACACAGTTCTTAAAGTGAACGTGAAAGCGGAGGAGAGTTTAATGCACTGAGCTCCCCGAGCCTTTTCCCGGAACAGGTGGTGAGATAGGCGTCTGTCCTCGGTGGAAGCACAGGAAAAGAGGGTAGGGGGGAGGGGGGTGGAGCGGGACAGGGAACCGGGAAGGGGAATATTATCACAAACCGGGGTGGGGGGTGGGAGAGTGTGATTGCGGACTGGGAGGCAGGGGGAGGGGGGCGGGGACCCATATATAACGGGGCGGTCCTGATCAAGACTCGTCATTTTCATTTCGGCGGAAAAAAATACAGCGGCACAACGGCGGCCCCTAGCGGTCGCGGGGGCCCTACGCAAGCGCGCAGTCCGCCTATAGCAGAGACGGCCTTGAAAGACGCAACTAACGCGCTGTGGAATAGGGCCGTGCTTCCGGTAAATACAAAGACCACCATGACTCGTTCTCCACATCCTCAACAAATCTACTCTCCATTACAGCCTCAAAGCAACTGAAGTCTGCTGTGGCACATCAACATTCCACGCCTTTGGCCAGAGAGCCATTAAAAAGGAAGCAGAAACCTACACTATCGGGTGTGACAGTGATAGCCTATACATCCTGACACGAGAAGTGCGTTAAAATACAGTGCACCATGTTAGATAACAACCCTTTGTACTGCCACCTAATTAATCCCTGTTTAATATAGTTCATTTGCATATACACGTGTACATTAAACAAGGGACGGATTTGAATTCACACTGACAGTACTCGCTTTAGCTCTTGACAGACAGGCGAATGACCGGCCTTCATAAAAGAGGGGGACGCCTCCGTAAAATAGGGGAACCAAAAATACGGGAGGGGGGGGTGGGGGGTGGGGGGTGGCAATGCATCTATGTGTGCAAATCCGACAAACAGTTTTCCCGGTGTCCCTATTTCATGAAGACATTCCCAGGGAGGCTGGGGTACAAAGACGCCGGCAAAAAGGCCGGGGGAAAGTGCGGGTGTCTCTTTAAAGCAGAGCAAACGCGGTTCCTTCAATTTATTTTTTCTTTCTGGCAATAACCCTCTTGGATACCCAGAGGAGTAATTATAATTTGAATTTTCTAAGTCAGAGCCAGGCTACAGACTTAATTTATTATAAACTCTGTCAGCCTCAGTCTGTTACATGTGATATTATTGTGGAGGACCCTTGGAAAGAGGGAAGAGAAGGAGAAGAGTAAGGGACAAAAAGGAGGGAAATAGGGAAGAAAAAAAACCCTTCACACACAACTTTAATACATGATCTCTCTGCAGATACGGAGGCTTGTTATTTATGATTACCGACGACGGCCTCAGAAACCTGGCTGATTTTCCGAAGCCGGAACATTTCCATAGCGGAGGAATTTCTGATTTGCGGAGCTGGCTTCTCAGACCTCACAATAGACAGGCAGAGAGATTGAAAAGCTCTAGAGATGAGGCCTCTTTATTTTTTTAATGAAAGGCTGTAGAATATATTTTCCCATTCCTCCCCCCCCCCACCCCTACCCCCACCCCCACCCCTACCCCCACCCCCACTCTGAAAACCCCCTCTGCGACAACCCCCCCCCCCCCCAATCTGTCAGAGAGGCGGGCTGAGGAGTTCAGCTCTATTACAGGAGAAGAAGCAACACCCCCCTGTCCCCAGACTGGGGGTACGAGCAGCCCCTCCCCCCGCCGCCCCCACCCCCAGCTGATTGACAGCTTGTCACCGTGACGTCTTATTCCATCTCTGTTGTGGAGAAAATTAATGCCACAGCGCAAAGCCTGATGACTCGCTGTCATCTTCGAAGCCCTCACCTTTTATCATTGCTCTAAATAACATTTCAAGCCTACCGTCTTGTGCTGGACAATCCGGTCAGGGGACATTAAATCGGATGACTGTGAAATGTCATAATGGAAATAGAATGCTAACAGCTTCCACCTCCTCTCCTCTCCTCCCTCTCTCGCTGTCTCTCTCTTTCTTCCTCTCCCTCTCTTTCCGTCTCATTCTACCCCTCTCTGTCTCTACCCCCCCCCACCCCCACCCACACACACACACACACACACACTCACGCTGTTGTTGTGGCCTCTGCCGATTTTGGGGCCGAATGACAGGGAAAGTAAAGTAGTGGTTGCCGCCTCTTTAGTGGAGTTCACCCTGCCCCTGACACCCATTAACATCCATTAGCCTGGAGTCTTTCTCCTTTCTCTCTCTCTCTCTCTCTCTCTCTCTCTCTCACACTCTCTCTCTCTCTCCCTCTCTCACACTCTCCATCTCTCTCTCTCTCTGACTCTCACTCTCTCTCGTCCTTTCTCTCGCCTCACTCACATTATAATGAGTAATCCGTTATGACTTCACGCTGCTGACAGAAAATGTTTAAAGCACTGCTGCGATCAGTTTTATTCATTTATTTATTTTTCTTAATTCACAAACTTTCGAGGACAGGAGAAAGGGAGCGACCGCAATGGCTTGTGCAAACAGAACAAGATTCGCAAACCCTCCGCATTCCTTCACCCTTCCACCCCCCACTCTCCCCCGCCCATCACTGCCAAGAGCCATGAAAGAGTTTGATCCTGATTTTTCTGATGTGGCTCTCGTAGCGCTATTACAGGCACCCCGTTTTGACACCGGCTGTGTGCGCGGGGGAGACATTCTGCAAGCTAATTGTGGAAAACACAGTTAGTGTTATGAGACTAGCGGTGGGGGTGGCTGACAAAAAAAAAAAAATCTTCGTTTTGACAAATCAGTTGATTGATTTAATGATGAACTGACAGTGAGTGACACTGAGGTAACTGGCATTGCATGAGAGCCGACTTGTTAGCAGTGAATTTGTGCCTTGAGACGTGCTGTGATAATGACAGTCTGTCACTTTATCAACTGTTAATGTGTCACTGAAGAAAGGCACCAGAGAGACTCATTTACCTGAAATGAGACACACACACGCACATGCACACACGTGTACACACATACACACGCGCACGCACACGCACACACATAAATACACACAAACACACACACACACACACATGCAAGCACACATACATACATACACACACTCACGCGTACACATGTGCATGCACAAACACACACACACAAACACACACAACAAATACAAACATACAGGCAGGCACACATTTAAAATTGAATCAGATGAACATGCTTAAGGTCGAGCAGACACATGAACAAACGCAGACAGACACACATGAACGTGTGTGTGAGCCCAGCAGTCTTCAACTCTAAGACAACGCAAAGCCCTCTGGGATTGGAGCGGCCATTTCCTCATAACCGGAATAAGCAGAGAGCCGGAAAATCAATATGAATTAAAGCGCGCGCTCATCGCCCGACTCAATGAACGCTTCGGCCCAGTTGATCAGGAGCAGCGTCTCACCGATAACCCTCCCCCAGCAGCCAGGCAATCGCCCCCCCTGTCTACTCAACTATCCAAACAATACATTAAACCACCACCCAGTCCTTTATCTATCCCAGATACGCCCCACTCAATGCCGGCCGCTAGGCCAAGCCGTTACGCCGAGACCATAAAACAGCGCTATTGACAAACCGTACTTTATTTCAGTCCAACATTTAACGGGAAAAACAAAGGTCAACCATGGAACGTAGCAAACCGTGTGTGAGACAGGCACGACAAGAAACTAGAGTCCTGCACAATGCAATGACGGCCAGAATACCGTAAAGCATCAGTTCCGTACGTTATAAACTAAAAGTTTAGAAGTTTGAAACCAATAACACTGACAGTTGCACTCAAAATGATTCAACCCCCTTCACTTTTTGCACACTTCATTGTGTTGTAGATTTAATTTTAAATGGATAAAATTGCCATTTTTGCCCATCAATCTACACTCAATAACCCATAATGACAAAGTGAAAACATGTTTTTAGAAATTTTTGCAAATAAATTAAAAATCTAAATCTCTCATGTGCATAAGTATTCAACCCCTTTGCTTTAATGTATTTTTAAAGTATCATATTTCATATTTGGTCGCATATGCTTTGCATGCTGTTACTTCCTGAAGTCTGTGACCCATCAACATCAAAAGACTCTCGATATCTTATTTTCAGGTACTGTTACAAGCATTACTATGTCAGTATGTAAATATATGCTGGTCATGTGTTCCATACTGTACCAGTGTAATTTACAGCTGAATCTAGTCTCACCCCCAAATTCCCATAGAGATCCATTCAAACGCAGAGAGATTATAGTAATGCTTGTAACAGTACCTGAAAATATGATATCGAGAGTCTTTTGATGTTGTTGGGTCACAGACTTCAGGAAGTAACAGCATGCAAAGCATATGCGACCAAATATGAAATATGATACTTTAAAAATACATTAAAGCAAAGGGGTTGAATACTTATGCACATGAGAGATTTCAGTTTTTGATTTTTAATACATTTGCAAAAATTTCTAAAAACATGTTTTCACTTTGTCATTATGGGTTATTGAGTGTAGATTGATGGGCAAAAACGGCAATTTTATCCATTTAAAATTAAATCTACAACACAATAAAGTGTGCAAAAAGTGAAGGGGGTTGAATAATTTTGAGTGCAACTGTATGTAAATGCCCTGGTATGTTTAATACGCGCGGTCATTCGTTTAAGTTCAACAGCGAAGCACAACAAAATGTTTAACGCGACCTTAGACTGCGCGCACAGACAGAACTGAACGGCGAAGCTCCAATCTAACGCCGCAGCCTAGGCCGCTGTGACAGCCCCGTCTCTGCACAACAGACCGAGCGACTCGACACGCCACTTCCAATCCTCGCTGGAAAAAAAGAGAGGGAAATCAGCTGAAAGTCATCCGATAGGTCTTTATGCCTTTAATGATGTGGCGCCCTTTAAATAGAGCGAGTGAGGATGCATTAAAGGGATTTAATTGCATTTCCCCCCCCCCCCCCCCCGCTTATTGCAGGGGACACTGACGATTGCACGGGGAGCATCTCCCTTCAAAAGCCGGTCCCGGCTCGCCACAATGCGCCGTATTTATGCCCGTTATTTATATATTTATTTCCCCGTGCTGAAGGGGGTGGGGGGGTGGGGTGGACGGCGATAACGCTATTCGCGTGCGACTCTCGCTCCCGTCTGCAGACAGCTGATTCCATAAAGATAGAGGCGAGAATAAATTTGCAGAAGCCCACTACCCCCATGCGCCGCGCTAATCTGTTTGAGGAGCATTGTATGGCATTAGTACCAGTACTTCATGTTATCTCTCTCCCCTGATAAGGTACATCTTTATTAAATTCACTTATTGAAAGGGTGTCAGGCAGGGAAAGGGAATATGGTAATAGTGGGAAAAAATTAAAGCACCCTCCACCCCCCCACCCCGCCCTCACACACACACACATACACACACACACACAAACACACACAGATACATACACAATACACACAAACACACACTCCACACAAACAAATACACCCACACACACACACACACACACACACACACACACAGATACATACACAATACACACAATCACACACTCCACACAAACAAACACACCCACACACACACACACACACACACACACACACACAGATACATACACAATACACACAATCACACACTCCACACAAACAAACACACCCACACACACACACACACACACACAGATACATACACAATACACACAATCACACACTCCACACAAACAAACACACACACAAACACATACAGAAACAGTGGCAGTCATATGGATGGACTGGGCAATAAAACAGAGTGAATGGCCAGAGAACGAGGGAGAGGACAGTGCAAGAGAGAGAGGGAGAGAGATAGAGAGAAAGAGTGAGATAGAGAGAGAAGGTGAAATAGCATTTCTTTTCATTTTAGACCACCCCCCTCCGCCGCAAGCCAAGCACAGACACACACACAGACACGCACGCACGCTCGCTCGCTCTCCTTGGCGCATATGTCAGAGTACTGCAGACCTGTCCTGGTCCAAGAGCTCCCCTCTCTGAGAGTCACACGGTACTGTACCAGGGAGAGGGAGGCCCGCGAGCTCCACTCCTCTCCGCGCCGCTCGGCTACTGTATGTAGGTCACGCGTCCGATATTTGGCCTGTGGAGTATTTTCCACCGTTGCTAGACTAGAGATCAAACAGATTTCCCAGCGTGACTTTTAACTTAAATTAGAACTGAATCTGCACACGCGCACACGCACTCACACATGTACGTACACACACACACACGCACACACCCGCAAGGAGAAACCAGCTGGCATAAGTCAACGGCTAACGCCGACATGGTAAACGAGAGCAGGTTAGCTTAAGACCCGGAATCACAGCGCTCTGTAGAAGAACCGCGCCCCGTTACTCTATCTGCGTCAAAATCTGCGCCGAGGTTCGGAGAGGTACCCCGATAAAGTGGAGAAATTAAGTACGGTCTAAGGGAGCCCCTTTTGTCTTAGAGGGGTATCCGCAGCCAGGGCTGTCGTTAAGTGGCGTGGAGAGCGACAATGGGCTCAAAGTGGCATTTTTGTGCTCCCATGAAGGCTCGGAGTGATCGCCACCGAAAGGGTTCACACCGCAAAGACAAAAGGGGGCGGCCATGGTCATTGTGCGCCTCAGAGAGGGGGTCCGGGGGGCGCTGCGGGCCAAAGGGTTGCACTGAGGGGTACCGGGCTCCTTTCAGTAGATATGGGGAAAACCATTCAGCCTCAAACGCTGCTGAAAAGACCCTGTCAAACACCCCCCCCCCCCCGACCCCGCTCCCCCCAAACCCCCTCCCCCCTCTTGGGTCCCTCCGCTCCTTCCCTGATTCTCGGCAGCCAGCGCGGGCCCACTCCCAGAACGGGGCCGGCCGTCGTTTTTTGAAAAAAGAGGTCACGCCGGCCAGCCTGCTGCCAGTCCGCCGGTCCCAGGCTCGCTGCTCGCCAAGGTGGACGCCACCCCTAAACTTCCCCCCCGCCCCCAACCCAAGCCCCTAAAGCCCCTCGACCCATCACAGGGTGGGCCGAGCGGCGTATACGCGCATACCAATGCCCCTCTTCGCCAAAGGAAGTGCCACAATGCCCCAGACTTAGGCGCAGTTTCTGAAAAGCTACTGAAGAGGCCGGAGCCTAGAGCAGGAACTTCCTGCTCTGGGGGGGGGGGGTTGAGAAAATCCCTGGCAAAAGTTTTTACAGAGTTCTTTCCTTTTGGACAAACCAGCGGAAACGCAAGAGCGAGTCTACCGCTGCTGTTATGTACACAGCCGCAAAAACCCCGCCCACAAACATAATCTACTGTGAGCCTAGCGGGAGCCTAACGGCCCCCACGGCACGTCTCCTTAGCACCTCTACGGCTAATAATCACAAGGAGCGTTAGCGCAACTGACTGCTGTGCCCATTAAAAATGCTGCAGGGCCCATTTTGACTGGCATGGGAGCCATGGAGGACGGTGCCAGCTTCCTGCCGTCGGCACAAGGCCCACCTGTAAAACAGCGAGCCGGAGGCGCCGGCAATGCTCAAACTCTCATTATAAAAGCACTTTGAGAGAGAGCTGAAGCATTCGGAGGAAAGCCGTTATGCGGTCGTGGGTGTTATTTGCATTTTAATAACTGAAGTTATGGAAACTTGCACGCAGTAAGTGAATAGTCCAACCCTGCAGGTGTTTCTGTTTCACTATGTGAGTGGTACACTGCACCAGGGCGTCTGCCGTACTCACGTATCGGTTGATTATCTCCAGGCGCTCATGGGGGTCGTCCAAGATGTTGACGGACAGGTCGGAGATGGAGACGGCGGCGGAGGCGGTGAGCGTGACCAGCAGCACCAGCATGCCCTCGCCCTCCTCCAGGGGAATGTCCAACTTGTGGGTCTGTTCCTTACTCAGGACTGACAGGTCCACCTGACACCTGAAACGCACGCACACACGTACGCATACACATACACACGCACGCACACACATACACCCACACATGTACACACGCACGCACATACACCCACACATGTACACACGCACACACACACACACACACACCCACACATGTACACACGCACACACATACACACACACACACCCACACATGTACACACGCACGCACATACACCCACACATGTACACACGCACGCACATACACCCACACATGTACACACGCGCACACACACACACACACACACCCACACATGTACACACGCACGCACATACACCCACACATGTACACACGCACACACACACACACACACACATGTACACACGCACGCACATACACCCACACATGTACACACGCACACACACACACACACACGCACACAAAACTGCGATGAGAAATGTCTCTTTAACATGATAAACACACACAATTGAAAGACATACATACCTGAACTCACACAAACACATACACACATTGGGTGGAAGAAACATACAGATGTGTGCACACATACACAACATTCAAGTAAAACAACTCATATCACTCACTCATAACATATCTTAGAAAAAGAGGACCATAGTCACGTGAATCACTGTTTTCACTGCTGTACATTTTCCCCTAGACTCATCATGTATCCACACGGATTCTCATACACACACACACACACACACACACGCAATTCAAAGGTACCAGCCCACACACGCACAGGGATCTGAAATTCCCACCAGCTCTCTGCTGCAATTTGAATTATTTTCAAATGAGTGAAAAGTAAATACTGTACGTAACACGGACGGTGAGTACAGAACTCTCTGCGGATGTCGAGAGCACGGAGGACACGGAAGCGGTCTTAGCGCCGAAATGAAAACAGACGCTACGCGTAATGTGAACATGAGCTCCGACAAACCGCCCCCCCCCCCCACCCAACAAACTAAAGAAGCTCATTCTCCTACAACACATGCCTCACTGTCACCTCCAACGGCGCCTGTAATGTGACAAGCTCGCGGCGCTGTCCAATGGCACTTCCGCTAACTAGCTAACCATGTCTTTTAATGAAAACGTCAATTGATCCTGAAGAGCGAGATAATGCACTTGGTCCCCTGAACGGCAGGCCCGGGCAGTATGGGGCAGGCTGAAATAAATGGGCATTTAAAGATGGGAAATAGCCAATTACAAGCGACGGAGCCTGGGGAGCAGAGGAGAGCCCCCCGGAACGTTCCGGGTGTCACTTGGCAGTATGGAGGCGAGTGGCTGGCGGGACGGGATGAGGGGAGCGGGAGCGGGGGCGGGGGGGGTGGGGGGTTGGGGAGTGCAAAGTTAGCAGGTCCAATCCCCTCTCTCCTGCCCCATTAGGGCTTCTGTCTCCCGGATTTAATGGGGCCTTGTCAGGTGGAGAGGCTGCACACAATCTGTGTGGAGCCGGGAGGTTCGAGGCCTGAATATAATGAAGTTTCCTCCGTGCTAAAGAAGCGGGATCTTTTCTCAATACTAGGGATAACCCCCCTCCCCCGCTGTCGAGTGTACATCACTAAAATGGGAGCAAATAAGGCTTTGCTTTGACTGATGAGCCAACGGATGGGCTATTAGGAGTGTAAAACTAAACCACAGCCCCCCCCCCCCTTTTCTCTCTCTCCGGACCTTTAGGCTCCAAATTCAACAACCTGCTTTAGATGCAGACTGTGCCGTCTACTACCTCCAACACTTGCCCATAGCCCTCTGACTAAAACTAGCCGGGACTCCCAGTCTGAGGTACAAATATACAAACTCAGGAGGAAGTGATGCGTAGTGGGTTGGGAGATGGACTTTGCGACCAGCAAGGCTTGAACCCTCCGTTTATCACGTTGCAGTTGTACCACTGGCCGAGGCGTTTAACCCCAATCCCTTCAAAAACGGGTAACCCCTGGCTAAAGAGCCGCCTAAAAACAAGCGTGTTCCTGATTGGTCCACACGGCGGGCGTGGCGAATATGAGGCGGGCGTCAGCAGTGATGTCAGAAGTGACACGCACTGTCCCCGAATCGCTCGCAACCCATCACTGCCCCGGGCCTTCATCTCGGCGATCAGTGCGGCACACGGTGATTTATGGATCCATTACTCCACCGTACGCGTACAACCAGTCGCAGGGCTAATATACATCCATACGTCCTCCACAGATGGGTATAAAGGAGCCGTCCAGACCCACAAACCCCTAGGGCTGTAAAAATCAACGTCCCACCCCCCCCCTCCCAAAACCAATCCCCCCCTCCCAAAACCAACCCCCCCCCCCATAGACCCAGACCCCCCCTTTCACTCCCAGACAAACTTCATAGGGCTTTTCCCCCCACATTTCAGTGGAGCACCAGAGGGTAATGCATTAAACAAAAACCTCACAGGGGGAGGGGTATCGCCATAGGGGCTTAATTTTAGATCTGATCCAGACAGGGAGGGAAAGAGATGAGGACACATTTTGAGCTGCATAGGTAAAATAGCTCTGGTCACCCTTTTTATATCCCCTGGTATCCTCGTTTGCTCCAGTGATTTTTTATCTCTCTTATTCTCTCAGGTGAGAGCCACAAAGCTCCACAAGACCGTTTCTGGCGTTTTTCATGTTATAAGACTCTTTAAAGAGGTGCTTAAAGCCACTGTTTGAAAAATTAGCCCTATTTTACATTACAAATATCGTGTGCCTAATTGGGAGCTTTGTGGTAAAAGGTCAGCAAGTATTTGAAAATTACTCCCAGGGCAATTGTTTAAGTTTCACATGCACACAGTTGGTTCTGTAATGGCTAAATTAATTAGCACAAGTCTCAATTCAAGTATCCAGCTGAGACTAATAAAGCATAACAGAAGGTGAACTGTTAGCTTAAATGATGGTATTTAAGCGCTATACTGTGCCGTTCTGCTGAATTACGCGGCCGGGACTTTAGAGGTGTCGGCGTCTGTGTGCCGGACTGGTGCGGTTGCCGCAGTGACCTTGACATGGACTCTCCTGCCCCCCTCCTGGACAAGCAGGGGGTACCGTTACTCCGTTCCATATGTGAATATCACGAGCCAATCACCAGCCAATCAGAAAAACCCAGAGGAAAGCCCATATTTACTTTACTTTGTCCTTTGGGTAAATTGTGCTGCCAGAGAGTCCCTGGATTTATTTTACCTTCTGAATAATTCAGTCCAATGGGTGTGTCTGAGCTCTGGGACAATCTAAGGCCAGGATCTCAAACTACAGTCCTGAAGGGCCACAGTGTCTTCTGTGGATTCCTTTCAATAAGCAGCCAATTTAGGCCTTGGAAACAAGGTGTGCAGATTATTTAGCCAATAAATTACTTAAATTAAGCACTTAAGTGCAGGAACACATCAAGAACCAGTGAAGACAGTGGCCCTCCAGGATTTGAGTTTGAGATCTCTGATCTAAGGTGCTGATATCTAAGGTGCTGATATCCTGCGCGCTCATCCATGTGCTCTCTGTAGCATCTCGTAGGGTGAGATGCAACAGACACACGTGGCACAGTTCAGTTCCCTGGAGTGCCAGTCGGTCACCCACCTGCCCATGAAATCATCCCTTTTGCCTGCGTCTTTGTCCCAGACGGTGATGTCAACGAATCCACCGTGCTCCTCGTACATGTGAAAGTCAAACTGCTCCCTCCACTGGGGGGTGAGGGTTTTGGGCATAGTCTGGGAAACAGAAAATACACAGAGGAGAAAAAATCTTCTGAACAAGTCGTACAGTGATTATAATTGGAGGGTAAACAAGTTGGGATGCTGAGCACAGCATTTGGAGTTTCTTAACACTAGTAGCTGAAACACTGGTACCAGCACCAGTGTTATTACTGAACAATACTGGCACGAAGAGTAACACCAGTGTTATTATGGAACAATACTTGCACTAAGAGTAACACCAGTGTTATTATGGAACAATACTGGCACTAAGAGTAGCACCAGTGTTATTATGGAACAATACTAGCAGTAAGAGCAACACCAGTGTTATTATGGAACAATACTTGCACTAAGAGGAAAACACCAGTGTTATTATGGAACAATACTGGCACTAAAAGCAACACCAGTGTTATTATGGAACAATACTGGCACTAAAAGCAACACCAGTGTTATTATGGAACAATACTGGCACTAAGAGTAACACCAGTGTTATTATGGAACAATACTGGCACTAAGAGCAACACCAGTGTTATTATGGAACAATACTGGCACGAAGAGTAACACCAGTGTTATTATGGAACAATACTGGCACTAAGAGTAACACCAGTGTTATTATGGAACAATACTGGCACTAAGAGCAACACCAGTGTTATTATGGAACAATACTGGCACTAAGAGCAACACCAGTGTTATTATGGAACAATACTGGCACTAAGAGGAACACCAGTGTTATTATAGAACAATACTGGCACTAAGCGTAACACCAGTGTTATTATGGAACAATACTGGCACTAAGAGCAACACAAGTGTTATTATGGGACAATAATGGCACTAACAGTAACACCAGTGTTATTATGGAACAATACTGGCACTAAGAGCAACACCAGTGTTATTATCGAACAATACTGGCACTAAGAGCAACACCAGTGTTATTATCGAACAATATTGGCACTACGAGTAACACCAGTGTTATTATGTAACAATACCGGCACTAAGAGCAACACCAGTGTTATTATGGAACAATATTGGCACCGAGTAACACCAGTGTTATTATAGAACAATATTGGCACTACGAGTAACACCAGTGTTATTATGTAACAATACCGGCACTAAGAGCAACACCAGTGTTATTATGGAACAATATTGGCACCGAGTAACACCAGTGTTATTATGGAACAATACTGGCACTAAGAGTAACACCAGTGTTATTATGGAACAATACTGGCACAAAGAGCAACACCAGTGTTATCATCGAACAATACTGGCACTAAGAGTAACACCAGTGTTATTATGCAACAATACTGGCACTAATAGCAACACCAGTGTTATTATCAAACAATACTGGCACAAAGAGCAACACCAGTGTTATTATGGAACAATACTGGCACTAAGAGCAACACCAGTGTTATTATAGAACAATACTGGCGCTAAGAGTAACACCAGTGTTATTATGGAACAATACTGGCAAGAAGAGTAACACCAGTGTTATTATGGAACAATACTGGCACTGAGTAACAGCAGTGTTATTATGGAACAATACTGGCACTAAGAGTAAAACCAGTGTTATTATGGAACAATACTGGCACTAAGAGCAACACCAGTGTTATTATGGAACAATACTGGCACTAAGAGCAACACCAGTGTTATTATGGAAGAATACTGGCACTAAGAGCAACACCAGTGTTATTATGGAACAATACTGGCACTAAGAGCAACACCAGTGTTATTATGGAACAATACTGGCACGAAGAGTAACACCAGTGTTATTATGCAACAATACTGGCAAGAAGAGTAACACCAGTGTATTATGGAACAATACTGGCACTGAGTAACAGCAGTATTATTATGGAACAATACTGGCACTGAGAGTAAAACCAGTGTTATTATGGAACAATACTGGCACTAAGAGCAACACCAGTGTTATTATGGAACAATACTGGCACTAAGAGCAACACCAGTGTTATCATCGAACAATACTGGCACTAAGAGTAAAACCAGTGTTATTATGGAACAATACTGGCACTAAGAGCAACACCAGTGTTATTAAGGAACAATACTGGCACTAAGAGCAACACCAGTGTTATTATGGAACAATACTGGCACTAAGAGCAACACCAGTGTTATCATCGAACAATACTGGCACTAAGAGTAACACCAGTGTTATTATGGAACAATACTGGCACTAAGAGCAACACCAGTGTTATTATGGAACAATACTGGCACTGAGTAACAGCAGTGTTATTATGGAACAATACTGGCACTAAGAGTAAAACCAGTGTTATTATGGAACAATACTGGCACTAAGAGCAACACCAGTGTTATTATGGAACAATACTGGCACTAAGAGCAACACCAGTGTTATTATGGAAGAATACTGGCACTAAGAGCAACACCAGTGTTATTATGGAACAATACTGGCACTAAGAGCAACACCAGTGTTATTATGGAACAATACTGGCACGAAGAGTAACACCAGTGTTATTATGCAACAATACTGGCACTAATAGCAACACCAGTGTTATTATCAAACAATACTGGCACTAAGAGCAACGCCAGTGTTATTATGGAACAATACTGGCACTAAGAGTAACACCAGTGTTATTATGGAACAATACTGGCAAGAAGAGTAACACCAGTGTATTATGGAACAATACTGGCACTGAGTAACAGCAGTATTATTATGGAACAATACTGGCACTGAGAGTAAAACCAGTGTTATTATGGAACAATACTGGCACTAAGAGCAACACCAGTGTTATTATGGAACAATACTGGCACTAAGAGCAACACCAGTGTTATCATCGAACAATACTGGCACTAAGAGTAACACCAGTGTTATTATGGAACAATACTGGCACTAAGAGCAACACCAGTGTTATTAAGGAACAATACTGGCACTAAGAGCAACACCAGTGTTATTATGGAACAATACTGGCACTAAGAGCAAACACCAGTGTTATCATCGAACAATACTGGCACTAAGAGTAACACCAGTGTTATTATGGAACAATACTGGCACTAAGAGCAACACCAGTGTTATTATGGAACAATACTGGCACTAAGAGCAACACCAGTGTTATTATGGAACAATACTGGCACTAAGAGCAACACCAGTGTTATTATGGAACAATACTGGCACTAAGAGCAACACCAGTGTTATTATGGAACAATGCTGGCACTAAGAGCAACACCAGTATTATTATGGAACAATACTGGCAATAAGAGCAACACCAGTGTTATTATGGAACCATACTGGCACTAAGAGCAACACCAGTGTTATTATCGAACAATACTGGCAATAAGAGCAACACAAGTGTTATTATGGGACAATACTGGCACTAAGAGCAACACCAGTGTTATTATGGACCAATACTGGCACTAAGAGCAACACCAGTGTCATTATGGAACAATACTGACACTAAGAGCAACGCCAGTGTTATTATAGAACAATACTGGCACTAAGAGTAACACCAGTGTTATTATGGGACAATACTGGTACTAAGAGTAACACCAGTGTTATTATGGAACAATACTGGCACTAAGAGCAACACCAGTGTTATTATGGAACAATACTGGCACTAAGAGCAACACCAGTGTTATTATGGAACAATACTGGCACTAAGAGTAACACCAGTGTTATTATGGAACAATATTGGCACTAAGAGCAACACCAGTGTTATTATCGAACAATATTGGCACTAAGAGCAACACCAGTGTTATTATCGAACAATACTGGCACTAAGAGTAACACCAGTGTTATTATGTAACAATACTGGCACTAAGAGCAACACCAGTGTTATTATGGGACAATATTGGCACTGAGTAACACCAGTGTTATTATGGAACAATACTGGCACTAAGAGTAACACCAGTGTTATTATGGAACAATATTGGCACTAAGAGCAACACCAGTGTTATTATCGAACAATACTGGCACTAAGAGTAACACCAGTGTTATTATGCAACAATACTGGCACTAAGAGCAACACCAGTGTTATTATGGAACAATACTGGCACTAAGAGTAACACCAGTGTTATTATCGAACAATACTGGCACTAAGAGTAACACCAGTGTTATTATGCAACAATACTGGCACTAAGAGCAACACCAGTGTTATTATCGAACAATACTGGCACTAAGAGTAACACCAGTGTTATTATGCAACAATACTGGCACTAAGAGCAACACCAGTGTTATTATCGAACAATACTGGCACTAAGAGCAACACCAGTGTTATTATGGAACAATACTGGCACTAAGAGCAACACCAGTGTTATTATAGAACAATACTGGCACTAAGAGTAACACCGGTGTTATTATCGAACAATACTGGCACTAAGAGCAACACCAGTGTTATTATGGAACAATACTGGCATTAAGAGTAACACCAGTGTTATTATGGAACAATACTGGCACTAAGAGCAACACCAGTGTTATTATCGAACAGTACTGGCACTAAGAGCAACACCAGTGTTATTATGGAACAATACTGGCATTAAGAGTAACACCAGTGTTATTATGGAACAATACTGGCACTAAGAGCAACACCAGTGTTATTATCGAACAGTACTGGCACTAAGAGCAACACCAGTGTTATTATGTAACAACACTGGCACTACGAGCAGCACCAGTTTTATTATGCAACAATACTGGCACTAAGAGTAACACCAGTGTTATTATGCAACAATACTGGCACTAAGAGTAACACCATGGTTATTATGGAACAATACTGGCACTAAGAGTAACAGCAGTGTTATTATGGAACAATACTGGCACTAAGAGTAACAGCAGTGTTATTATGGAACAATACTGGCACTAAGAGTAACACCAGGGTTATTATGGAACAATACTGGCACTAAGAGTAAAAGCAGTGTTATTATGGAACAATACTGGCAATAAGAGTAACACCAGTGTTATTATGGAACAATACTGGCACTAAGAGTAACACCAGTGTTATTATGGAACAATACTGGCACTAAGAGTAACACCAGTGTTATTATGGAACAATACTGGTACTAAGAGTAACACCAGTGTTATTATGGAACAATACTGGCACTAAGAGTAACACCAGTGTTATTATGCAACAATACTGGCACTAAGAGTAACACCAGTGTTATTATGCAACAATACTGGCACTAAGAGTAACACCAGTGTTATTATGGAACAATACTGGCACGAAGAGTAACACCAGTGTTATTATGGAACAATACTGGCACTAAGAGTAACACCAGTGTTATTATGGAACAATACTGGCACTAAGAGTAACAGCAGTGTTATTATGGAACAATACTGGCACTAAGAGTAACACCAGGGTTATTATGGAACAATACTGGCACTAAGAGTAAAAGCAGTGTTATTATGGAACAATACTGGCAATAAGAGTAACACCAGTGTTATTATGGAACAATACTGGCACTAAGAGTAACACCAGTGTTATTATGGAACAATACTGGCACTAAGAGTAACACCAGTGTTATTATGGAACAATACTGGTACTAAGAGTAACACCCGTGTTATTATGGAACAATACTGGCACTAAGAGTAACACCAGTGTTATTATGCAACAATACTGGCACTAAGAGCAACACCAGTGTTATTATGGAACAATACTGGCACTAAGCGTAACACCAGTGTTATTATGGAACAATACTGGCACAAGGCGTAACACCAGTGTAACTGTACAGTCACAGCAGAATCAGCACCTTGCTCTTGTATTTCTGGTGTCCGAGGCGGAACTTGACGTAGGGGTCACTCAGGCCGTTGGAGTCCATGGGCTGGAGTTCACGACCCTCGATGAGGCTGATGCTGACGATGCCCCTCCACAGCTGGGCCTTACGATGCACGTCAGACAGCCTCATGCTCTGGTGCTGCTGCTTGAAAAGCACACACACATGCGCACACGCACGCACATCATACACACAAACACACACACACAGAAACCACAAGTATCAGTATTCAGCTGCAAAACACAAGATCCTGTGGGACCAACACAAGCAAGCACACGCACACGCACACACACACACACACGTGCACATACACGCACACATGGCCCACATATCTCTCCTGCTGCGCCTGCACACAAAGGCCAATTCACACTTCACACACTATACAGTTTGTATCTAAAACAGATTCCTCTATGTACAGTATGGCAGCATCGAGGCTGAACACAGCAGAGAAATCACAACAAGCCAAATGAAGCTCAGCGACTCCATTCCCTTTATAATTGCAATTACTACATTATCCCAGTACTGTCGTTACCAGTCATGTGATGGGTGTTCCCACCACACTGAATTAGTCCAAATTGCTTCAATGAGCTCCTCAGCCATAACGTGTTACATTTAGACATAATTGCCACTGATCTTTTCCAAAAGAAGACAGAAGTTGATTTGATTGAGCTTACAGCATTTCACGCGGCTTTAAAGAGGCGGCATTAACCTTTGCGCGGGACGCGCCGCGTTTATTTATTCAGGAGAAGGAAGTCTGCGTTTGTCAAGCAAAAGCATTTATACAAGTTATCTCTCCTTTACTGCCGGAGAAGCCGGATTTGCATTGTTTTTGTTTCAAATGAATTTGATTAAACTCTAAGCAAACTCTCCGTCGAATCGCGTGGCTTTGATCTCCTGCAAGCCTCTAATTCATTTTCTCCAGACATTAAACACCGAGAGAGGCTGAGTGTGACTCAATATGAATATTCCTGCTCGATATATTATTCGCAGGAACATACAGTATGCAAATCGAGGATAGACAGGACGGTCTTCCATTGAAGGCCTAATTGAAAGGGCTTGTTATTGTTTTGTTGTTACAGATTGCTCATTACGTAAACAACAACCGCCAAAAGATTTTGATTCCAAATGAAAACACGGGACAAAGTAGGTCAAGAAAGACAATTATAAATAAATAAATACCAGCCGGATTTAAATCACACAATAATAATAATGACATATATATATATTTTTTAATTCAAAGTTCCGTGCCTGAACTCTTCAACTTATGAAAGAAAGTATCGCTCTGAAAAAACAGGGTTGGAGTGGATTCTGGATTTGCCCGGCGCTGATTTCTTTCCTCCTATTGTGTCACATTTATCTATTAAGACGGCCCCTTTTCTGGCTCCATTAAAAATACATTTATATTAAAAGAAAGAAGTACGTAAGTACTCAGAAGTAACGTTTGTTAGGGTAGTCGTTACTTCTCAATTCCCCAATCAAGCCCCCTGCTGGTCCAATTTAGAACTTCAAAGGTTTCGTTGGACGCTGCGTCCGCTACGCTATGTTTAAAGATGCTTTTATGTTTTTTTGTTGTTGCATTTTTTCCCCCACCAGTGCGTTTTGGCAAAGCTACATCACAAATGTAGAGAAGTACATTTGACCTTGACACCAAAGATAGAAACTAAAATAGAGACCATACCCATAGTTAATGGATTCAGTATCAACGTGCGTAAATCAGAAGGTCTAGGGTGCACACGCGTGGAGATTACAGTAGAGAGTAATGGAAGGGTTGCTTTCATTAGCAACAATGATTAATGCCTCAAAGAAGGAAAGTACTGATGTGAATGAAACTCAGAACAATTTTCAAGAAACCTTAAAGTGACCGAGAAAAAGAGACAACCAGTGAAGAACAGAACGGGTTTTTCCGCATGCAGGGACCATAGAGGGTGACGGAGCCCGGGTCATCGTGCTTCCTAGTTAAATGAGAGGAACTGAACCAACCCAAAGAAAGAAAAAAAATTACACATTTCTGAATTGGCAGGATGAGAAACAAAGCATAAACTCGCAGGAGCACAATGGGAAATCATAGGATGTGTAGTGTGAAGCATAGAAGCATATGTCAGAAGTCAGGAACTTGAACAGCAAAATCCCCCCCCTCCCCCCAAGCCCTCTTTGGGTGTGGCTTCCACCCCTGGATACCATGTTCTCACACACCACCTTTGCTTTCATTTCAATTCTCAAATGTTTCCTTTGAAGAGCCAATTTGATTGGTTGTTCGGTTGGGAGTGGGGTTGGCCCTGACCACCCCCCCCCCCCCCCCCCAGCCCCAAGTAGGAAAGCTGCTTAGCCAACAATGACAGGGCACCATGGAGTCGAGCAAAGGCTTTATTTTCAGACCCATCAGCTGCAATATACTGCGCATAGTCTTTAATGGACCTCCTGAGCTTCCGTATTTCCACAGAAAATCCTGAAAGGAAACTGTCTAGTCCTGTGCAGCAGAGGTGTATGTTCATTTCCTAATGAATATTGCATTGCGTTAACTAACACGATCAACACAGCTTTAGCAACAGGATTTCTTTTTTGGTGGGGGTGGGGGGGGGGGGGGATTCTGGTGATTGCACGTCATATATTGCAGCTTGTCGAAAATAAATGGCAGAGAAATAAAAAAAGGACTGAAGACTGATCAGAATGACAGTTGTTTGGAGACACAGGTGGAAGACGTGAGGATAGACCATGATTCCTCGTGTCAGACAGCGCTGATTGGCATGCTGGAGATTACCTTACTGGATCTTTTCCAGCTCCTCCTCAATAGCATAGTCTGTAAATGAGATAAAGCAGTTTAATAACCCCCCCCCCCCCCCCTCCCCCTCTCTCGCTGTGGGGGGAGGGGGGTCAGAGGTCAAAGGGCAGCCAGGGTGGAGCAGGGTCACAAGCGGCCAACATGGTTACTACCCGCAGCCAATATATACTGTGCAAACGCAAGGGGAAAGGTATATATGTACAAACCCCAATTCCAAAAAAGTTGGGACAGTGTATAAAATGTAAATAAAAACAGAAAGCAATGATCTGCAAATCCTTTTTGATCTGTATTCAATTGAAAACAGTACAAAGACAAGATATTTAATGTTTTATCTAATCAACTTTATTGTTTTTTGTAAATAGACACTCATTCTAAATTTGATGCCTGCAACACATCCCAAAAAAGTTGGGACAGGGGCATGTTTACCACTGTGTTACATCACCTTTCCTTTTAACAACACTTACTGTACTAATCCTTTGGGAACTGAGGACACTAATTGTAGTTCTGAAAGTGGAATTTTCTCCCATTCTTGCTTGATATAAGACTTCAGCTGCACACAGTCTGGTCTCTGTTGTCATATTTTGCGCTTCATAATGCGCCACACGTTTTCAATGGGAGACCGGTCTGGACTGCAGGCAGGCCAGTCTAGCACCCGCACTCTCTGACTACGAAGCCACACTGTTGTAGAATGCAGAACACATGCAGAATGTGGCTTGGCATTGTCTTGCTGAAATAAGCAGGGACGTCCCTGAAAAAGACATCGCCTAGATGGCAGCATATTGCTCCAAAATGCATATGTACCCAGCGTTAATTGTGCCTTCACAGATGTGCAAGTTACCCATGCCATGGGCACTAACACACCCCCATACCATGACAGACGCTGGCTTTTTAACCTTGCGTTGGTAACAATCGGGATGGTCCTTTTCCTCTTTGGCCCGGAGAACATGACGTCCATTATTTCCAAAAACAATTTGAAAGGTGGACTCGTCAGACCACAGCACACGTTTCCACTTTGCGCCAGTCCATCTCAGATGAGCTTGAGCTCAGAGAAGTCGGTTGATATATGGCTTACGCTATGCGTAATATAGTCTTAACTTGTATTTGTAGATGCAACGACAAACTGTGTTTACTGACAACGGTTTTCCAAAGTATTCCAGAGCCCATGTGGTTATATTCATTACAGAAGCATGTCGGTTTTTAATGCAGTGCCATCTGAGGGATCGAAGGTCACGGGTATTCAATAGTGGTTTTCGGCCTTGCCCTTTACACATAGAGATTTCTCCAGATTCTCTGTATTTTTTAATAATATTATGGACTGTAGATGGTGAAATCCCTAAATTCCTTGCAATCGTGTGTTGAGAAATGTTGTACTATTCGCTCATGCAGTTTTTCGCAAAGTGGCGAACCTCGACCCATCCTTGCTCGTAAACGCTCGAGCCTTCGTGGATACTCCTTTTATACCCAGTCATGATAGCATCACCTGTTACCTATTCACCGGATTACCTGTGGAATGTTCCAAACAGGTGTTTTTTGAATGTTCCCCAACCTTCCCAGTCTTTTTTTTGCCCCTGTCCCAACTTTTTTGGAACGTGTTGCACACATCAAATTCGTAATTAGTGTACATTTACAAAAATCAATAAAGTAGATAAGGTAAAACGTAAAATATCTTTTCTTTGTACTGTATTCAATTAAATATATGTAAAAGCGAATTTACAAATCACTCCTTTCTGCTTTTATTAGCATTTTACAGACTGTCCCAACTTTTTTGGAATTGGGGTTTGTATGCTTCATGTACACATGCGCGCACGCACACACAAAAGCTTGCTTTGGAATCCCCCTATATGAAGCCAAAGGTGTCAACATTTTCTGTCAGCTAACTTTTGATGTAAAAATTTGGAAAAAGGAGGATTTTCCCAGAGATCTCATTTGGATGCTCTAGTTTGGGCAAGGGCACTAACTAACCCTAAAAGTTTCCTAGTGCTACATGGTACATTAAAAGGGATAAGCTCTCAGCATTGTCCTTCACAAGCACTTGCATATTTGCAGTACAACAGTTAAATATGACACAACAAGTGAAACATCTTCAAAGATAACATCAATGTACATTTATGTGCTATACTCATGTAAACATTAAAACCGTCATTTGAACTGCAGGAGTATAATGACACCACTGTCAATTTGTTTTAAGCCACTAGATGGCGCTACAATGTAAGTATTACGTCACAAATGTTTAACATATGCAAACAAGAGAGTATTCCAAGGCAGGCAACGTTTTGCTAAATTAAGTTTGCATTTATTTTTTTTATTTTCCATAGACTAAAGGAGAGGTCTAGTGGGTCTAACAGAACAAAATACATCCGTAACTGCATCCCATGTTTGATGAAATAGGCTACATGGAACCAATTAAAAAGAAAAATAAACAAAACCAACTTAATCGAGAGAAGGAACTACACAAGATTAAAGCAGCACTTTGCTATGACAACTGTAATGTGAGTGACTTCTGCAATGTGTGTATACATTTTTGGGAGCACTCTAAATCTCAGCACAGCAACTAATTTCCAGTGATTGAGCGATGGACCTATTCCAGGTTGAGGCAATGCTTCAGCCATCTTTAAGACTGTCTATCATTAACTTAAGTGCAGTGAACCAGACGCCTAACAGACGAGGCCCATAAACATTTGGCAAGGTATGCTCTTCCTGGAAACAAAGCAAAATTAAAATGAAATGTCTGGCTGTTAAGAGTGCATTGATTCATTGCTATTTGTTGAGTTATACAAACTAAGGATTGAAACTGCATTTCCCAGCATTCTCTACTCTGGAACTACAGGTCCACTTCAACAAATAGGACCCGACTTTGAAAAATCTCATCCAGAGAAATACAGCAGTAGTACAGCAATACAATAAAATACAACTACGAATTATACATGAAAGTGTAGTATATTTAGCTCTTTGGTTCAACAAGGAAGAGAGTAGGGTCTAGGAATGGGGTACACCAGGAGGCTAATTAATTCTAAGTGGACACTAGCTTGTGGGACCAATAGGGAAAGTGTGGACAACTGAAATCTACTGCTGGACTCACGGTCGCTATGTAAGGCCTCCACCGTTGAGCTTTAGACCTTGTTTTCTGTTGGGGAACACAGTCAGGTTCAGCGAGTCACAACTGTACTGCCAATCATGCATTGAGCAGGGTTAGATGTGCAAATCCAAACTTGGTTTGGCTGGACAGGGGTTAGCAAGCACAGTTAGCATGGAGGGGTCCGTGGCATACGTTGCTCACTGAGTTCATGCAGAGTTGCGTACAGTTCACCCCTCTGCCTTGTACCCCTGGAGCAGGGAGAGATGCTGTCCGTGTGAGTGAGGACTCAGGCTGAAAGAACACTTACTCATCTACTAAGGTGGCAGTGTGGTATAATGGTTAGGGAAATGGTCAGGTTCAATTCCGAGGTAGGACACTGCCACAGTACCCTTGAGCAAGGTACTTATCCTGTATCACTTCAGTATACTGTATATCCAGCTGTATAAATGGTTACTATGTAAAGAAAAAATGCAAAGTTAGCGTCTGCTAAATGGCAGTAATGTAACGTAATGTAATGGTTCACCATTCAGGAAGGCAGAGCATCCTCACGACCAATCGCCTTGAAGAGAAAAGGCCCCCTAAGCACACCCCTGCACGGATAGCGGATTCTGGTTCTTGTAAAATAGAACAACCCAGTCTTTTCTTTTAGTGGCTGATGTCCACATGGACAGAGTCGTAGGAACTGATCTGAGCACCGCTCTCTCTGTAGCTGCATCCATCCAATCGCGAGGTTTCATTGGTTGGTCACATCCAATCGCAAAGTTTCATTGGTTGGTCACAAGGCTCACTGAGAGAGCCAAACGTGAGAGAACGGGTGGACTCGTTTTGCAAGCGGGAGGCCTCCCGACCATGACCGAATGGGCGTGTCCTGCACTAGTTTGGCACGAAACCACGTGATGCGGGATAGCCCGACATGGTCAAAACGAGTCCGCCGAGAGAGAGAGATAAGCTGAATCCCAAACTGAGCCTTCTGGACTGCGGACTTGCAGACTTTAATGCCGTATTTCCGGGGGCAGGTAAGTCTGCATTGATGCAGCCATGTGAAAAGGGCAGGTAGAGGGTGCAAAAGTCCACATAAGAGCGCTTGCCAAAAACGCTGTTTTCACAATCGGTCTGCCCTGAGCACTCATGGACTTGATGAGAACACGCCTTTGAGTCCACAAGACTTTTGAGTCCAGAGAATGGGATTCACCTTAGATACAGAGATTGAGAGAAAGAGAAAGAGAGAGAAGAGGAGAGATGGGGTCACTTACTGCTTCCCTGAAGTCCCCTTCTTTGGGTGTGAGAGTGATGGCCAAGTCCAGGGTCCCCAGGTCGTGGTCGGGATACTGGGGATCCTTCAGATCTAGGGTCACATCCAGGGTCCTACAGGCCGCATGGGTAAGTGTGAACATAAGGACAATAACACCAGGCGTAGCTGTCTGGCTGTAGTTTACTGCGTACAGAAACAGATTATGTGCTGAAGACAGTTTTGAGCCTGCATGTTTTGTCTTCTGTCTTCTGTTACTCAGCGATATGGGACTTGTATGGTATATGCACAATGGTTCCACAATGTAAACCTATATATATTATGTGAAATCATTAAAGGGACTGGAATACAATTTGGTGTGCATTCTTTAAACAGGCATGTAAATTCCAATAACAGCAGAGGTCTTGAGGGCAAATGTTAGCACTTAGCAGTAAATATGCACAAAGGAAAGGAACAGAGGAGGTCATAACATGAAACCACTTCAGTAATTTGTCTTTTCTGTCCCAGTACACACACACACACACACAGGATTGAGTGAAGTCAGTGGAATGAACATGGGACTATATACTTTGCAGAAAATAACCCAATATTATATTGTCATGAATTGACTGTATTTATAGGTTCAACTGAATGCAACATCTGAGATACACACCAGATGGCGCCATTTTACCACAAATAAGGTCTTCGAAAAAGCCCACAGAAAGAAGTGGATAGAGACTGAAGGAACTACGATGGGTGCGTCCCAATAGTCGAAAAGTGCACCCTCTCTTCCTCCACTACCACCTCCTCTATTCCAAAACGGATCTTTGTGTTTTAATCTAATGTCGCTTGATTACATCTTAATTACGTATTAATGGTTACATATTAATTAATGTCTTGACGCAAACCGCAATGTCAGGTACATTGTATACTGTACATGCAAATACATGTACTCGAAACGTTCAGACCGTTTTGCATATTTCCGGGTAGGAGAGGAGTGGTAGTGGGGGAGTGGAGGAAGGGAGGTGGAGAGTGAAGAATATTGGGACGCAGCCAGTACTTCTCCAGAAGACATTAAAACTGATTGCAGAATCCAAAAAAAACACTAGATGGCGGTGTCAAACCATAAATAAGGTCTTGGCAATCACAAAGCTGGCAGAGAGCCATGGATGAAATATCAGAGACAGAAGAGAATTTATATAAGAAATTATATAAGGAAACAGACTGTGTGAAACAGAATGAGAGAAATAAGGAATAACAAGGAACCTTTTATGCTCCAGGGATTCGAGGTACAGGTAAGCCGACCCCATGAAGTCATCTTGAAGACCGAAGTCATAGTCAAAAACCTACAGCAGAATTACATCACCGTTAATCATTATGTAACAAAATACACCACCAGACATTGAAACACATACAATAATAATTGAGTAATACATAATATATATATATATATATATATATATATATATATATATATATATATATGTGGAGGCACTCAAAATATATTTCCAGAACATGCCAATATATTGCTTAATTATTATGCATTTTTGGTGGTTTTATGAAGATATATTGCAGTAAGATGAACGCAGCAATATTTCTCAATATATTTCTATATATCATATTACTTTTGGAAATTATAGGATCTACATATATAGGGAAAAAATATATTGTTGCATAGGGAACGTTACATTGCATTAATTTTAGCAGATGCTCTTATGGGGCAACTTGTACATAAGACAAATCTGAAGTTTTCGAAATACAGTTGACACTCACACACAGTCATTACATTGCAACAGAAAGTGCTCTGAAGAAATATCCTTAATGAAAACGGCTAAGGTTTGGACAAGTGTCAGAAAAGAGGGTCAGGGCTGGGGCAGCCAAAATTCTGCCTGAAGAGGTGGGTCTTCAGTTACTAGCAGATGGTCAGCAGTTGTGGTAACCTCACTCCACCACCAGGGGGCCAGAATGTATAGGCGTTGTGGCCAGACATTGCATCTGCACAGGATTGCAGCAGGCATTTAAGCGATGTGGAACATTTGTATGATAATGTGATTTGAAAATGTAATTTGTTTCAACCCACAGTGGGAGAGGCTGAAGCAATGCATTCTGGGCTTTGGATGTGTGTTTGAACATGTGAGGCAAACTGTGAAGCCACATAAGGCTCCAAGTTTCAAAATCAATGCAGAGTAAAATACTAAATATGAATACATACTATAATTCAGGTGTGGAGCAACATTCAGTTACAAATTCATAGAACAACATTTTTGCAACTGGATTTTTTGCGGAGAGTAATTAAGTTTTATTATTACATATTCAAGAACTTGCCTAAACCAAGGACTTCTGCAACATTGCTGAACTCAAGGGTACAGCAGCAATATCTCACGAGACTACAACCAACAGCCCCTTTCTCCTTTTACTCTCAATTATTTTGCTATGCCCGATCGTATCCACCAGCAAGGCTCACTGCTGCAACCTCCGCCGTCAGTTAGAGCACAGACGAGCATGTGCTCTCCTCAGAAACACGAGGTTAAGCTGTCTTTTCACAGTGCAATCCGCAAGTTGAGCCCACACAGACATGAGTCAGAGGAAGCCACTTCCGCTTAAGCAAGTAGACTGTGGTTGCCAAATTGACCAGCAGGGGGTGCTGGTGAGTGATGAGACATGATCTTCCCAACCGGCTGAGTCCTTCCTTACCTGGCAACACTACAGCCAACCATGTGTTACACTGTGGGGCTGCTGGCCACAGTCAGCACTGGCACTGTCTAGATCAGCTGCATCCGGATACAAATTGTATGCTTTCTTCCATGAGCGCATGTTGAGGGATGGGAGAGGGGATTATGAATTAAGAATGTAACTCTGTCAGATCCTTTAGCCTACACGTTTTCGTGTTTGTGTTTTTGTGTGAAGAAATCCTCACTAAAGGCGCCACCACTTTTATTAGACTGGCGGGTTTATCACTCAAGATAAGCTAGGATAAGGTTGCTATGAATTATGATGAACCTTCAAGTCATCCTCCGAAAAAAATACTTGCCCACAGAGCAGAGGTTGGTATAAGGGTAGCATAGGTTGCGAGGGCCGTTCAGTTCCGTTTCAGTTTGTTCCTCGTCTACCCTCCCTTGCAGAGCACCTGTTAAGTTCACTTGTTGCACATCACAAATTTCGTCACAAAATAGCTCACTTGAGGGAATACAGCAAGGGGAGGAAATGTGTTAAAGTTGGATCCGCATGCGGCCTAGATTCGACTGTGGGGCCCATCCGAACACCAAGATAGGGTCCTATCAGGTTCTGGCCTTTTTTTTATTTTTTTTATTTTGTTTTCTGATTTTTCCCCATTTTCTCCCAATTTAGTAGGCAATTGAACCCCTATTCTAATTCAATTCCCCCATGTAGCAACCGCTAGAGAATCACAACCCCGTCAGCCGGCGGTAGGACGCCACGTCCTCTTCAGGGCGCGACTCCTCCGAGCTCCTGACCGTGATTCCAGCTCGCCCAGGGCCGCTATGCGTGCAGCGATTCTCTCCGAGCCCCTCCCCCCACCCGGAAGCAGCCGCCAATTGCTGCTCCCACAGGGCACCGGCCATGCTCGGATCTGGCAGGACCGGGGCGCGAACCCCGATCCTCGGAGCACAACCGCACCGACTGAAAGTCGGCGCTTTTACCGTTGTAGGTTCTGGCCTTTTAAGACTCGCATAACTCAGGAATCCACACCTCTGCGTACCAGTGCTAACGAAACCACTTGTCAACAGGAACTAATGAGCGTCTAGCTCACTTTATCAGGCAACACAAAAAAAAATTAGATACACATTTGAAAATGGAGCAGAAAAAAAGATTAAATATATGGGCCGGTTTCTAAAGGGCACTTTTGCCTGTGCTGTCCAATTAGTTTTCGGGAATGTCACAAAATATTTGAAAAGGAAACCAAGGGGGAAAGATTGTGGTTGGAAATACTAAGCTAAAACAGACCGTTAATGGCCTTTGAACCACAGAACTATTCATGGTTGCTACATGTTCTTTCTCCGAGCTTCATTTTCACAAGTCCCTGGAGCCCATTAATTTTAAATGACCAGAAAATAAGTCTCCAGAAAATAACATTTTCAGCTTAAACCCACATTTTTCAGCTCGAAGGCCCTTGAACATGCAAGATGAGAAATGACTAGACTAGTAGATGACGGTTTCTATTCTCAGCCATCATCATAGCCCTCTCTATGAGGTCTTTAAAAATTAATTTTTCCTGCAACACGACTCCTCACCTCAGTCCATCAAATAAATCTGCTGTGACACTTCCACTGTGTGGAGAGTCAGAGAGTTCTCCCTGGAGGCATCCTGATCAATACCTTGACTGCGCCACATCCATCAGTGTACTTAGTTATATGCATGCATTTTTGACATTATGTAAATCTTAGTCCCACACGTTACATACTCTGGCCCACTACGCCCCTAACCTATCCCACCCCCCCCCAACCCATTATCGGTCCTGATCTGAGATCAGAATCTCCTCCCACTGCCGTGCCGCGCCCCCCTTTGCTCATCAGAATGGGTGCGCTTCATTAGTTTACGTAGCGTCTGGGCGTAATTTTCACTCGATTTAAATCGGACTCTCCCAGCGGGAGGCTGCCAACCTTCCTGCTCTAATCCAGTGCCGAACAATGGCGATGTCACGCCCTTCCCCGGTCCAATACGGCCGGAACGAGCCCCTCCTGCTCCAGGCTCGACCACCCTCTCCCAAGCCCCGCCCCTCCCGGTCCAATATGGCCGGAACGAGCCCCACCTGCTCCAGGCTCAACCACGCGGAACGAGCCCCTCCTGCTCCAGGCTCGACCACCCTCTCCTAAGCCCCGCCCCTCCCGCTCGTACCTTGACGTAGAGTGGCTCCCGTAGGTTGTCCACCAGCAGGGTGACTTTCTCCTCCCACACGGGGTTCAAGTTCTTGTTGATGGTCCGGCTGCGGAACACCTCCTTCCCCACCATCTTGAACTTCACATACGGATCACTTGTTCCTGAGAGAGAGAAAGGGGGAGAGAGGGAGAGAGAGAGAGAGAGGAAGATGAGTGAACCTGTGGAACTGAAAGGATCTCTACAATGGTTAAACATCTTATTGAAAGTTTTGAGAAAAGTGTGACTTTAGGCCAAAAATGGATTCTGTTAACAACAAAGCTGACGGTGTTTCAATTCCTTGAAATATACAGGGGCCATGACAATGGCAATTATATTTCTGCCCTCAAACTGCAAGCACTCATCCAAAATAATGTAGAACGTTTACAACTGTACATTCTGCATCATATTCATACAGCTGACTTTAATGCGTTTTAAATGACGGAGAGTCCCCCCCATGGTCACAGCAGTTCTGTCCTACATGGGATTTGAACCCGCATCCCATGTGTCCATTGCTCCCTTTCTGAAATCTAAAGAAACACTGAAATGATTTCTCTATGCTGCGTACATGGGTACAAATGTTTCAAATCCCTGTGGAGATGCGATGTGACTCCTCTGGTGATTATTCATACAGGGCACACTGCGTCTTGCTCTTTAAAGTCATTTGCATTGCCCACAGCACTGTAAGGATGGCACAACTTAATGAAAAAAGAAGAGCGGTCCCCTCAATGCTATTATCTTACTCTAAAAAACACAGCCCCTGTGATCCCATCACCAATTTCCATTCTGTTATTGATGAGGTCACACAACACAGGTCTTATTAAGCGTTTGAAGAGCAGTTTTTTAGGAATGTTCTAGACTCCATTGCTTTCAGCTACCAGTGGTGATTGTTAAATCAACAATAGAATGTTCAGTTAAAGGGATAGTTCGGAATTTTGGATATATTGTGTCAATTACGACTTACCCATGATGTAGTTGATTGATGGAAACCAGTTTCAGCTGATGCCATGCTGTCCCTTCTTTTGGACATACACACGTTGCTAATGCTAGCGCAACTCTATGGTAACCGTAGCATCCACTACCAAACGCACTTAAACACTCCACAGTGCACCCAAAGCAAATAAAAAGCGATACTTTACCTTACCTACGAATGTAGTGCCGCTACTGGTCGACTTCAACAACAAAGAGGAGCAACAAGTTGCAATGGCCACGTTCGCTCCGCCGCAGTACTTCCACAGAGAATATTAGGTCATTACAAAGTAAAGGATTCAATGATAGTTTGACTTCAAAAATGATGGTATAAACACTCAAAATAACCCAGATAGACTGTCGTCGTATTTTATTTGCTTTGGGTGCACTGTGGAGTGTTTAAGTGCGTTTGGTAGTGGATGCTACCGGTTACCATAGAGTTGCGCTAGCATTAGGAATGTGTGTATCTCCAAAAGAAGGGACAGCATGGAATTAGCTGAAAATGGTTTCCATCAATCAACTACATCATGGGTAAGTCGTAATTGAGACATTATGACGAAAAATACCGAACTATCCCTTTAAGAACCTTCTTTTTTTTCTTCTTTTTTTTGTTTCTGATTTTTCCCCATTTTTCTCCCAATTTAGTAGCCAATTGAACCCCTATTCTAATTCAATTTCCCCCCGTGTAGCAACCGCTAGAGAACCACCGCTACACAACCCTGTCAGCCGGTAGTAGGAATGAGGTCGCCACGTCCTCTACAGGGCGCGACTCCTCGAGCTCCTGACCGTGAATCCAGCTCGCCCAGGGCCGCTATGCGTGCAGCGATTCTCTCTCCGAGCCCCTCCCCCCACCTGGAAGCAGCCGCCAATTGCTGCTCCCACAGGGCGCCGGCCATGCTCGGATCTGGCAGGACCGGGGCGCGAACCCCGATCCTCGGAGCACAACTGCACCGACTGAAAGCTGGCGCTCTTACCGTTGTACCACGCGACGGCCCCTTTAAGAACCTTCTAATCACACATTTGTGATCGTACACCTCAAAGGGTTAAGCCTTCAAGCTCAAACACAGGAGAGGCCAATTAAAACCCGTCACGTTGAATAATATATGAAATCCTGACAGAGCGCGCTCAAAGCCAGCGGAGTCTGCACATATGCTTTCCGGCGTGTTCTGTATCCCGCCGGTTAGACACAAGGATCTTGGGAGAGCGACGGGGCTGAACACACGTGTCAACATTGCAAACTCCATTAACATCCGGCGCACTGGCCTGAATGCAGGAATGCGGGTCGGAGGGTAAAGTAAACACGCTGGTTTAGAGTCACTACCTGTGCACATCCTCTAGGTGGCACTGTTTCTCCACAACATGGTGAAGGTGGGCTGCTCAGAAACGGAACATGTGACTCTGACCCGCCCCCTGGCCTTTGGTGAAACCGCAGAGGGTACTTCATCAGGGGTGTCCGCTTAATGTACGTACGCTCCGTGCAGCCTTCAGTGGATTAATGCTGGCTGCTCCGCAAATGTAATGTAAAAGGCCTGGAGCGTTTTTGCCATCAATGGGGCAAACGCTCTGGGGACCCAGGTCAGAAGGGCCTGAAGAAAAAGTGGAGACTGAGCACAAATATGAACAATCATGCATGCATGCACGTACACGCCCACACACACACACACACACACACACACATTCACTCAGTCATGCACATATGCACACTCGAACACACACATGCGGACGCACACTCGCATACATATGCAGGCAACCACGCATGCACAAACATACACGCATAAATTCAAGGACACGTACGCACACACACGCACACATGCCATGCGCACACGTGCACACGTATCTGTGCATACGCCAGACAGAGCATAGTTCTTCTATGCCATTGCACTCGGTAAGCCTGTTACCTCTAGACTGTGCTTGCTGCCTTCTCATTGCATCGTTTTATCAGGAAAAAGTAGAGTTTCACAGCGGGAAAAATAAGCATGCTAACCAAGTTTCCAGTGTTATGTGCCTCTTCAATTCAAATTGCACAAACGGTTTGTGTGTTCTTACAATAGTAGCCTACTGAAAAATACCATCAACAGAGCAGGGATCAATTCCACTTCAATTCAGTTAATTTAAAAATGCAATTGCAAATTGACCGCAATTTAACTCATCTCCCAAAAATAATGGAAATTGAAATTCATTAATGAAGTGACCCCTTTCAGCTACCTTTAACTTGTATGTCAGGTTAGGTAAACTCCTGCCATTGCCCTTGACCAATGCACTGGCCTCAGAACTGGAGCGCTGCACTGTGGCTGTCCACTGCTCCTAAGCAGTTAGGATGGGTCAAATGCAGAGGACAAATTATCTCACGGGGTGAACTTAACTTAATTTAACTTAACTTAACTTAATTTAACTTGCACTAAAGATTAATGATGACAGACCTTATTTTTCTGAATCTGATGTTGAAAACTACTTCCGACTACACACTGAATAATAATGTAGCACAGGTGCCGTTACTGTGAAAACCAAAACAATGGGAGTGTGTATGACTCTGTGTGGGTGCATGTAAACTATCTGAATGTGTGTACATGCATGTGTTTGTGTTTATATATATGCATGTCTAAATGGGTGTGTGTGTGTGTGTGTGTGTGTGTGTGTGTGTGTGTGTGTGTGTGTGTGTGTGTGTGAATACATTTATACTGTATGTGTACTATGAAAACCAAAACAATGGGAGCCTGAATGGGTGTACATGTGGGTGCATATACAGTATGTGTATGTGTGCGCACGCATGTGTTTGTGTGTGTGTTGTCAGGGGTGCCGCCAGGGATTTTGGGCCTCATGAAAAGATCTCGCAATGGGCCCCGCACAATGACTGTAATAACACCTCCAGAAGCTAATAATCCACTCACTGGTTTTAAATACTAACATTTTATTGACTGTCATTTTAACACTGAAGTTACAATGACATTACTTGGACTATCATTTAGCACTGGCAGTCACCTTGACATTGCCTGTCTTTTTCGACAGTAGCATTACAATGGCTATCACTTTGGCTGTCAATTACACTCAATGAAATAGGGGGTCTGGTACACCCCCAGAACATTTAGAATTTAAAGAGCTCATTTCACGCATTTCTGTGACTTTTGAGAGATAATATAACAGTGTTTCCCATAACAGTAAACAATAGTGGCACACCACCACACCAAGAATCTGGCCATTGCTACTGTATTATGTAGGCTGTAACTGACAATAAACAACAGTAGGCCTATGCATATGTGTATACTCTCATTTCATACCAATGACTTAAAGCTTACCCAGCTCAATCTCCAATAAAATTTGCCCATTAGTTAAACTCTGCTTCTGCTTTTTCTGAGGTTAGGGTTAGACCACTTGCCTCTCACATGGGGCCCTATCTTACTCCCGGCGCTAAGTGGCGCTAACCCAAACGCAAGTGTCTTTGCTATCTTACACCCAGCGCTAAGCGGCGCTAACCCAAACGCAAGTGTCTTTGCTATCTTACATCCGGCGCTAAGCGGCGCTAACCCAAACGCAAGTTTCTTTGCTATCTTACACCCAGCGCAGGGTTCATTATAACGCCTAGCACTCACGTCGTTTAAATACCATGTACTCTTGCGCCCATTGCAAGTGAACTGGTCGTGTTGGTTTTAAGATGAGGTGTGGCCAGGATTATTTTTGGCATATTGGTATCTTTAGCCAGCAGAAAGCGCTTGCGCTAAAACCACCACAAACCTGGTCTAAAGTCTTGTCGCTTGTTATTTTAACGGGGCATATAAGTGCATCTACATAGGCGTGTGCACAACGCGTATACACCCTCCTCTCTGTTACACACAGGGGCGTGCACAAGCATGACTAAAAATATCAAGATTACAATGTGAAATATTATTATTGTGTAGGCTATATCAAAAATGCATAATAATAAAAGGGTCCATAGGTCTACCTGTCCCTCAGTGAAGGGGAATGCCACATTAAATTGCTTTCAGACCACTCCATCAACATCCAGGCGATGTGCGATGGTTCGGGTAAGGTTACATGTATAGACTATTCACAATTATCCCGGATCAAGCTATGATTTAGCCTATATTTGCCAATAATTCCTGTAATCTTCTGGGGGGACAATCTTCTGTTACAGGACAATGGCTATCCATTAAAAACTTTGCTGATAACACCTAAATCAAGCCTATTGTGCAAATTGTCATTTACACCTAATGCATGAATTTTCATTCAATGGAAAACTCTCGCATTGCAATAGACGGACATTTGAGTTCTGAAAATGCGCTTCAGATATCATTACAATACGAACTCACTTCATCTAGGCCTACAGCCTGTAAGTAAATAGAATGGTTTTCACTGAAAAAAGTTCAAAACCATGTCCAGTGTATTCGTTTTCAAATAGCCTAGGCTACAGTCCCCGGGAATCGCTGTGCATAAGGTTTTTTCGATAGCCTACGGTTAAAAAACGGGGATTAATTAAAATTTCATATTTTTTCAATTACAGTTACCAGGTTTCCATACTCTCATCTTATTAAAACCCAGCTGAAACGATTTAAAGAGAACTAATAGTCTAATTAGAAAAGAAAACAAATTTGCAGCATATTACACAATTAATTTTAATGCCATTCTCTGCATGCGCTTTAACTTCATGCAGGAGCAGGTGTGTTTCCCCTGCTGTGTAAATCGTACTTTTCACAGTCTTCCTGGGAAAGTGGACTTAATTATTTTAAAGCATTAGCCTACGCTACCAGTAAAACAGGTTGGTCACATTTCCATAAGCAGGACATTATAAATCAAGGGAAAGTATGCGTGAACCTATGGGTTCCCAACCTGACAGCTTTAGTGCATTTACTAGTGTCATCATAAAGGAAAAATAACGGTATATATATTAATCAATATTATAATGTACATCATGAATGAACTTCGGATGAAGCTTGAACTTCGAGAACTCAATGAGAACAGCCTCATGGAATTGATGTTTGACAATGCTACATTGTATAATCAAATTCGTTTAACAAGCAAGCTAATTTGGCGTTGTCTAAAGTGAGACTGAAGCCATATTCTGGTAGCTTATTCTCAGCTGTTGCAGGTGCTTTTAATGAAATTTAACCGAATATAGCCTATTTTCTAAAATAACAGCAATGTCGGGAATTACTGGGAACCCGTGCCGATGTTAAACCTTAATGTTAAAGATTATTAGCCTATTGTGTATATTAAAACGCTTCATAATGGTTAGTCCAAATAATACTGATCATACTACTGATCCATATGCCTATTCCTTGCTCGCACTACACATGCACGAGCATGTCTGTTTCACCATCATAGAAGCGATCCACCAAGGTGGAAAAGCAGGCTTTTAAAGGGAATGGGATATGACATTTTGATTGGTTTATTGCATGTTACGCCCAAGACGCACCTATAATTAATGAAGAGCCTAAGTTCAGCCCATTTGCACGTTGCGCTGTGCTTAGCGCTAAAAAACATGCCCTTTAAACTAGCAAAAGTGGACTTGGACACAGCCTAAATGCACTTTACACTATGCGTTTAGACAAAGCGCTAAGATCGCCAAGATAAAGCCCCTGGTCTTTTTGTTGCATGTTATATCTGAACAAAAAGATACCTCTCCGACGTAAAAAAAAAAGCCAAGTTACTCACACATAGCCTACAGAGCGCTGTCTATAAGTCCTTAATTTCAACTTGCAAAAACTAGGCCTGCCTTTAAAAGTATTGATATCAAAATGTGGCCAAGCTACAACTAACAATATTGCGTATCGTAGCTCACACTAAATAAACTAGCTCTATTCCAAAGCAATGCTATCCAAACTTTCCTAAATTATATAATGCAACTTGGCCCTGTGTTTCTTCATCTTAGCATATGAAGAGATTGTGCCTCATGGAACAACATATGATTTCAATTAATGTTTTTAACAGTTTATTGAATAATGACACTCCAGAAAGGATATGGTAATACTTTGTTGGCAAGTTTACTTTAGAAAATGTACAGGTTTTAAAATGTTAACTGCTGCTACAGATTTCTTTACAATTCACAAGCATTTATATCAAGAAACATCATGTACAATAGAGAAAGGGGGGATGAATAAATAAATGCCGGTAAAAATAAGTAATATTTTTTAAATAGCGTACATATAGCATTTTTACAAACGCATCCAGACATGTTTGTGGGTCAGATGATGGCAAATAAGTAATAGTACTAATTTTCTTAACATAATAATAGTTATTATATTTGCAAACAGAATTTTGTGAACACAAGGATATCTATGCTCTGTAGGACCACACAAGTTTTGATAGAAATCCAAATATTCCAAATAAATAAATCAATAAATACATAATAATAATAATAATACATTTTATTCATTCTGTGCTTTTCATTCATAGACCCAAAGCAGTGGATGCAGACAATTATTTAAACATGCCCTATAGTGCAGTAATGTTTCTGTTTCTAAAGTGCAACACATCTGAATCAGAGTATTTCCACTATAAATTATTCTCATTTTGTAGTTTGATGTGGAACATTCAGTTTTCATACAGACCACATTCTCTTGAGATGGTAAGATTAAAAAAACACAGGGCCAAGTTGCATTATATAATTTAGGAAAGTTTGGATAGCATTGCTTTGGAATAGAGCTAGTTTATTTAGTGTGAGCTACGATACGCAATATTGTTAGTTGTAACTTGGCCACATTTTGATATCAATACTTTTAAAGGCAGGCCTAGTTTTTGCAAGTTGGAATTAAGGACTTATAGACAGCGCTCTGTAGGCTATGCGTGAGTAACTTGGCTTTTTTTTTTTACGTCGGAGACGTTTTTGTTCAGATATCACTTATTTTTGGTAGCTAACTAATGATGAACAATGCATGAAGATAATGACATCGAGAGAGACATGCATACAGAATAGTACATGCATTCCAAATAAATGCATGCAGACATTCGTGTAACCTCTACTGACGAGAATGATAACATTTCTCCTATTACCGATAGCCCACAATTACATTAAAAGAGTTTGTTGATGAGCTGTTTTTAATGTCTAATGAAATACAATGAACAGCACCACCTGAACTATGGATCATGAAGAAGCATGTAAATTAATTAACCAAGTCTATATGGAGACATGCATGCACAATAGGCTAGACACAAATACATTGTAGATGAAAGAAATACATACAGCCTAAAATATGGAAATACAGTTGTAAAATAGGCGTATTAGTATTCTATAGAAATAACGTCAGGCTATTCAACACTGGCTTGTCGGATGCGTAACGCCAAGCTTCCATGTCTGGGCTATGAGCTGCCGAACTTCATCACAGCATAATACCTTCGCAGTTTTTTTCCCGGTAGTGTAGTCTAACGTTGTCTGCGGGAAATATTTTGGTACCGGACCATGTAGCTAGGTTTAGTTTAGTTTTCTGTAGTGCAATGGATGTATAAGTAGTAGTAGCCTAGCTTGTACCTGCTTCCTGACTAGCAGCTGACTGATGTTTCTCTGGCAAAACTAACATTGTTGGCTAACAAGCTTAATTGGAAAACGCATATTTCCCAGGAATCTTAGCCAGCAGGAAAATAATAGATAGGGTACTACTAAGAAAGTACTACCAGAGATTATTCTTCTGATTATTATTGTAATGAAAAGTATTTGCAGTAAGATACATTGTCTGCAGAGTAGTGTAGACAAGAGCAATGTTCGGAGGCTATAGTAATTTTTTTAAAGTGACTAACCATGAATCTGATATGTTTACAGAATTTGAGGTTTATAAACCCGATCTCTGAAGGCATTGCAGATTATAGTAGGCTATCGTCAATTCTTAATGTATTATCGTAAATTCTTAATTTTCCTAGTAGTTAATTTTATGGTGACATTCTGTTATGTGTGAAAAGGATAAACTGAACAGAGCTGAAGTGAACAAATGAATGAAGACATAATAAAGAAATGTTGGCCGAGGCGGCCGTTGAAGGTTCAGTTTCCACAGTGAGTCAGACAAGACCGTGGCGCAATGGACAGCACGCTCCACACAGACAAATATTTTTGTCGGCATTTGTGTGAGATTAAAACATGTAGCCAATGGCATTTTTACATTAATGCAAGAACGCAATGTTAACCAGATGATATTCTGCGATGAAACTTTTTTCTTTGCTTTGTTTAACAGGCTACAAGTGAACAGTTAATATTGTAAACGTGTCTTTGCCTTTGCAATAAAAAAACATTCTTCCATGAGAAAACCAGAACACATGCACACTGTTTGAGTCCAAAATGAATTACACTTTAATATCAACCAGGCGAGGTACGAACCCACGTCTTTCGCAATACTAAGGCTTGACGCTACCCAGAAGACCAAAGGGGTATAGTCACGTGATATAGGCCATTTGTCAGTGTCGGTCTGACTTTCACCACAAATCTTAAATTCTGTATTAAAAGAAATAATCATTGTGCAGTTGGACGACAGAAAACCTCAAAATAGTGATTTGTTTAGGGATGTAGCCTGTAGCAGACAAAATGAAAGATCCTGAGTTCAGTCAAACCACTAAACAAATGAAAAATAGGTGGAAGACGTTGTATTATAGTTAACTGTTTTGTCATTCAAGATAATGTTGGTCGCCTCCTTCAGTTGGGAGTTGAACTGGTTCATTGGGTGGGGTATGGAGTGACTGTGAAGATATGAAGTAGGCTAGCACGCATATTTCACTATGAAATTAGATAGGCTAACATGTTCATTTGTACCACTCACGGATTTCCTTTGTGAAACATTGGGTGATGTACTGTCACCCACTCTTTTCTCACTTTCCATTTGTGGAACCCTACGTTTACTTTAGGAAGATGATACTGTTTGTATTAAGCACAGAACTGCGGAAAGCGGTATTAACTCGAAATTCGCCGACTACTAAGACACTGCCCACCTGCCACAGGTTTCACACGGCAGGACTAAACAATTTCCTGCCGGGGGGCGGGTGATAAAAAGGCTCTCTGGATGTGTACTATTTGCCAAAAACAAGAAAAGAAAAAGAAACCGTTAGTTTTATTAGTACATTGTAAATAAAATATTCTATTAATGATGATAGGTTAATAATTTAATATTGAAAAAAATTTACCTAATGTTCTAATAATTTTTTAGGACCCCTGTAGAGTCAGGGGCCCTTAGAATCGTCCTAACCTTTACCCCCATACGGCGTATATATTGTATATGTGCATGTCTAAATGGGTGTGTGTGTGTGTGTGTGTGTGTATATTTATATGTGTGTGTGCATAATATGTATGTCTGTGTGAATTTATGCATGTGCATGTTTGTATATGTTTGCATGTGTGCGCATTTATGTATGTGCATGCTGGTATGTTTGCATGTGTGCGCATTTATGTATGTGCATGCTGGTATGTTTGCATGTGTGCGCATTTATGTATGTGCATGCTGGCATATTTGCATGTGTGTATGTGTATTATGTATGTGCATGCTGGTATATTTGCACGTGTGTATGTGTATTTATGTATGTGCATGCTGGTATATTTGCATGTGTGCGCATTTATGTATGTGCATGCAGGAGACCGTCAGGAGACCGTCCCGACTCATGGCACGGTCCTGCCGAGGCGTCGAGGAGCAAACATGCCCAGTGGACGCAGAGGTACACCTCTAACCTCGACTGTCACTTAGCCGCCTGGAGATTCAGAGAAAGGGTCCAGCACAGTGTCCCGCCTGGTTCAGCCTCAGCACTGCTAATGCAGTGGGCTGGCCTCCGCGTGGAGGTGGAGCTAGCGTGTTAGGATCTGTGCCGAAACATCGACATGGGGATTTTCATCCCACAGCTTCCTAGACTCCAGGCTGGACTTGTCCCACAATGCACCACAACACAGCATCACACTTCTGTTAAGCAATCTGCTAGAGTGGGAACAAAAAAAAAACCCCAGACATAAGCCTCCAAGAACTGCCAAGAGATGTCGTGCATGATCATTCACTCCACGTTTAAAGTGCTCTGTCATCTTCGCCGTATCTGAGCAAATTTCTGACCCTATTACCACACCGTTCCCAGCAGTACCGGTGGGTAGGGAAAGTGGCACGCTGCCATCTGAATCAGCAGGCCTGCCGCCGTTCACGAACACGCTCCACCGGATTACCGGCACAGCAGGCAGGGCCAGCGTGATCCCTTCACCTGCCTACCAAACTGTGACATGAATGAAGGAACCATGATAGTGCAAATACAAACCTGATTAAACATTAACCCCTTGAAGGGCAGGTTTTTTTGTAATGTTTCAAAATTCAGTGTTCTAGAACTCACATATTTGTGAACTTACATCGTAAAGGGTTCATTTCAATGATGCCGTTTCTGGGATGAAGCTCAGTATTAGACAGAAAGGCAGGAGGGTTACTGTCTCAGACTATTATTTACCATAAAGCCTGCTGTACAGCCTCTCTACGCCAGCTCGGGACACTCCCACCTCTCACTACATCCGCCCTGGAAACCCTAACTTATGCCCCTCCCATCAGGAGAAGCCTGCCAGGCTATCCTGACTGCAACCTTTCCATCCTCCTGCATATTTACTTTTGATTTGTTTGCCGTTCTCCTGACAGTTGAAGTCAGCCAGAGAGCTCCAACCTTGAGCACTAATGAGCGTGAGAATATTCTATATTTCTTAATATGTCTGAACTTTCACTCCCTTCTCCTCCCTTCTCCTCCCACTCAGACCTACAGTAGTGGTCCTAGTAATTAAGCCATGGATGATGGATAGACTGGGGTCCTACAGGTAATCACCTCAGACACGGGAGTGTCTACAGCTCCATGATGGATGACGAGTGACGGACACGTGATCCCTTCAGTCTTAGAGCATCATCAGCTGAGTTTTGAAATGCTGTCATGCTTTGCGAAGACATCCAATGCCACGGACATGATTACCTGTGTCCCAACCTCATATTGGGGGAGAGGGCTGGAGGGGCACTTTAAAATCACTGACATAATTGTGGGCCGTTTCAGCGGTTTGGGGTTTGGTAGAACACATGCACACGGCTGACCATCAGAAACAATAGGAATGCAGTGCCGCTTGGAATTATGGGTACAATAATATACGGCAGAAGAGCAGGTTGCCAAGCCTCAGAGGTTGAGTGTTACAGACTCAAAATGGAAAACAGGAAATCCGTAGACGCAGACTCGCTATCAGGGTATCGCCCCCCTTGTCAGATTTTCCTCAGCAAGCCAAAAACGGAAAAAAATGTTTTCCTGCGGCGAACGCATCGCTCATTGATCTGAGGTCGCCATCCATCTCTGCAACCAAGACCTGGCCCTGAATGAGCATAATATAGTGGCGGGGTTCCAAGAAGCAATTCAATTATCCGCCCGGGGATATTCAACCACACAGGGAAACAACAGGCAGCCGGGCTCCTTGACCACATAATGGTCGCTCTCTCTACTTACCCTCTCTCCCTCCCCCTTTCCCATCGCCGGGTCGATACGGTCCGGACACACGGAGCAGTCCTGTGTCTCGCAGCACCGTTCTTATAGACCCATAAACGGCCTGTATTCTCCATCCAGTGGTTCAACACCATGAAATTACACCGAGTACCAGGTGTCCCTGCAAACAGATTCCTAGGGTCTGTGCTCAGTGTGAAAACAGATTGGCAAGGCCGTATTAAAACAGCTCTGGAGCAATCACACAAGCAATCTACAACAACGAGAGAACTCTGTAGCCACTTCTGCTTTTGCCCGTACAGAATGTCAAGACCTATTAGAGAAACCGCCTGGACCAGAGACAGCTCAATACATTAGAACAAGACGAAACAAGTCTTCGTTTTTCAGTTTTCTCAAATTTTGTCAAGGCTAAAAAGCATAGACACAAAAATAATCTCCATTCGCACATACTTAGATGAAGTTTGAGAAGTTGCTAAGTGGTATGGGGGTGAGTCTCCGCAGCAGCAAAGTACCCTCAATCAGAGACGTTTGACTAGAACGGCAGCGCTGATCTAGGATGGCTCTCTCTAGTGAAGCTCTCCGGCCCAGAACCCCACTGCTTCACACAGCTCCACAGAGCAATGTCCTCTTTGAGCTACGGGTGACACAGCGCCTCCCTTTCATCCATCACCACACAGCTGCGCGGTCAGCCTGTAGAAACTCAGGTCAAGACCTTATCCGAGACAAGGGTTGCTCCTCCGAAACTCTGTCAAAGAAACGCGGTGCCTCTTGAAGACCAATCAGCAGCGGCAAAAGGTCACACAGTCAGTGTTTGTTCTGCATAGTCAGCAGTGATTTAACTCGGAGAGACGCACGAGACACACAAGCAGAACAACAGGGGACACATCTAACATTAAGTTCAATGACATCCGGGACTGCCGCTATGACAGCTAACAATTAAGGCACACGTGGTAATACGTCCAGGCAGTACGGCATTAGAGAAAATGTTCTGTTAGCATTTCATTACTCAACTGCACATAATCAAAAGCACAAAACAGAATTGCTCTATGCAATCTTTTGGGGAGACTACTATTTCCCCAGCACAAAAAAGATAATTCTTTATAACCTACATTCTGGGAGATGTTTTTTGTCCAATTAGAACACAAAACTTGTCCTGTGTAGTTGCCATTTTTTATATACCCTGATATAGAGGTCTCATGCAGCTGAGACTGCAAGACAATAACAGTCTGGAGTAATTAAGCTTGTTCTGGTTATCATCGAAGGGAGTAAAGATGTCCCTGTGCGTGCCAGAAAGCTGACTACCTCTGGGCACCCCTCCTCTTTTTAGCACATTTCACTCTTAGCAGACGTTCAAAGCGGGGCTTTCTCATTTTAAGTTACTTAAAAGGTAAGTAGGAGCCAATGCAATTTGACTCAAATTAATTCTATTTCTGTAGCGCCTTTTACAGAGACACTTTCACGAAGATGCTTTACGGAAAACCAGGTTATAAGAAAGATTTTAAAGTTAGGGAAGTCTGAGCGTGAGGAAAAAACACTCAAACTGTGGAAGCAGCAGTTTCCTTTCCTCTCTCAGAGTGAATCAGGAGTTGAGGTGCATCTCGGTCTGCACAGGTCAAGCGTGCTGCCTTTTGGCATAAACAACAGTCCCCTGAAAAGACAAGATAATTAGAGTCGGCTGCAGGAAAGTGTATTTCCCCTCTGTTTATCAATGATTTCTTATAATGGTGGTCCAATGTTTATCTACTTGTCCGCATGAGTGCCCCCCCCCCCCCCCACACATCCTCCTCCACCCACCCAAACCCCATTATTGAGCAATACAAAGATGCAAGCGCAGCAAACAAGTGGATTTTATTTTTGCCATGTGACAGTAATTTACATCGGCATTTACATCGTCTTGCCGGCGATTGCTTGCTTGTATGCTCCGGTACCTTTTTGTGGTCGAATCTGTGTTTCTGCGCCACGATGGCTACGTCTCATTACCGAGTATATCGAATGGCTTCCATTAACACGTTTTAATGCACGAAATTGCCGCCATTACCGCAAATGAAAATAAATGATTTATAAATAATTAATGGGCGGTCTCTTTGGGGGCGGATGCCATGGGCGAGAGAGTCAGCAGCTCCAAAAAAAAAAAAAAAAAGTTGTAAAGTTGAGGTCCGGAGAGAATGGCTACAAACAAAAACACTTTGAAACTGTTTTTTTTCCCCCCAAGTCTTCAGGATGAGAGTGCATTTAATTTACCGTTTCTTAATAGCAAATCCAGTCATACAAACATGTCACATTTCTATCATTTCCTAAATTTTCATCATCATTAATTAAACTGCAGAATCACAATAATGAAAGAAGAGGTCTGTCCACATATAACTGTCCACTGGGATATTATAAGTCTCCTGCTCATTGGCTATTTAATTTTTTTTTTGTTCATGAGGCTTAGCACACCGTACTGCTGTACACGAAATTCAACATGGGAAAACAGAAAATACAACAAAAGCCAATTAGACATACATTGTAAATTAATTAAGCACCATACAAGAATCACAATAGTAATAGTGTCAACAATATTCTCATCATGTCGTTGGCAGTCCTTTAAGTGTCTCTGCTTTATGTCCCCATGCAAACACAGAGCACCTTGCCTGTGCCCATATGCCCCATTAAGCCTCCTCTTCAGCCGAAAGAGCAATCACCGGTCTGCGGTGTAGCTTCCAAGTAGAATTGATTATATTCATCTCGAATCCAGTCTTCGATCCTCTAGCAAAATAAAACGAAAGATGACAGATCTCATCCCTCAAACAGAGCCGCGGTTCAAGGTATGCAATTCTGTGCTCATTTTGAAGATCCTGGGAGAAGGTGTACGCTATATTAACTGAAGCTCAGTGCCATGTCACAGTTGTATTGATTCATTCATCTTTACTGGGTTTCTGGTTAATTCACTCTTCCTGCTTGGCAGTGTTTTTCCAGTAAACAAAATGAAAAAAAAAAACAGCAGGAGAATGCATGGGGCTAGTCATAAATAAATGTTACTGGATAAAAGCCAGGGGAAATAATTAAGTGAAATCTGATTTCCCTAAAAATGAGACAGACATTTTTTTAATCAATATTGCATGGAGATCTTAATGCAAAATCTTATCGAACCACATAAGAGCAAATACACAGTGTGGTTATCAACAGACAGATATGTCATACTCGAATCCTCCGGGTGTATGCAAAATTCATCACAGCACTATGGCCAAAGTGTGAGTATCGACCGTTTATTGAACCGAACATGGTTTTTTCAATTAATTCAATTTCAATTTAAGTTCAAGTACACTTTATATATATACATACACATTATACAAAACCGGTTACACTTGATACAATACTAGGGTGCTAAAGTTAAGGGAAAGTTTCAGGGGAGCAACAGGGGACAAGGATTCTCACTTAAGAGTCCCTTCCACCAGGTTGAGGCCTTAATTTGTTTGGCTGCCTCGCAGATTGCACCAGCACTCCACAGCCCTTCCTTGCAGCAAAATTTACCCAAACCTCCAAGAACTTTCCCCTGATCAGGAGGTAAGGTGCCGTGCAATGGCAGCGACTGTACCATATGCTGCAAAAACCTGCTCTCCAGAAAGGACCCGGGCCTGTTCAGCACATTTTGTTTGTTTATTGTTTTCTTCAACTTTTTGTGTTTTATTAGCTTGGTTTAAATGTGAGATTGTTACAGCGAGTGGTGATTTTCTACTGAAGTTTTCACTGAAATTACTGAAAGTTCCCAAAAGTTACCTGGAAAGTTCCCTCCCTTTGCAACCCTCCTCAAAACTGTCACCCAGATGTCTCACGGAGAGCGTAAGTTATTAAAAACCTTACAAAAAAAGGCCTTACAAATTCCCGTGAGACATGACCCCATTATACAACAAAAAGCGGTGAGAAAATGTTCTCATTGCTACAGCCACAAAATGTTCCAAATCAAGAGTAGCACAGAACACTGAAAACATTTGTGTCAAATACCTAGGAGATATGAGCTGCAATTAACACAATCACTGTTCCCATCAATCAGAACTGAAAGGCCGCGTTGACTTTTAAACAGACGATTTAAAAAAAACACACAAACTTCTCTTAACAAATACAACACCCACCTGGCTCTGCCTATATTTTGTATTCCCTAAAGACCAATTTACATAGAGCACCAAAATAAGATTGTAATCTTGGGTGCGAAAAATCTGTCACACCTAAAATAAATGCCTGCAATAAAACCAGTCGATTACAGCTGATGGCACTGCAATAAAAATTATGATGCTGGAATAAAAATAGCACATTTACAGAGGTAGCTTGCCCCATGAGTCAGAAATATAATGCTCCAGTTGGATCATTCATTAACTGTTTATGAGGATGTCATTTACATTCGCCTGGATGCAGCTATTCAAAGCTTACAACCTACTTTAACACCTCGCCTGGACTTAATTTTAGACCAGACATGGAGAACAGAAGGCCGAGCCGTACTACCCCCCCCCCCCCCCCCCCCCCCCCCCACACACACACACTTGAAACTGGCAACTGTACCTCTCAAGTTAATCATTCAAAACAGATCCACTTCTCTGATGCACCTGGCCATGAGTGCTAATTCCCACTAATTTCCATAAATATCACATGATGATACAAGAGAGCCAATCAGAGGAGAGGATTCCCACTCAACGATGACAACTGGTAGTCTGTGGGTTGTTGGAATGAACCAATTCACTGGTATATTAAATAAAACCAACCTACCCCTGGGTGGAAGACAACCAGTTATATGGTGGGGTATGGTCATACTCAGCCAATGCCCTGAACCTACAATGTAAGGGCTATAGGTTTCAAGGCTAGATCCTTTACCAACGGAGCCACTCTGGAGCCCTAAATCAATGAGTTTTTGGGGAACCTGTCAACCACATATGTACCTCCCAGAAAGAGCGCAGAACAACAAAGAAAGTCTTAGAAAACAGTTACAAAAAGAACGAAAAGATGTTAAGGAGCTATTCTGTGGCTGCCCAGATGAGCACTGCACAAGGGTTCAGGAAAACTCATTCATTTAAGTACCGATGTAGCTAATTACCCTCAATTTGCCCTAAAAGGCTCATTAAATTAATTGAAAATTAACCTGTTGTTGTCAAACCACAATCAAACACTGATTATTATGTCTAATCTAGCTGCTGCAGAACTCAAAGAAGACAAAATATACTCAGATGTAGTTATATAAAAGGACAGGCAGCAGCTCAATCACTTGATTTCCATAAGCTTCTGCTTTTACTCTGCAATAAAGCTAGCTTCCACACTGACAGCAGCAAATACTGATATAGGAGCAGGGTGAGGAGCAGCTAAACGCTAATGCTGCTGAAATGGATCCAAAGGCAGTTACTCAAAGAGTGGTTGTGAATGGATCAGAGCCAGGCAGGTACTCTTGAAGGTGCCAAGTGAGAACACAGAAAAAAGTCTGTTGCCAATACTGCAAATAAATCTCACACAGACGCAATACAGACACCATTCCAATTAGGAAAGAAATGGGTCAACTAGAGACAGAATGGAAATGACCCGCCCATCACATGGCTACGAAGAACGAGATTATTGACGATGTATCCCTCGAGGGAATGGCAAATTTACAGAAACAAACAAACAAACAGTGGAGGAAAAAAAAGCTTCTGATTTTCTGTGAAAGAAAACCATGGTGTAAAGGCTGCGTGGAAACGCTTCACTGTAGCATTACAAGCGCATAATGACGCCTGAAAATAATAATAATTTTACTGCAAGAGTGACGGGCACGCATGAAAGGCCTTGAGGGATGAGGTTCGGGAGTTTGTGCACCCCAAAACGGAGGCAGGGACAGACAAGAGATGGCTAAGATGCAATAACACGTATCTGTGACATATCTAATTCTGCATGATTAGAACCTCCCTAGCTTACTCCTTCTTCCCCAGCCTGGCATTCGGTAAGCACTTCAAAGTGCAGTGCGACGGCGACGCTTGAAGCCCGGAAAACACAGGGAATACATTTACAAGACTCAAGCGAATTACACAGCAGTCACGATTACCACACGAATATGCATCTAGGGCACCTGTATCCATGACTGGGAATATTGCGTTTGCATGTTACGCAACATTACACGAGACTTGAACCTGTTTGCGATTCTGTTCTCACCTCACTTTGGCTCCACGCCATCCTCCGCTGGCTCCTGTAAATTGGAAGGTAATACTTACCTCCGCGCGCCAGCCTTGCGCGTAAAAGAACAGACTGTTTGCGAGATGCTTTATTGCATACGCTGTAACACTGCAGAAGATCTGAGTGATACTTACGGAGGATGAAAATTGACAGCGAATTGCAGCAGATAAGCGGCGCTCAATGGGACGGCGGATGGAACCGCCACGCTCTGTAAGACCTCACTTACAGAGAGAGAGAGAGAGAGAAAGAGAATGAGGGAGAGGGAGAGAGAGGGATGGAGAGGAAGGGTAGATTCCAATCGCATATTTTATCTTGTCCTCTTCTCGGCGGTCCTCGTCTGACCTGGAAATCGATCGAGGTTCGCCATCTTTAAGGACATTCCAAACTCCTGATGGTCCTTGGAGGAGCGAGGAGTGGGGGATGAGGAGTGGGGGATGAGGAGGCTCCCGGAGGGTGCTTCAGTGAGGAAAAACAAGTGTAGCCTTTGCGGAAGCCTTTTCTCGGAATGCACGTCGTGTATAAATTATCCACCACTCATCACATCTGCCATGTCGCAGGCACACCCCTCCAACAATGCAATTTTACCGTTCCTTTCCATTTATTATAAAGCGCTAATCCATGACACGCATTCTTTATAACTAACAAAAGCATTGTTTATTCATGAAAAAATAAGCTAAAAAGCATTATAGTTAAGCAAGTGAGCATAATATGACGCTAACGCTTGATTGAGCAAGGACGTTCCATGAACCCAAAGAGGGATGGAGCGAGAGGAGGAAGAGAGAGAGAGAGAGAGAGAGAGAGAGAGAGAGAGAGAGAGAGAGAGAGAGAGAGAGAGAGACTCTACAGTACGTTGCGTTATGAAATTAAGCACACAGTAAAGAAGACTTTGTTCGTATAACTTAGTTTTGTTTTGTTCGCATTTTCGGTCCACTTCCACTTCAAGGCTCTCCAAGTCTACCCACACGCCCGTACAAATCCAGTTGGGGGAGAAAACTTCAATATTTGACTATTGAATTTATAAGCCCATAACGTGAAGATATGAAGCTGGAGCCATACATCGCATACATGTCACGTAAACAATATTTGTCCCTTTGGCATTTTTAGTCCTTCCAAATTTTTTTTCATAGTTTACAATCAGTCTGAAAAAAAGTCAAATCAAATTGTCTTCATAAAATCGGATAAATCACAAAACTCAGTAGAGTACATCGAGGAATTTTCTTTTCTGGCACTGTGGGAAATAAATCTGAAGCCAGGCCACCAGTTATTTAAGGTTGTGTGACAAAAACTCACAGGGACCTTTAATAATGAGGGATCGCTGAACACAGGAACGATGCGGTCAACAGCGGGGCTTTTGAAATCAATGGTCGGAAACGTACCCACGTACCCGCCTGACTGATGACAGCCTCCTGTTCCGACAGCACATTGAGCAATTGGCGTGGGGGGTGATAGGCTTGCTGGAGGATGGATGGTTGTTTTTGCTGGATCCATATCCCAGATGGAAGGCCCCACCTCGTCTCAAATCCATTTGCCCCACCCGCAGAAGAGCGAGGATCTGAGGGGGCGGAGTCTGAGCCGCTCTTTGCATCCAGGTTCAAGTCTAACCCCACATCCATAGTGTCCATTGCGGTAGCCAACAGTACACGATTTTGGCACAATTTGATCTGTTATGTTCTCTTTAGAAATGAAGGGCCGGCTCATCCTTCTAGCTAGAATGGTCACTCCTCCAGCCTGCCCTGTAGGGTTTCCCATAGAGATGAAGCTTGCTGCTTTAATACATCACTCCTACTTCACCTACACTCACTGGGCCTGTGATGGACACATACACCCAGTGTGGGAAAGCACACACATACACACACACACACACACACACACACTATTGTGCAGAGAAAGAAGAGAGTTGCAGGATCATGCTTTGTATTCCAGACACAGAAGTGTGTGTGTGTGTGTGTGTGTGTGTGTGTGTGCGCGTGCATGTGAATGTGTGTGTGCGTGCGTGCACAATTGTGTGTTTGCAGCAGAAGAACCAAATCATGGGGCAAGCGCTCTCAGTAAGGGGTTTCTGTTGAGATGGTTACTGACAAGAAAAAACTCCACAGCAAGTACAGAAACTGCACACCAGCACAGGCCTCCCCTACTGAGTTAGCGGAGTTAGCAGACACTCCAGAAACTGACAGGTAATTAGTCTACAGCTGAATTTCTGATGCGTCCAATTGGTTCCACAAAGCTAAAACCATGCGGTTTAACTGACACCTCTATTTATTTCCTGGGTCTCTCAGGGTATAAAAGTAGTGGTCTGTGAACAAAATGTTTATGGATTTATTTCTCATTTCTGCTTGTTATCTTCTCTCTTCAACAAAATATTTTTTTTGCCATTTTCCTTTTAGGCAAGCTGTTATCTATTGACCTGTTGTGCACCACGTCTGGGATTTGAACCCACAACTACTGGGCTACAAGTTCAATTCCCAAACTAAAACTTTAAGAATGAGAGCATATCTGCAAATTCCTTTTGAAAGTTAGAGGCAATTTTAGGTTTTTGCGCCTTTTTATTTATTTATTTATTTAACCAGGAAGGTAAATTAAGAACAAATTCCTATTTATAATGACGGGCTGGCAAAAGTGGGTGGGAATCATTAGATATACACATAATATATTACATATATTAGACATACAAAAATAGTAGATATACACCGCAGCAAAACGTATTGAAAATTATATTTATAACTATTCATAACTACCCTATATACATATAGAAGGGGAAAATATGCATACCTGGGTATCAGATAAACATGCAATGTATAAAAAATACAAGCTGAAAAAGAGCGGTCTCCTGCAGTGGGAATCACATCTCTTTGTAGCAGGAAGCACAGAAATGTAACACACCCCACAGTAGAGCCAGGCCCCCCTGAGGTGCTTGGGTAATCCATGCATCTGCTCCGGTCTCAGGAGAAGCACGGGGGGGGGGGGGGGAACAGCCCTTTCTCCTCCTGTCATACCGCTCACGGGTCGCCTCCTCATTTCTGCACGGAGGGATCTGACAGGGAGATTACAGGGACACCTCCTCGATTCTGCACAAAGGGATCTGATAGGGAGATTACATGTCACCTCCTCGTTTCTACCTGGAGGGATCTGATAGGGAGATTACAAGGTCAGGGTCGCACAGCATAGAGGTGATGACAACCTGACCTCATGTACAGGTGCCCCCCAAGCCTCCCCCCCCCCCCCCCCCCCCCCGAAATGTGGAATCAAATGAGTCATGTGACTGGGGAAGAAAAGTGAGGGTCCCGAATCGGTTACCCCCTTTTTTTGCACTGAGCTGCATCAAGTCTTTTTTTTTTTATATTGACCCATAACAACACCTTAACACAAATTGTTGGACTGGCCTGCAGATAGCAGTTACAGCCCTCAGACGACTATTTTCAGAATGCAACGTTTTGCATATTGTACTGGCAATATGTACATTTTCTTATCAGGAAAGGAAAATGCACACAAAATAAAAGAATCCGCCCATAGTAAAATGAACCGATGTACTGTATGTCCCTTAACATTTAAATGTGATGAAATGTGATGACTGGCTTCATCATCAGTGAGTGCTACTTATTAAATTAAGTATGCCTACTATTCCATTTGTGAGGATGTTATCAGTAATCGGATTAATGGCCGTTAAGACTCCACTCCGTATTTTACGCCTAGCCCCTCTCCTCTGCGGTCTCCCTATATCTCAGCCGGCACATATTGGTACAGCTGACAAGGGAGCGTTTTTTAGTCACAGTTGTCGGTTAGCTAATGCACCGTTTGCGTGAAATCAGTAGCAGGGAAGGTGACATTGATGTGTGTTTGTGTATTTATAGCACAGAACGTTTGGGAGCCGTCACACCTGAGCTTGACTCCAGTGAAAATGGTGACGTTCGCCCTCGACGGCGTGGCGTGTGTACGGCCCTGCAGCTTCAGAGATAATCAACTGTCCATTAGGCACTGCACTGGACGTTACGGACTTCTCAGAGCAAAACGTAATCAGGTCCTCCCCGAGACGTTAGACTCACAGGTTGGCCCTGGTGAGTGGTGACAGATGCAGGAACTGAGGTGAGAGTTACACTGCATGCAGGACCAGTTGCACAAGAGAAAGATAAAATAATCACACAACGAGTATCCGATGGTCCGCGGGTCTCGCAAATTCCATTTCCGGCAGCCACGGAAAATGATAAACGGATCATTTCCCTGAATTAGTCAAGGCTCTGCAGTGATTTAACCAATGATATTAGGAGGCAGCTCTCTGGCAGAATGCCCCGTTCTGAGGGGAATCTCTCCTGACTGTGTAATTTAATCAGGACAGCCGTATTCAGCATAACATTCTTTGACAAGCTTAATAAAACGCAGCCGGGAGGCAGGGTAAAGCCGCGAGCTTATCAACCCGAGAATCTGAGAGGATGTTTACCGTAGCTACATTTCTATGTGTTTTATCTACTCAAACGTGAGATGAGTAGATTAAAACAATAGATGGTGCATTTAGACAGAAGCCTCAGTGATTTTTCAGATTTATGAACCGTATCTGTGAGCAGTGAAGCTTTGACTCACAACATTCAACATATGTTCAAATAGCCTATCTTGTAACCTATAGTAATACTGTAGTAACCTGTCAAATACAGCTCCTGAAAGCTTGGAAATCTATCATGCAAGCATCGGAATTTATCGTTTGTAATGGCAGCTCCTCGGTTCTGCTATTAAAAAAAAAGACTACAGCCAATGCCAGAGCTAATCTTTGGCAGAACTTACTGTACAGATTCTTAATGAAGCGCCAATCATCATTATGGTATATCCCTGCACTAACATACAGCTCTATAAACAGGTTCAGAGTGATTACAGGAGAGAGAAAAGATGACCAAACATTTCCATAAACACATGATCCATAGACCTGGATAAATCTATAACACCTGACCTCCCCTTTATGACGTTAAAACAAATTCAGATATGCAAATGATCTGGTCTCACTGCTGACCGAACAACAACACAATGAAGTCTGTGTTTGGCTACAGCAGTGCTGCTGGATCAAGGCCTTGTCGGTACAAAAAAGCCAAGAAATAATTCCCTTGAATAATTCCCTTGAAGGGTTAACCGGGTAGCAGACTTCACCAGTGATACAGTAGTACAAACAAGGACATCAGCCGAAAAAAGGTTGCAAACTGAATTGGTACAACAGCAATTAGTGTCATTAAGATTTCAGTCGGTAATAAATACTTTTTCTTTGACTTCATTCTTTACAATCTTTATGCTACTGTATTAAAAGGTAATTTAAAATAGTAGAATCACAATTTGGCTAAAAGATCATTGACTATCCACTCAGATGGGATGTCCAGCAAAAAGTACTGGTTCTCTATTCTGTGATATGCCCCATGGCCAGGAATCAGGCTGCCAGGAGTCTCCCGGAAGGATGGATAATTAGCCATAGTATCTCGCAGGGAGGATGGCATGCGGTCAACAGCATTTCAACCGCCTTTTCAAGCTATAGCGACACCTGTAGTCGCTATAGCCTTGAAACAGCACAAGATGTACAGCCGCAGCACGTCGTCCGCGCAGATGAACTGACTGCCTGTATCCCTGAGGATGCGTGTGGTAGTCTATGCCCTTCGCTATTTCTGCTCATTAGCATCCAAAAACCAACAGATTGTCTTCATCACAAGGCTATAATCATATTCCTGATGCTCTAAACAAAGTCAGCGCATCCACGCGACAATCAACTCTGTTCAAATCCCCACCGTTAAAGGTCAGCAATGCCCTGATTAGGATGAAAAGAAATAGAGCGATATACGGACTTTGGAATTTCAAAATGAAAAAGCCTCACAAGAAGTAAATTGTAAAACACAGTCGATTCTATTGAAATACATGCAGTGACCACACACGAGGAGAAACATTGCACATATAAAATGATGAGAACAGGCCATTCAGCCAATCTAGGCTCACCATTTACCTATATATTAGACAGTTTCCAGCCGGCAGTGGATCACATTTTCTGATAGCTGTGAGAAACTTACCTTGAGCTCATTCGCACCAACGGCCCCCTTGTTCGCCTGACAGAATTGAAAAATCTTCTTACGTTCACTGTGTAAAACCCTTGCGTAAATCATAAAACCTCAGTTGTTACACGTTGCATTCATTAAGCAGAGCTTCTTACAATGTAGTAGCCCTGTCGGCTCTGGCACCTCAACACTTAAAGAAAACTTAACGAAAGGATTCAAGTGAGACAGATAAGGCCGGCCAGCTCTTACCTCCCCTGTCCCGTATGGCCAGATTATTGCCCCTCTTCAGCACAACGTCCAGCTGGTACATTCCCAGATTGGCAGGCGAGGGCTCCGCATTACTTGGTCCAACTATGTTGATGCCCTGCGGGGTACAAAGGAACAGTATGTGAATTGTGGGCCAGTAAACTGCACGCAGCCTGTAAATAGAATATATACATGCACCAGGGTTGCCGACGGTGCCACGCTAGCTGGTACGTTCCGTATTTCAGTGAAAAATGTTTTTTCCCCATATTGGCACTCTTTATTCCATATACAGTAGATCCCTTTTGTGAGTAAAGCTACCAATAAGTGCCAGTGCTGACTGCGGGCGGGGTTCCCATGGGGCGATGCTTGATTGATTGGCGGTAGTGTCACACAAGGGAGGGAACGAACACTCTGTCTCACGGTAAAACAGCACCTCCTGTTAATACCGTGGCCCGCCAGACAGACCTCACACACATCGATGATGTTGATTTCTTTCAATGAACTCATTAAATGCGAGGCTAATTAAAAAGGCCCGCGCCCACCAAAGACAGATTGGAGGAGTCTATGAAAGCCTGTTTCATGTCACATACATGAAACAGGCATTCATAAAACAGGATCAAATCAATTCAAGACAAAATGAGAGGTGGACGATTGACCGTTGCAGGTCCGCAGTCTGTTAGGCACAGTGAAAACATTGAATGAGTCTCATTCATGAGGGATGAAGGACCCGGTGGATAATCGATACCCGGACGGCTCCCTCGTGGTTCTGTTTGTAAATGTATTGACCACAAATGCAGGCCGGGGCCTATTGACAGGGACACAAGTTATTCCTGAACATGTGACCTGGGAAATTTAATCTGTGTTTCAGTCACGGTGGCCACTCATTGTAGTTAATTGTGCTAAACAATCAAAGGAACATTTATTACAATTCTATAATTAAGGACCAACTTAACTGTTGATGTCTCTAAACCTAGAGGTGTCTAATCATATGTGTACAGGTTGGGTGTGTGTGCAGGTTTTTGTTTCTACGCCAGTACAAAAAAAACATGTTTCTTGGTTGATCTTCGTTTGTTACTTGAATCAGGTGCATGCTGGGTGATCCAGTGTGCGCTCTCCGGCAGAACTGCAGCTGAAACGGTGGGAAATCATGGCTGTGGTAACAGAGGAAGCTACATCTGCAAAGGGGGGTTGGGGGGGGGGGGGGGTTCGATGCCCAGAATTTCTCAGGTCCATTTTGTTGTACCATTGTCCTGGTTTAAGAGGTATCTTCACAGTACCAAGCGCAGGCGAGTGTGATATTGTCTCAGCCCTGAGAGTTTGTGCAATTTCTCTCAGTCCAGAAAAAACACAGCCCTCCAATTCTCTCCACCAGCTCTTATAAAACCAGGTTTTCTTTCCCCAGTGTCAAATGCTTATGCAAGGTTGTATGTTAAAATGTTCTTACACCTTTGGTAGAGGGGGGTTCGGCGTTTGTGGATGTCCATCATCAGAAAGGCAACCCAGCAAACAAGAGAAATGCACACTAAATCAGTTTGGGCCAATAAATACTAAATGAATTAAGCCAGAGAGCGGGAACTCTTTCTGAGTTGCTGATTTAACCGACACGCTCCTTCCACCCCAGTTACAGAAAAGGCACTACATATATTAAGTTATGTTTCTTTCTTTGCAACCTTTCCTGGTAAATTATCTTTCCTGAACTATGCGTAGACCACTACATTGAATACTGAACATTCAATGCGCGACAATTTCTGTGAATGATCCTTCATAAGAGCTGTATATCTCCTTGACAAGCCCTTTGTACATTTATGAATGCCTATGCCACTAACAGCAAATACACATAATAGTGTTCTATGTCACCACTGATACAGCAAGGGACACACACCACATGCCCTATTGCAGCGATTGACATAAGCATTTATCCATGTCGTGCTTGTGGAGGAGTGATTTAGCACTTATGATGGACCGTTCATAGAAACCAAACCAAATTTTGTGTAATGGCTGGTACCACTGGCATACTTCGTTTCCATTTATTCACTGTATGCGTTGTTGTACATTGTGTACTTTTCACATAATTGCCTTGCTGAGACACTTGTACTGTGGCATATGCAAAGCATTCCAGGGAAATAAAGGATATATCAATCTCAACCCGTAACTTTGCTCTTATCCAGAAAAACACCACCTCCACTTTCAAAAGTGAGTCAGTGGGGGGCCAAACACGTTTCACGCCACTCTCACCTCTCACCAGGTTATCTATCTTTTCAACATGTTGGGTTCTTTGCGAATAAATCTGGGGCAGACAGTTCCAATTACAGACTCACATACAATTGTTCCTTTCTCAGAAAGGAGACTTGCAGTCGCCCAGCTTGATGGTTTATTGTTTTTTTATATATATTTTTTCAAGCAAATTCATAATCCATACTTTAATCCCAGGTATTCATACTGGTAATGGCGGTTAACTGAGCTCCAACGGTGCTCGTTCTCGGTCCTCTATTCAGACAGGAACAGGGATCGGTGGGGGGCTGGTCCACAGGCAAGGCTCCTTCCATTATACCTCCACATGCCACGGGACACACACAGTGCGCTCGATAAGCTCGACCCTGGTAATGTATTCAAGAATGGGCGTGTCTTACTGCCCCAGCCAATCATACAGTCCCCTGCCTAATCCTGCTCTGTGTGAATGCCCTACAACACTATACATGCATGTGACCCGCACGCGCACACACCACACACACACACACGCCCTGAATCCGATACCTACAGCCAGAACACGGAAGCATATAGCACCATACGCTCACATGAATAATAGACAGAGCTGTTCGTCAGGGAGCCACCAGAAAAAGTTGAGCGATGACTGTGTTCTACTCTCAGAACAGGAAAGCCTAATGAACATACTACAGTATTCATTTGCACAGTACCCGTGTTTACCAATAGGAGAACAGTAAATCTTTCATCTACTCTCAGGAACAGGAAAGCCAAATGAACATACTACAGTATTCATTAGCGCAGTAGCCAATAGGAGAACGGTAAATCTTTCATCTACTCTGAAGAACAGGTAAGCCTAATGAACATACTACAGCATTCATTAACGCTGTAGCCATGTTCACCAATAGGAGAACAGTAAATCTTTCTTCTCCTCTCAGGAACAGGTAAGCCTAATGAACATACTACATTATTCATTAGCACAGTAGCCAATAGAAGAACGGTAAATCTTTCATCTACTTTCAGGAACAGGAAAGTCTAATGAATATACTAGAGTACTCATTAACGCTGTAGCCGTGTTTACCAACAGGAGAACTGTAAATCTTTCATCTACTCTCAGGAACAGGTAAGCCTAATGAACATACTACATTATTCATTAGCGCAGTAGCCGTGTTTACCAACAGGAGAACTGTAAATCTTTCATCTACTCTCAGGAACAGGTAAGCCTAATGAACATACTACATTATTCATTAGCGCAGTAGCCAATAGGAGAACGGTAAATCTTTCATCTACTCAGAAGAACAGGTAAGCCTAATGAACATACTACAGCATTCATTAACGCTGTAGCCATGTTCACCAATAGGAGAACAGTAAATCTTTCTTCTCCTCTCAGGAACAGGTAAGCCTAATGAACATACTACATTATTCATTAGCACAGTAGCCAATAGAAGAACGGTAAATCTTTCATCTACTTTCAGGAACAGGAAAGTCTAATGAATATACTAGAGTACTCATTAGCGCAGTAGCCATGTTTACCAAAAGGAGAACGGTAAATCTTTCATCTACTCTCAGGAACAGGCACATTTGAAGTCGGAAGTTTACATACACTTAGGTTGAAGTCATTAAAACTAATTTTTAACCACTCCACAGATTTCATGTTAGCAAACCTTAGTGTTGGCAGTCAGTTAGGACATCTATTTTGTGCATGACACAAGTAAGTTTTCCAACAATTGTTTACAGACAGATTATTTCACTTTTAATTCACTATATCAGAATTCCAGTGGGTCAGAAGTTTACATACACTAAGTTGACTGTGCCTTTAGATTTTTGATATTTGGTCGCATATCCTTTGCATGCCATGACTTCCTGATGTCTGTGACCCAACAACATCAAAAGACTCTTGATATCTTATTTTCTGGTACTTTTACAAGCGATACTATAACATCTCTGCATTTGAATGGATATCTATTGGAATTGGGGGGTGGGACTAGATTTAGCTGTAAAAGTCATCAAGGGTCTGACGTATCAAACAAGCCTTAAATCATCACTCTGCTGCCAGAAATACAGTAGATATGGATGGATAACTTGAAGGCTTTCTTCTCCTGACTTAGAGTTCAATAGGAAAATTTGTCAGGAGAAACAACCCTTAAAGTGATCCATCCATATCTACTGCATATCTGGCAGCAGAGTGATGATTTAAGGCTTGTTTGATACCTCTACATGACTTACCCTTGATGACTTACAGCCATTTTACCAATCATGTATTCCATACTGTTCCAGCATAATTTACAGCTAAATCTAGTCCCATCCCCCATTTCCCATAGAGATCCATTCAAATGCAGAGATGTTATAGTATCGCTTGTAAGAGTACCAGAAAGTAAGATATCAAGAGTCTTTTGATGTTGTTGGGTCACAGACATCAGGAAGTCATGGCATGCAAATGATATGTGACCAAATATTAAAAATTTAAAGGCACAGTCAACTTATTGTATGTAAACGTCTGACCCACTGGAATTGTGATATAGTGAATTAAAAGTTAAATAATCTGTCTGTAAACAATTGTTGGAAAAATTTATTCTGTCATGCACAAAGTAGATGTCCTAACTGACTTGCCAACACTATAGTTTGCTAACATGAAATCTGTGGAGTGGTTAAAAATGAGTTTTAATGACTTCAACCTAAGTGTATGTAAACTTCTGACTTCAACTGTAGGCCTAATAAACAAACTACAGCATTCATTAGCGCAGTAGCCGTGTTTACCAATAGGAGAACGGTAAATCTTTAGACCAACAAGGAACCTGACCCTGACAGGTCAACAGCAGCTATCTTTGCAAACCTCATCTGCTCCAGGGAGTTTGTGCTACTGGTTCCCATTAAAAAACTAATTTCGAGTCATTCTGTTACAATGTGACATACCTCCCTTCACAGAAGACTAATAAGCATGGTCATTATTATAATATACCTCATTACAGTCATTCCAGATCAGCAGCATCCTTCAGTTAATTACTACAGTTTCCAAGCTTAAATTACTTGTGAAGGACTGATAGAGAGCTTGGTGCTCTGAAAGTCCATGTTCTTTGATAAACTGTCATTTAGCCACGCAGTTACACCCACAAACAAATATGTTTTCACAGTTTATTTTTTTCAGTTTATTGGTTCCTCTTTAGTCACTTGGTTGATCAACAATCCAGTAAATAGTCAGGTGTCTCTTGAAGAGAATTATGTCAATGAGATTTTCTGGTAAAATAAACACTAGCTTTTCAGAACTACAAGCATCTAGCTCTCTTATCTTCATTTGTTTCCAATTGGTCACAGTGAAACAAGGTAAGATGAGAACACATTGGCTGGGGGAAGAATATGTTCCTTAACCAACACATTTAGCTTGACCTTTAGTTCTTTAACCATAGCTTCAACACATTTAGCTTGACCTTTAGTTCCTTAACCATAGCTTCAGCACCTTAATCTGCAGTGCTGAACCGTGGTAGACCTCAGCACCGCTCCTTAGAGGTCCTCTCCTCAGTTCAGCGCCAACATTTTAATACTGCTAAAACTCTGATGTTTTTGTAATGCCATCATATTTTTTCTCATGGTTCTCATTCCTAAAATCACAGACCAGAAGGCCCAATGGTCATTTTTGAATGTGAGAGTTTCACAACAGACTAAAAGGAATGGTCCAATCCGCTCTTTTTTGGAACTTCAGGGCCTAGATAATTTGTCTTTCTCTATCCACCTCTTTATGCAGTAAGATGATAAGTCAGTTGGAAATGAATTGCAGTCTATGAATTAGAAATGATGATGGAGTTTCAGTCTCCAGGGCTCAGACGGAGAGTATCGTAATTGTCTGATAATATGATATCACACACCATCGTCTAGGAGTATTCCATTTCACACACCAGCGTGCACCAACTGCTGCAAGTCACAGGGGAGAGTAATGACCCAGTCAAGAACACATGTACACACACACACACACACACACACCCACATGTATGCATGCATACACAAAAGCACAAATGCTCACATATGCACAAACATGCACACGCACACACACATACACCATAGCACAGTGCATACTTGCAAATACACCGCACACACACACAGAGCAAAGCACACAGCACAGCACACACAACCAACCACACATACGGACACAAATTGATATGCATAAGTGTCACTCTGTTCTACACCCAACTACACTAATCAGCACACACAAACCTCTAATTCCCTATAATTGGGCTCTGTGTACCCAAATGTACTCAATCAGGAGTCCAACTAGGCTAAGTGTCTTGTCCAAACACCTGCAGCTGTAATTATTTGATAATCCTTACATAATTGTTCATGTTAGACTCAACTATAGTGTTGCTGCCTGCAGCACCGACTTCAGTGTGAGGGTGAAAACAGGCATGTCAGACATGAACAGACACACAACCATATGCAACCACACACACACACATTTTGGCACATTATAACCTTTATGTTCTCTTTAGAAATGAAGCTTGGATGGAGCCAAGTCTTATGTGGGCCGGCTCATCCTTCTAGCTAGAATGGTCACTCCTCCAGCCTGCCCTGTAGGGTTTCCCATAGAGATGAAGCCTGCTGCTTTACAGTTTTTTACGATTGCTTTGACTCATTTTGCACAGCAGAATTTCAATGTACAAAACTCAAAATGCAAAGTGTTAAAATGACTTTCAAAATTCATACTCTAAGACACCACATCCTATGCTGACATACAAAGTGTGAAACTGTTAACGCAAAGTGCTAAACTGACTTGCAGAATTCTTACCTTAAGACACTACATCCTATGCTGACATACAAAGTGCAAAACTGTTAATACAAAGTGCCAAACTCTAAATCATATGCTCCATTCTCAGAATACAGCCACCTAATATTACAACAATGTTCAGATGCTTATTACTACAAATGCAGATCACTAAATCAATTCAACAGGTGTTTGTAGTCATGTCTCAGTACTTCCAACAACCTTGCCCAGGTGAGTAGCATTTCAACACAATTGATAATCTCTTCACCACTACATAAAAGGCTGCTTAGAAACCTGAATGGCAGTTTCTGACAACATGGAGCAGGTCAGTGAGGTTGAGGTTAGTAATGAAGGACAGGGTTGTGAACGGGGTCGTGATCGTGGTCATGGTCATGGTCGTGGACCATGTACAGTAAATCAACAGTATATAGGTAATACGTACTGTACATGCCTAGTTTGCCTAGACCCGGCCCTGAGACCATTGGGCAGGGCACACACACATCCATCCCTGATTGGTCAGCCTGACCCTCTGCTGGGGGCATACAACTCCGTGCGCCTCATACATTTTTTGGATGGGCTGTACAACCGTCTTGTACAGCCAAATGCTCAGATGGTGTTCATCATTGTCTGGGACAATGTAAACTTCCATCGTGCATTGGCTGTGTGAGACTGGTTTACAGCCCATCCAGAGTTCCAATTCCAATTCCTTCCACCTTACTCCCCCTTTCTGAACCCCATCGAGGAGTTTTTCTTGGCCTGGAGGTGGAAGGTATACGATAGGTGTCCATATGAGCAGGAAACGCTCCTTCAGGCCATGGATGAGGCATGCGATGACATTACAGCCCAGCAGTGTCAGGGGTGGATAAGGCACTCTAAAAGATTTTACCAGCGCTGTCTTGCCAATGAAGACATCAGATGCGACGTCAATTTCTGTGGCCAAATGCAGCGGAGAGGCAAAATGCTACTTAAGCACAGAGAAGCTGTTTTTTTTTTTACTTTACAGTAAAGTTTGTTGTTACTGTAACTGTTTTTGCTTTTACTGTTGTTTTTGTTTTTACTGTACAATACAATTGAGTTTACAGTACTGCATTACTGATTTTTCTTTAATGATTAAACTTCATATAATCTAATCTAATATTTTGTTTGTCTTTCATAAAAACACAAGCACAAAACTGCAGTCTATCACAGGGGATGCTTGCTGTACATAATTTCAAGTACTTATGAGGAAATGACCATTGCGGTTGGTAACAAGTCTTTTTTGTTAACAAGTATTTTGTGTTTGACCGCATTATTTGATATTGGCCGTTGTATTTGAAACTGCACCAATAATTAAACTTCAACGATGAACATATCCACTGTTCAGACACTATGATAAACTTTAGCATGAAATACAATCTAATTTGGTTCAGTTGTTTCTATGATTTTGAGTCCAAGATTAGGAGTATAGCATTTTGCGTTATGACCAAAGAACACTTTCAAACTCTTTTTTTATCAGAAGGATTTTATGTTTGGCAGCATTATTTCATGATGACTGTTGTATATTGAAAATGCAGCAATGATTTAACTTCATTGTTTGAAATATCTAATGTTCTGGTGCTGTGATAAACTTTTGCATATAATATTCTCTGATTTGACACTGGTATTTTTATTTTGCATGCTATATTACATTTTGAACCCAAAATGAGCAGTATAGCATTCTGTGTTAAGGGTTTTGCACATTGAAACTCTGTTGTGCAAAATGAGTCAAAGCAATCGTAAAAAACTGTAATACATCACTCCTACTTCACCTACACTCACTTGGCCTGTGATGGACACATACACCCAGTGTGGGAAAACACACAACCACACACACACACACACACACACACACACACACACACACACACACACACACACACACACAGACACAGACATATACACACACACACACACACACACACACACACACACACACCTTGAAGTGTGCAACCATGGAAACTGCCCCTGCTAAACAGCAGCTATGACATGCCCATATATGGAATTCTGTCAGGGCAACTGTTCCATCCCAAAATGTGAGACTAACACACACAGGAGAAAAACTTTTTAAAAGTTGATTTTCACATTTCACGTTTGGCATCTTATCCAGTGTGGCCTACAGATTACATTTTACATACAGTCCATTTACTGAGCTGGATATTTACTGAAGCGATTTAGTTTAAGTACCTTAACCGGCAGTGCCACCGGGGAATCAAACCCTCTGGCCTCTCAGTGACATCTTCCTAAGCACTGCATTATATCACTACAATTGCACCACAGCGCCAGTAATCTAACACATCAATGTTATACACATCAATCTAACACATCAATGTTATAATTTCCACAGGAATGTTTTAGAACTTTGAGCCTCCTGTGGTGTTGATATTTTGCCTGAGTCATTCATCTTTGAAAGCACCGGTAATTTGGCGTGAGGACGCAGCGCGTGTCGGTTGGCTGGTGGGCGGCCTTGTTACAAACAGGGCTATGACAGGCCCGTTTAGAACACCTTCGCAGCCGCTCCCCTCATAACGACTTCTCACTGAAGCTACTTCTTTAATTAAATCCGAGGACTATTTGCACGGCGCACTCATTATTTTAAAGTAAACATCACACTCCCTGCGTAGTTAAAGCTACTCCAGATGCCGCTTGATTGCCTTTCGCGCCATTAGGCTTGGTGGAAACGACTGAGTTGTCTGACAAACTCCCTCTAAGAACCCATAAAGAACGGTGACCCAGCTGGGCTTGTTTGTCATTGTGTTTCTTATGACTCCTCCAGCCTTTGCCAAGATGGCTGCTCTTCCTGTGCGTTTACAGTATCTGTGGTTATGCGGTGTCGAATATTCATAGTGTTTTCAAGCTTTACTTTTGCATTTATTCACATTTATTCATTAAGTGGATACCACGTACAAAAGACTGCATAATAAGGCCAACAGTACAGATGTAGAATTGCTATGTAGCACAATTGAACAACATAAAACCTAGTCATGAGTCTGTAAGCATGGGGCTATGCCCTACAAGTCCGCCATCCTTAAAGCATCATAGGAAGTCTCATCTCCCATCTTTCTATAGATGTAGACACAGCCCTTATTTTGGAATGGGAATTCTGATAAATAGATTTTTTTGAGGATCATCATTTGGTATTTACGGCACGCAGGATGATATTTACTCTACAGAAGCCAAAGGGGAAAAAAAACATGCCACTTTGCCCTTGCATGCGTCCTCCATCCAGGAAGACCATTATCAACGGTCGCTCCATACACAAAGTGTTGACCTAGAACAAGAAAAACCAGTGCCATTTCTAGCACACTGCTACAATTTACAATCTCCACTCCTCTGTAAAAAAAAAAAAAATTGCCCAACAAAAAACATGGGTCCGACTAAATTAAAAGTCAGTTTGATTTCACCAGTCAAAATTAATATCATAAACTGCCAAATGCTCTATAGATTAGATTGTTTGCTGAAGGCACATACAGTAGTATGGCTCCACATTAATTATGGCCTGAACCATAATAAGGCTTAACGGTTTACCCCTCACATACCAGCATGGTTTACTACACTGCCACAAATCTCCAGGCAAGGCCAGCCAGAGTGGCAGCTCTCCTCTGCAGAGCTGGCCTCGGTCATAAAGAGGGGGGCAGCCAGCCAACGTTCTGCGGCCCTGCTTCTCAACGTTATTGCATAATTTATGGAGCTTATTGATTATTTATTTACTGATTCATTTCCATCCATCATCCGCCATCACCACCGGTGTTCCGCTCCTCCACAGGGCTATACAGTTCATTCTGTCCTCCATCACCCCCCCCCCCCCCCACCATCTCACATATACACACATAAACACACACATACACAACCAAAAAACACAAATTACACACACACACACGCACACACCCAAAAACACAAATTATACACACATACACACACACACACACACACACACACACACACACACGCATACACACACACACAGGCAGCCACCCAGAAACACAAATTACACACACACACCCAAAAACACAAATTATACACACTCACACACACCCATCATGTACACACATGCATAAACACACACACACACACACCCGGAGACGGAAGTTTGTCTTCTCGGCTCCTACGGTCATTGAGCCATTGAGTTTGTTTTTAAGTGAATGGTCAGCTGCAAAGTGAGAAAGCCAGAAGAAGAAGGAGAGGCTGAGGAGTGCCTGTGGAGGATCTAAAACACACTGACACACCTGGAGAATCAACAACTGTGTGTGAAGAGTAAATCCATAGGCTCAATTCAAATCACCTTTTTGCACACAAAAAACACCGAGTCCTTTCGACAAGATTATTTATTTATCTTTATTTAACCTCCACCTAACCCATTAGGTCAACTGAAATCGTAATTCTCATTGGCAGTGAGGACATGGGGAGTCAAATAAGCCAATCAGGTACAGGGGGGGTTATTATGTGGCCAGATGTAGAGAGCCAGATTTTTTTTTTTTGAGAATATCATGGTAAGTACCCCTAATACTCCTAAAAGTGGCAAAAGCCTTTAATGAACATAAACTCATATCTCCACAGCGCGTACTTAACACCTGGGAAAACACAGCGTGAGAAGTAACGCACATCAAATGTTCCACCGTGACCGATCAAGAGAAATTACCACATGGGAGTGTCACAGTTACAAGGAGGCATAGACTACACAACGTGAGCAACCATTAGAAACACAGAACATATTCTGAGCAACGGTGAAAAACACAGTAAACACCAGGCGTTTGGCTCTGGCACCGGAGCTTTTCGGCTATGATATCTCTGGCATCAAAAACAACCACCGAAGCCAAAAAGAAGCATAAAAGAAGGAGGAATATAAGAGGATGACTTACTGAGCATTACAAGATGTTGAAAAGTCTCAGAGCAGTAGCGAGAATTTTAAAGAGAGGGCATAAAAAGGCACGATGAGGCTGTACAGAGATCACAAATTTCTCCAGGGAGCAGAGCGGAGTGCTCAAAGTCATTACTACATACCCAAAACTGTTTATGCGGTCGTTATGAATTACAATTTAAGCCCAGCGTGAGGAGTTCACAATGATTCTACCGAAGATGAATCTGGCCTTTTACACATCAGGAAGAAATTCAGACCCAAGAAACCCGGTGAGGGAGGTTAACTGTGTAATCAACTGCTTTAATTGGTCGATTAAGTGGCGAGTAATAAGAAAAGCCAGCCAAGTGTGCGGCTCTCCAGGGACAGCGTAGAGAGATCCCTGCTGCGGTGGCAGTATTTGGTGCGTTCTCCACTGTGTGCTAATCCTTTGCAGACATGCTCTGTGGCCAATCAGCCGTTCAAACCGTCAGTCCTACAGTCAAGTAATCAATCATTTCATCCATCAATCTCATTTAACCCACCAGTCAATAAAATTGCAGTCCCACTGTTCTAGAGCAAAGCACAACACAAAGAAGTTATTTATTTACAAATTCGGCATAATTGCATTCATACTGTTGACAAGTCCGTTTTTTGATTGTATATCAAGGTACATGAATATGTAAATACCAAGAATGAAAAACCTTTTCAAGAAAGAAATCGCCTTTTCAAGCTGCAGTCTCTATATTACGAGAACAAGGACGACAATTAATAATATGAACTCTCCTCTGCAGGAAAGAAAGCAGGAATCACAGAATAGAATAAGACCTGGCCCTGGACACAGTTTGACACTTGAAGGCAATTTTCCCGCTCTTTTTAGAAGTACACAAATGTGACACAGCCCTTTTTTGTCTTTTTCTCTACAAAGAAGGAGAAAAGAAGGAGTCAGGAATCATAGGTTACCCTCTCATAATCATACGTTACATTCTCAAAGTTCCTTTGTGTTTAAATGAGTGTGGTCACTTGTTAGCCTAAAGTTAGCCACCCGTGGCCATCTGGCTCTTTCAGTCCTGTTCCCAAAGGGAGTACGTATACTCAGGGTCCACTGTGCGAAAAACAGCTCGTTCTGCGCCGACGGCATCCTCTTCTGCAGTTTGGCTGAATTCAGAGTTGGCTTTCGGTTCTTTTTTTGAGATTGACCGCAGAGCGGGGGTTTCATTGGTGTGCGGGCTGGGGACCTTCCCAAAGTGCTTGGTGCCTCCTAGCAGTAAGGAATGTAAAAATCCACCATCTCTCTGCCCACACCACATTACCCCAGAGTTCCGACAGTCCTATTCAGGAGATATTTCTGCAAGGGCACGTCCACTCAGGCTGCTATACACCTACAGAGACAGAACTAGCAGGTGTCAAAAGTGATATTTAAAAAAAACAAAAAACCAAGATGGCTGACTGGAGAAAAAAAACAAAAAACCTTTATATCTATTTCCGTTGGTTCTTTCAGTGATGTCAAATGAACAAAAAAAAACATTAAATAGATTAAAACCCGGTCATGTTATTGTGCTAAGTAGAAATGAGAAGCAGAGATATTTAAGGGAAGAGTCAAATGTCATGTTATGATTCTACCGCCTCCTCAATTCATCAAAATAATTTTATGGCACTGTTCTCGAGATTATCAGAAGGCTCCCGAGAGGGGTGTTCTAAACATGTATCCCACTATAGCAGAGCGTGCAAACAAAAACACATGAATCATAATGTCTGCCTTCATCAATCACGCACAAAAACTCATATAAATAATAAAAAACTTTCTTTTCTCCATTCTACTTTGCCTAACTTCAGTCTCCCTCAACAGGTAGAGATGAAAGAGAGGAGCGATTGACAACGGTGAGTCATTTTTTCTCTGGGCTGTTCTCCTCCGCACTCCTAGATATAGAAAGACTCTCTTGCTGTGTAAATCCTTGCTCTTTTATTAGTCATAAAGACGACCCCCTCCCCCCGAAACCCCCAGATCCACACCTGCTCCATCGACGTCTCCCACTCCAGCAGGAGACAGACACTGTGAGACCTCATTACCGCCTAGATTCGCGTGCCACCAAAACGCTAGCCTGACTGACAGACTTTGTCCCCAAACTGTGGCAAGTGCTGACCCCTCTAGATACATGAAATGTATAATGTGGTCCTCTACAGGGGACATGCCTGGCTCCAGGCTAATGAGTTGAGCTTGGTACTAACTCGTCTTTGGAGGACCTAATTTCCACATTTGTACAAGAACTGTCGGCGCGGCTGTTCAGCTGCGAGATGGAGAGAGGAGACGAAAGGCAGCTTCAGCCTTAGGGAATTTTCTTTGGCCTCAATCCTTATTTCTGCTAAAATACATGCTGTATTTTGCCATAAAGTTCCTCATTTGCATATGGCTCGCTAATTAGCAACGTGCCTGATAGAGTTCGTTTTGTTTTTTTGTTTTTTTTAGGGGGGGGTGCACTTCCTCACTGTAATCTCTGGAACTCCTGGAAGCCTGTGTATCGTGGGGTTTTCACACTTGTCACAAATCTTATCTGCCCGAACGATGTTGAGAATGGAGCAGATGGTCAGGTTCCATTACTGGCTTTGGTGTTTATTGGCACCGCCAAGGTCGGAAGGAGGGGGGCGGGGCGGGAGATCGAGCCGCACGTTCCTGTCACTCATCCTCAGGGGGGGTGTGCCTCCACACGGAAGAATGACTATGGCACTTAGAAACTTAAAACGAAACACCTAGTCAACTCCCCACTTCACGGACGTCGCAAACTGGCAAATTTAACACAATTGTACCAAGGACAGGCCGGCGCGTGTGTGAATTTGCACATTAAGGCGTACAGTGTATCACTATAAAGTGTGGGCTGGCTGACTTTCACAGTGTGAGATTAAACAGCGCTGTATGGTTTGCCTGTGCTATAATAAGCGGCATCCTGTACAGTTCTGTAGTGCCCCACTGAGTCAGACCCATCGAGAGAGATTACAAACTGTCAGCTAGGCAGCCGGTGCTAATGAGGACTGGTCTCATCTTTCATAGAAAGCTACAAGGAGAGAGAGAGAACTCCCCCTGGAGAAAAGAGAGTGGCAGAAAGTAAGGAAAGATAGAGGCTGAAAGATATTGCTTTTTGATATTATTTTTTTTTAGGTTAAAGTGCATTGTTGTTTGCTTATGATTTAAGCCTTTACGTTGGCATCATATTTGACAAGTATATTCCTTTCATACCAAGAATAAAGTCAACCTAACTGCATTAAACGTAACTGAGAAATAAATAGACAGGGTGTCCCAAGGGAAGTTTTATTAAACATGAATATATTAACATGTAAAACAAATGAGCCATTTCATTGCTGCTATTTATGTACATGAATCATCACTGTTACCATGTCATTTATGCTGTCTGTTTATCGTTTTAACCGTTTATTTACTAGTTAAGCCAATGAGGGGAATATTTGACAAATAACCATAAACAGGAGCTTGGCGCTGGGGTTACCCCTTGTTTCCTTCCTGTGTTGGGGGATAGAGACAAATATGTCCCCCTCTCAGCCCATCACCCACTGGGCAGGGCTCTGGCGGAAATGTAACGCAATTACAGCGATCCCACCACGGTCAAAGGCAGCGGCAAGCCACGCGTCTAACCTGATCAGCCGCTACCCCAACAGGACTCAAACCTCCACTGGTTCTGTCACAGCTAACTGACTGGAGGCAATATGGTATGCTCATTAAGCAACTCGGGTTACATCCCTGCAGGTCGAAATCCCCGTTTGTAGGCTCTGTTGCTGCTCCCCGAATCAAGGAACAGGACTTGGATAGCATCGGTAAATATCAGGAAGATTCTGAACCACCTATCTATAGGAGAATTAAAAGTGATCGGTCGGGAAGGGGGAGAGCTCATCAATCGCCTGATTTCATGGGCAACTGAAGGCTGAATTTACTGAAGAATGAGCTATTTGTGAATGAAATACCGTTGAAGAAAGAGTCCAATAATACGCCGTCACTTCTAATTCCATGCAATTTGGGTCACGGAGGACCGCGCGTGCATTACCGCAACGCCACGCTACGGCGCGCTCGAAAGCCCCGGGAGCGCAGAGAGTCGCTCGGGACCTACGCTCGACACTCTCTCTCCCCACGTCAGGTCTCGCAGTCTTTTTAAAGCAGACGGACAAGGGCGGGAACAGAAAAGGCACGGTTATTTTAATGATCCCGTCGCAAAAGCTATTTCACAGAGCGTACAGTACTTTTGGGACATGGAGTTGTAGTTCAGGACCAGAGGAACCAGGTTAGACACAGGGAAGTGGCGAATGTTTCCCTTGTCCAATGATAGTGACGTGCCTGCTGCTCTGAGACCAAGGGGAACAATTCCCCTTATCCAATCAGGACAAGCAGTGGTCTTTCAAGAGTCAGTGGAGTCCAGTAACTACATTCAGAAAAGATCAATAATTATTGACTGAAAGAGTCAATAATGTCAGCATGTTTCCTTCATCAGTGACACAATGTTAATTGCTACAGAGTTAAATCAAACTGCATAGACGTTAAAACACAATTTCACTGATGAAGGAAATATGCATCAACATTTGAACCTTGTAGCCTCATGTTAACTAAAAACTTTGAGGTCAGATTTTTCCTGAATGCAGAGTTTCATTGATCAACACACCTCTGTTCTTAGCCCAAGGGCTGAAATAAGGGCATAATCCATTTCTATTTAAAACAAAAGTCAAGCCCCCTGTGAGCAGATTGCATTTCTATACCTGTCACCATTGACTCAAAACAGCACAAGTCAAGATTCCTAAGTGGCAAAGTCAATAAATGAACCTGCTACAAACACAGGCTGGGCCCAATAGCCTGAACACCACTAATTAAAATCACACCTTAAGGACTAATATTACATCCTTACACTGTGTAGAGGTGTGGGTATCAGGTATAACACATAAACGACTGATATTAAGCTCTTATGCAGTGTAAAGGTGTGGGTATCAGGTATAACACTTAGGGCCCGATTTACTAAGACCTTTAGCATGCGCAAAACCTTTTAGCACACGCAAAACTAATAACACAACCAATGATTGGTGCAAAAGAAATATCATGACCAATCATTGGTCATGTTATTGGTTTTGCGTGAGCTAAAAGGTTTTGCACACACTAATATCTTAGTAAATCAGGCCCTTAAGCTCTTATGTAGTGTAAAGGTGTGGGTATCAGGGATAACACCTCAAGAACTGATATTAAGCTCTTGTACAGTGTAAAACTAAACCTACACCTGGTATAGTCTCACCGATGTGGGGTAGTATTGGATGCATTTCTGTGTATTTTTATTTATTTTTTATTCTTGAAATAATAGGCATTCATGACATTCTTTAGGAAAATGTCCAAATCGAAAAAAAGAGGGAAAAAGTCAAACTAAAAATACATATACGTAACAAAACTATAATACATAATGCCAGAGCTCGTCAAACAAATAAACAAAAAACTTCAAATAAGGACATGAGTAGATAAGTTAACAAAATATTAATGAAGTACAATATTCCAGTCAGCTTCAAACTGTCAAAATCTGAAGGGGTTGGGATATCACTGGAGGACAGTGTCAGATACAGGTTGGTTAAGCCCTGTCCAAAGCTTTAATAGAAGATACACTGGCTTAGTGGCTTTATTGCTAACCAATATGGTTTGGAACATCTCGTGTATTTTTTTCTGATTTTGTTACACTTACTGGTCTGATAGGTTGATATCCTTCATGACTTACAGCCATTTCACCAACCTTGTATTCCATACTGTTCCAGCATAATGTACAGCTAAATCTAGTGCCACCCCCCAATTCCCATAGAGATCCATTCAAATGCAGACAAGTTTATAGCATCGCTTGTAAGAGTACCAGAAAATAAGATATCAAGAGTCTTTTGATATTGCTGGGTCACAGACATCAGGAAGTCGGCATGCAAAGGATATGCGACCAAATATTAAAAATGATTACTTTATTCTACGTTATGTTAAACTGTCCACAATTTTTTTGATGGCTGAAAATGGGGGGGGGGGGGGCTATGTACAAAGGTTCTATAATTTCTAAACGGTTTCATCCGATATGGGATGAAAATACCCTCAAATTAAAGCTGACAGACATTTCAACATCATTGTCATTGTATCCTTTCAAACTCAAAGTGCTAGAGTACAGAACCAAATAACAAAAAATGTTGTCACTGTCCAATGAATTATGGTGCTCACTGTACGTTCTCTTACTCTAACTTATTTCACCCTGGATAAGAGTGTCTACTAAATAAATGAGTGTAATAATGAAGGTAAGTGGGGCTGAGCTAATGGAAAATCCGACGTGAACGTGGACAGACTAGAACTGTTTCCATTAGTTGTTTGGCACTCGTGCACATTGGCATCGCACAACATAGTCAAGTCAAGTCAAGTTTATTTGTATAGCACATTTTCATACACAAGGCAACTCAAAGTGCTTTACATAAGACATAGAAAGACATTATATAAAAAGTAAATTAGAATTGAAACAATGTTAATAAGAAGTTAAAACAGTTATAATAAAACGCAATACTGGTTGGGCCCACAAAACAAATACCCAACAAACACTCCTACCACAAACAGCCTGCTACCTGCAATCTGCTACGCACCGTACAGCCTCTCTCTCTGGGTGATATTATACCTGCCAGGTCCGCTGCAGGTGCCTGCCAGCTACGCTGCAGGACTTTTGTAAAAATATTATTAGCCCATGGGTGGGGAGCAGCATACAGCCCTCCCACAGTTTGAATCACTCCACAGAGTGACGGACCCGTCGGTCACTAATCAAACTTTTAAGTTGAGCGCACTACAGCCTCAAGTTGAGCGCACTACGGCCTCTTTAGCTGATGCTGCTGTCTAGAAACGCGTCTCAGGGCATGACAACTGTAATACCTTCCACATATCACTCTAACTTCATAATCCAATTACGAGTCATACAGGCCGGTCCCTCGCAAAAGCCATCGGGACCCAGGAGGAAACGAAGCACTTCAGATCCAAAGTGCTTATGCGGCTGTTTGCGGTGAAGAGCAGGAAGTATAGAGGTGCTTAATAGCATAAATCTTTTTTCAGTTAAAAATGAAACAAAAAAGAAAAACACTCCCTTGGCCATGTCATCCATACACACTCCTGGTTTAAAGAATCAATAGGCAATTTAGGTCGACCATTAGAGAAATCCCCCCTACATCATTCTGACCAGCCAATTAAATATGTAATAAGCACTTACACACTTAGCTACAGCATGCATTAGCAGGCTCTGATGAAAGGGTGCTAAAGGTCTATCGGAATTCGCCGAAAGGCAAACTAAAAGTTTCACTTCCTGTTTCGGATCTATATCACTCCCAAAAAAAAAAAAAAAAACTATTAATCCCACTTACCTACATGTCTGGTTTTCTGTCTCGTCTGATCACCCTTTCAATAATAATAGGACAACATTTCCGGAGAATATTGCATTTTTCCCCCCCAGCCATTTCATTTTACTGGCTTTACTCAGGTCAGCCTTGAGTGGCCCGACAGCCATCACGGCTGCGTCTTTAAAGCCAATCGAGACAAAAGAGCATTTACACGAACGCAGGACAGACCAGACATACAGGTGCAAGGCAAGCAGGTCAGAGAAATGAATAAATCCAACAAACGTAGCCTACATGATAGGGAAACCCATTACTCTGAACAAACGTACAGAGCCCAGAGAGAGCCTCTTCTGATGTACGCATCGACGACTTTTACCCAAGAGTGGTCCGCCACCCGTTGATGCCGCGGAGACCCTGTCAGTTCTGACATTACAGTAACTTTGATCTGCCGTGTTGGCCGGGGTGACCAGCGACCACGGTTATGGCGGAATCAGTTTCATGCCCAGTCCAAACTATGAGAGCATTGCTAAGTGCCAGCATATAGGATGAGCCTCCCATAATGGACTTCAGAGCTTGTGGCAACCCAGCTTATAATTACCCTTTCAATGTGGGTGAGGGAGCACATATGTCATAAATCTATTTTATTCACACAATAGGCTACTGTAGATAGGGGAATTCCTGGAGACAACATGATGTTTTCACTTTATAGACACTGCTATCTGGGAGTTACTTATATAGCTTTTAACTTTAATTGTTATTCCATTATGTTTTTAAGGGAGGATGTATGGTGGATCAGCTCTGCAAAACAACGGTAATCACTTTGCTACCCGCCTGGGATTCTAACCGGTGATCTATTGGTCACATGTCCTGTTTCCTAACCACCAGACATGCAGACGCACGCATGTACTCACACACACACACACACACACACACACGGTCGGAAATTCAGGTTTAAAACGGGTTCAAACATATAATTTTCTGGTTACCAGCACGATTCTTTAAGCCAGAGATATTAACTTGGGTCACCATAGATGTAGGCTTAGCTCTTTGAACATCGGGAAGAAAAATGTTCAGGACACTATGACTCAGACACATCCAAAAGTGTGATTTATGACTGAGGTCTAGGCCTAAATTTGCACTGCCAGCATACCTACAGCAAGTGACAGAATAATAAATAGGTTAATAGTTATTAATATTTTCACAAGGCATCTACTTTGTGCAACATATTTTATTCATACTGTTTTATAAATAGTTCATGGGACAGGGTTGGCCATTATGCACCAATTTAATAAAAGACTCTTTCCTCAAGAAGTAGCAGGCGAAGAATCCGTCCTGAGCGCTACTCCACAGTGCCTCACCTGAGGTGGCTACCTGGACACCCAGCTGCCTGAGCACACATAGTGCCTCACCTGAGGTGGATACCTGGACACCCAGCTGCCTGAGCACGCACAGTGCCTCACCTGAGGTGGATACCTGGACACCCAGCTGCCTGAGCGCACACAAGGTCTGATTCTCTGTTCAAAGCCTGTTCCTGTAAGCTACAGGCTGGGTCCTCACACTTAGGCCTTTAAAAGCTAGCCTGACTTCGCCCGCGGGCAGAACAAGGCATTTGAGCTCCTTCTTATCCCCAAGCGTCGGCTTCAGGAAGCCGCGGCTGCGACTGTGAGGCGATTACCTGCGGTAAGTGGTTTTGGACAGTGACAGAAATGCTTCCAACCCTTTTTACTGTGATCTGCGGGGGCCTCGCTCATGCCAAAAAAACAAAGAAACTGCCATCCGATCGCAGAGGTCTTCTCAAAGTGACATAAATGACAGCCGACTCTTCGGCTCTGTCAGTAACGTCTCCCTCGGCACCCACCCTCTTTATAAATAAAAAGAAAAGGCCGGGGAGAGGCGTTATAATCACAGGTATGTCGAGAGCACAGCGCCGTCTTAACGGCGGCGGCCTATTCTCAGCATACAGCTCTTGGAAAGCGTGGCACCTATGTATAGCACTATATACGTAGCGCTGCAAGTGTACGATCACAACACAGGGGCAGGAGAGCGGAGACCCGCGCAGATGACCCAATGCGGATAAATGTCTTAAGCTTAAGGACGGTAATTCACAATGTTCAAATATGCTTATCTGAATGCTTTGGGTAACTGTGACTGGGAACGGTGTTTCTTAATCCGCCCCTGCACCTCCTCCCCAAAAGCCTCCGCGGATCTCGAGGTGTGAATAAATAAGCGGAAGAGGAGCCCTGGCAGAGATCCAGGCCCGCGCGAGCCACAGGCTGGGCCTCGCCGGGAGGGGGAAGGTCGTCCCGGAGTGTCAGGTGCAGCTGACACTGCATAGGGTTTCCTTAGGATGCGCTGTCAGAAGCACTGCGGCTTTCCCACCCGCTCGGCTCGGCTGTCCTCCGCAACCCCCCCCCACGCCACGCCCGCAACCCCCCCCCCCCCCCACACCCCCCACACCCAGGACTGGGGCGAGTGAAAACTGTGTTCAGACGGTCTAGAGATGCAGCCACTGTCCCAGAATGCAAATGACTTCTTATAGCATTCTGTTGGTTAATTCTACAAACACTGTTCAAATAATGTAATTCTGAGGAAATAGACATACACAGAGACACACAGACACACACACAAACACGCACAATTACTGTGTAGCAATTACAGCATCGGTAAGACACTACAGTTATTATAAAAAATAAGTGTATAGGATGTATAACTAAAACTAGGCAATACATTTAAAACTATTTCAGAAGGGGAAAATATTGACTAAAAAATAACTTTAAAAAGTTATTTTTAAATTAAAGAATAACTAACAGCATGAAGCAGCTGAATTTCAAAAAGTGATTGAATCCTTCCACTGCATGACTCCCTGTGGTCTTACCAAGCTTTGGCTGAACTGCAAAGAGGTCCGGCAGCAAAATCAATGATTATCCAGCTGTCAGAGATAAAGAACAGCTCAGAGAAGGTGAACAGCCTTTGATCTTTAAGGAGACGATGGTGACGGGGGGTCCGGAAAAACTGACGGGCCCCTCACCTGGCACACACACCCTGGTTTCTACGGATACGGGGAGAGCCGCGCTTCAATTCCGTCCAGACCCCACCGTTGCGAAGAATGAATAAACGCATTTGAAAGTGAAATGAGTTGTGATTACCATCTAAAAGAGGTGGCTGTTGTGTAAGTAGACCAGAATCAGGCCCAACAGATAACCGCAGCGCACAGCATTTGCATACGGTGCAGTGAAAGCTGCTCGGTTTAAGCGCTCCATATGGAAGATCTTTCCAGAACAATTTGCTTGATGACCACTGCGTGACTCAAAAGGTGCCTACTGTTGTTCTAAGAGAAAATGGGGAAAGACATGGTTTGGTTAGACATACTTTGCACTAATCGGTACCTTCTAAATGAGAGACACCTGACGTGTGCTTTGCATCAGGTTTCAATCGAAATATTTAGTAACTTGTCCATAAAAGTACAATGTAAATTCCACTGGGACCTGCTAATCAGATTTTAAGTGAACAGTCTGGGGTGTTTTTTCAGAGCGAAGAGACATTTATGGTAAATTCAAAAGTGATTTCAGCAGTTAATGCTAACATAAATAGTGCAATTACTGAAGAGTGTAGAGCGTATAGTGCAAAAATGGGCTGGTGGAATGCCAGAGACTGGCGTCCACATGGTGATTGACAACAACGAGATCAGACGCGTGGATGGGCCCTGCAAAATATGGCAAAGGGCAAGCTACTTTGGCATATGGAAAATCAACTTATCACGGACATTATCACAGGACGTATCATGGAACGTCTAATTCCACAGGCCCTTTTTTAGGTAAACAAATCGGAGAGCAGACTATAGTGTAAGACTGCATTGTCACTGCCGCTTTTCACTGTGTTTCTGGGTTTTTATTGATTCTGCTGTACACGCTCAAATGGAAACTGTGTACACGGATAAATGTGCATTGCAGAAAACGAGGAAAGAAAAGCATGTCTCTTCATCTTTAGGAAGAGGCTGAGCCAGCTTGGGACTCAACCAATATCCAGCGCTACCCCCCCCCCCCCCCCATCTGAACCAATCAACAGCATGTCCAATATCTCCGACACAAATGTCCCTGATGTATGCAGGCCGTTTCCGTAAGCTACATAAACGCGTTGCGTGCCCTCATTCTGTTCACGTACCTTAACACCATGCGCCAGGGCTGCAACACTACCACAGCGCTGCGCTCCGTTGCGGTTGTCTGTTTTGCGCCTTGCGCTTACAGTTCTGCGATCTCCCTGCAAATTACATGAATGAAATTGCCACTTTTCTCCCCACACTCACTGGCCGGATGAGATATTCCCAACGCTCCTGTGCATTTACTGCGAGTGAGCCTTATCGCCACGTTTCCAGTCCCAGGTACAATCTGGAATGCGGTATAATCGGTTCTGACTTTACACACTGACTTTAGTTTATTTTTACACACACACACACACACACACACACACACCACACACACACACACACACACACACACACCACACACACACAAAGAAAGATATAATGCAGAATATACACTGCACAAAACACCTGAATGTGATAATTAGGTGAACATGGGCAATATGCCAAAAAGCACAACCACGTACAGTAGGACCACATGGCAAAAGCACCACAATAAGCACCACAAACATCTGATGAACACAGAAGCACATGTAACTCACACTAGCAGTTTAACACTTATGCAGGCTATTTTATAATACAATATTAACTGCAATTTAAATAATTTTTATTAATTATATTAATATAATTATATTAATATTTATTAATATAGATTATACGCACACAAGGGAACAGGTTGACACTTTTCAACCCTAAAGACTTCTCATCCAGGGTAAGCTGGCCAAAATTAATTAAACACATCGGATTAAAAAAAGGTTTAAAAATCCCACCTGAGCCAGGAGCAGAGAGGAGAGAGAGAGAGAGAGAGAGAGACACACGGACATCGGGGAGAGGCACGGCGAGCGAGCGAGAGAGCGAGCGAGCATACGTACGTTAAGACTGCGTCCCGGAGAGGAGAGTGGCGGGGCTGACATCCAGAAACAGAGCTACACGCGGACGCTGCTGCTGCCACTGCCTCCGCCGCTGGCTGAGTGTGGTTTATGAGAGGAACCCTGAGACACACACACACGCACACACACACACACACACACATGCGCACGCAAGCACCAACCAGCAATCAATAAGCTCAGAGAGAGGGTCACCGAGAAGCCAAACTTTTCCAGTGCCCCCATGTACGTACACAAAACGCACCCATCTCCAACGTACCCACGGACACACACAAACACAGCATTCCACCTCCACAGAAACACACATGTAACCTTCCACCTATAGGCAAACACACACACAAACAAGCACACACACACGCACATACACACAAGCGCTTCTCTAAGCAAGAGGAAGAATGGAAATCTCACTTTCAAATCCAGACGGAGAAACTGAAATATGAGGAATACCAGCAGCACTTGGACACTCCCTAGCCAGACTCACAGTCTGCAGAGCACAATCCACTCTCCGTAGCATTAAGAGACCTGAGTGCCTGAACCCCCACCCTCTACACCCCCCCCCCCCCCCCCTCCCACCTTCTCCTCCATAACCAACACCCCTCTCTCCTCCCCTAGTAAGCCAGAGCCCTCGAATCCTGTCACATAGAGACCGCCGCCCCTATACGGTGCAGCTTCAACGACTATTTACAGACACTCAAAGAGCAAAAAGGCCACTGCGGCTAACATGCTAACGTGTCTTCCACTGAGGTGGAGAATCTGTGCCCGGGATACAATGCTTCCCTGAACGGCTATCCAAGAATTGAGTTTGTCTGCATTCCCAAGCAGACAACATCACATGGACAACACTCATTTCAATTAAGACAATTATCATTCCAGCACAGAATGAAGACAGAGTCACAGAGCTGGCACTCAGGAAAGACCACGCCGCTTTTTGGCTTGATGAGAAAACCCGTTTGTGCCAGTTAAGTGAGAGGGAAAGACCAGCGTCACTGTTTTTAACACCAAGATGCCAGTAAAATAGGAGACAGGCTGAAGCCTTGGCTTCCTGTTCCCACAAAATCTGTGGCAACTGAGGGGATGCATGAGCTTTGCTGCTTATTCTATAAAATGATCTCGTAAATTCCACGCCAAGGTTAGCTGGTATCCGTTTCAACAGGTCTGATTCTGCTCAACATGACTGGCTCCATTATAAAGCGAGAGAATGTTGAAAAGGTGCCAGACCGTGGACTTGTGAACTCGCCAACCTCACTGTGACCCTGTTCTCTCCTGTATTCTGTCTCTTTCTCTTCTGTCTGTACGCTAATAGTCTTTCCTGTCTGTTGTTGTGTCTCTATGATCTGTCCAAGGTCAGCTTTTCCTCTGTTTGTCTGTCTGTCGTTCATTACTGCTCTCTATCCTATCTACATTCAAGTTCATCTATCCACCTGGCCCTGTCAATCACCCGCTGCTCAAACAGCTCTCTCCCAATGGGAGTCTTCCTGGTCCCACAGCGTTGCAAGGAACCCCAAGTTGACTCAACAGTTATTCCAATTATTCCAACCATTAACTTTTAAAAAGATCAGCACAGTGTTAGAACATCTTGAGTATGTGTAGCTAACATAAAGTGAATGTAAAACAAGCCTCCAGAACATCTGAAAAAATAGATAATCACATCAATCAATCGGGGTTTAAGTCATTGTGTCACTGTTTTTTTCTGCTGCATACATTTGCTTTGCAGACAGACAACGTTCCATTTACAAATTCCAATGTATTTACACCTTTCAATTATCCAGCCTCTCTTCTTGACCAGAATACCAAAGGTTTGTAAGCCAATTCACTTCAAAGAGGAGATTTGCTGATTGTTTTTGTACAGTGTCGCTCTTGGACAAGCTTTATCTTTGCAGCAAAGACCTCCTTTCTTCAGCTTAATTTCCGGAAACGGGGACGTGGGTCGGGAACCGTTCACTGATTACCGTGCTGTTTAACGTCCGTCCTCGGCGCTCCAAGGGGCTATAAAACAGAGCGGAGAAAGGGGAGGGAACGGCACCTCAAGCTTCTCATTTCAAAGTCTAATCAATTGCTGCAAAGCTTTATATAGAAGTCCCTTCACCGACGGCAGCAGCTACCTGAGGCCACCTTAATTATGCATCGTGCCGACGATACGTTCAGGAGCGTTAATCATAATTAGACCCTCTTCAATATGCTCCGGCCCTTCTCGTTTTCACGCGTAAATCCCGCCCCCAAAACCATGCTGGACCACACCGCACCCAGCGATGACACTGGGGCCATAAGGGGCACAGCAAATACGTCTGGCGGTCCCTCGTCCGCTGCTGACCTATAATCACGGGTCTGAGGGATAAAGAAGAAGAGGGAGGGACGAGGACAACAGAACGAGATGGAGGAAGCGAGGGGGGAAAGGGGGGGGGGGGGGGGTTGGTGGCAGCCTAATTCACTTTACATTTCATTCTGGCTCAGTTCCAAGCTGAACCGGCGAGCACGCTCATTAAGGAGGATGCGCAGGCGGGGGATCAGACATTGCGCGGATACCGGCTGTGGGGGCGAGGCGGCGGGGGGGTAGGAGCATTGCATCATGGGATACAAACAAGCACAGAACCCAAAAAGTTACACAGCTACCATTACTTTAAGATTATACCCTTGTGTGTTCTCAGAAGTATGGGGGTGATGATCAGTCAGCTTAATAACCAGCAAACACAGCAAACAAACAGAACAGCAAACACAACTCTAAATGTTACCCAAAGGGTGGTGTCTCACCAACAGGCACTAAGAGAAAAAGTTCAGCGGCACATGAAATCATACAATCATAAAAAGGCCTTTTGCTGGGTGTATCCACACAAACGCTTTCCTTTGGTCTCCCTTTTTTTAAATATTCATTGTATTTAATGTTTAATGTGTTTTTTTTCCGTTTGTTTTTAATCAAATCAATCTCACGCTCAGTGGAGAGTCTTATCAGACCCAGAGCTTTGGCTGACCAACGCACAGACTGTGGTTGTTTATGAAGCTGTTACACCAGGTAGCATCAGAGGTAGCGTTAACTCTCCTGTCTGTCTGATGTTAGAGGGGCTGTCTCTATGACCCTCGTCCTAGCGAAAGGTTTCAGAGCCAGATGAGCCTTATGAAATAGCCTCGAGAACTGAACTCAGAAGAATCATCCGAGGTTTCACTTCACAAGTATCATTTAAATTGTAAATCAAGGAATCGGAATTTAGCTGGAGCTTGAGTCCACTCTGTTCTTCTGTCACCATTACACAGTCAAGTACACAACATCAGCGAATAGCAAACGAGGGCAATGAATGTATGTATGCTGTATTTATTCATATTTAATGACAAAAGAACATAAAGGCCTATCTTAGCTGGGATGATAACAAAACAAACAAGGTTGAAATCAGCCTAGCCAAGAATCTCTCTCTCTCTCTCTCTCTCTCTCTCTCCCTCTCCCTCTCTTCTCCTCTCAAGAATGTGTAATGGAGACAAATTGAGCATGTGTGCGGTGAATATTAAATTGCCAATAATCCTCTGTATGTGTGTGCGCGTGTTTGTCTACATATGTGTGTGTTTCTGTGCTATGTGTGTGTGTGTCTGTGCTGTTTGTGTGCACGTGTATCTAAAGACTCTCTGAACTCCCTCACATCAGCCTGCCAACCGCAGTGGGGGGGGTCAGTCTCCCGCCAGCGAGGCGGGTGGCAGACAGCGGGCAGGATTCCCAGGTGGCACGGAGAGACGACCAGGGGGCAGTGTGCTCGCCTGTGAAGTCGCCCTGGCGCAGCTTGCCACCTTCACAGGGAGCGAGGCACTACGACTCACCGAGGGGCTACGTTTCCTCCCAAACGAAAGCGGAAAGCCTCGGCAGACTCGTACATTACAGGGTTTCAAGAGGGTTGCATAGAGAAAGTAAAAGCAAGGCAGTGGTTAGATCCACAGAGCCAGCGCTGCAGGGAGAAGACTTAACCATTTAAGGTGTAAGATCACAAATATTTGATTTGAATGTTCTTAACTGAACATTTTAATGCTGATGTAACAATCACTACTGAAAGCTGAATTTGATACCTGAAAAAACATTCCAATAAACCTACTCTATTAAGGGGAATGCTTTGGGGAATCCCAGGGAACGCCGCTTTGAATGGCTCTGCATCGCCTGAGTGAACATTACGCTCTGCTCTGCTTCCAGTTCCAGCAGATTGTGACACACACAATGCCCACGGCAGGCTTTCAGTCTCCCTCTCTGTGTGGAGACGGCGCTCATACTTACGAGATTCTGGCGTGGTCGCCGTCTGGCAACTCATCACATGTAATACCAGTGGCGGAAAGCTGTCGGTAGCCCAGAATTGTGCCCGCGGCTCAAAGCAAAATGCAATGTCCTCAGACGTCGAGGGCCACCAACTATCAAACCCATATGAAATAAGCAGCACAATCGATCCATATCCTGCTTTCACCTTCAATGTGAAAGCCTTTTTTTTAATAAAAAAAGTTTGCCACCCAACCTGAGGGTGCATACATATATCAAATTCCCTCCCCAATCTGTAATGTCCAACTATCTGCAAACTAGTGTTGTGTCGTTCGCGAACGATTCGTTCAAAAGACCGAATCTTTTGGGTGAACGAACTGAACTGAGTCACTTACTGAAAAGATCTGTTCATTTCTCAGTTCAGTTGAGCTCTCGAACGGATCTGAGCGTGCAGGGAGGGGGAGGGACTGCCGCGAGCGAACGTGATTCGTCCCCTGCGAACCAGTTCTGCTGTGCTGAACGAATCATTCACGGGCGGGCGGGCGCCGAGCGAGGCAGCGAGCGTGCAGTGCAGAGTGGAGTTCTGCGAGCGAACGTGTCGTGACTGACGACATTAGGGCAGTGATATTATTTTACGCCATTTGCCATTGCAAACTGGAAGAAAGGGTAAGAAAATCTGACAGAAGTGACAACAAACAAGCAAATAATTAAATAACTGATACTGCAGCATCTAAAACAATGAACAGGCTGCGATGGTAGGCGTCTCTCTTTGTGTTCTAGAGAACAGACTGTACACCAGGCATAGGAGCAGGCCAATGCTGGCACTGCTGCGATGTCACTTCCTCCTTCCTTCCCCCCTCCCGTCTCTGTATTCTGGCCACCCCCCAAACTCCATGCCCGTGTGGTTCTCACTGTCTCACTGTGTGTTACATAATGGAATCCGTGAGGACGCTGTAGACCCCCCCTGCCCCCCTACTCTGTACCCCAGAACCAGGGCCCCACCACCAGAGGGGCAGGACATGGGGGAGTGCCGTAATTACCTGGGCAAATAGCCTAGAATGGGATGAGGGGAAAAAGGGGGGGGGGGGAGAGGCATGAATCTCTATAACACTCTACAGACTGGTGTATTCCCAATGCACGATTCTCAGTAAAATAACATTCCGTGGTGGGAAAAGGGGGGGGTGATATTCACAGGTTTAGAGCAGCTAATCCAATCAGAGCTGAGTCAGCACAGGCATTGTTACTCCGCACCGCTGCCAAATTCGGGGCTGCCGAGAATCAGCGGCGCGCCGTCCCGTCCCAGAGGAGCTCCTGGGTGTCTCGCCGCCGGCCCGCTTTCGGACTGCGGAACCCTTCTGACAGCCGTGCAGGCGCGCGCGCTCGCCGTGAGGCGGGCGAACCGGAGCATCACACGGGTACGCGGCCAGTGGATTACCAACGGAGAGTTGAGGAAACAGAAAAAGCAACATTAAGGGTGAGACGCCGCGCGCCTAATTTCCAGGAGCTTCCTGGGACTCGGGCGGGGCCCCAGAACTGCGGCGGTAACAGCGGCAGGGCAGCGGGCCCCTGGACCTCGCGGTGCGGCCGCCATCTGGTGCCCTGCGATGGGGACGTGACATGGCGCTCCCTGCTCCCCCCCCCCCCCCCCCCTCCACAGCTGAGCTCTGCCAGGAACAGAAAGGACCAGATGGCGCTCTCTCCTGTCGTCACGCGGCGTGCCAGATTAGCCCCTTTCAGGCGGAATCAGACGCTCTCATATATATCCCGAGTGTGCAGACACAACATCAGCAAGGGAGGAGCCTCATCTGTACTCCAAATCAAACTCACCAGGGCCAAAAGGGGGCTGGAACACGCTTATGCTGAGCGCTTTGATTAAATTCATCAACAAAATGGATCTGGTAATCCTCATCCGCTGGACGCTGCCTCTCTAAAGGAAAATCATCCTTCAGAACGTCCAAATCTTCGAAATGACTGGATTAATTGAGCAGGATAAACAAATGTGCATTTTTTAAAAGTCCCTCTCAGTCTGGAATGTAAAGCACAAAAAACGTTCAGGACGTCTGCAGGTTTCCCCACGCCACTGGGAGTGATGTTACACCTGAGGCGCTTAAACGCGGTCGGGACCGCCGGGAGGGAGAGAGGCCACCGGCGCTTCGCTGCGTTCCGGTAACTGCTTAGCCACATTCGGCCTCGGGCGTCTTAACTCAACAGCATTCTTCCAGTGATTCCCCATTGTACAGAGCACAGCTAATTTATTTGAGCCCCCCCCCCCCCCCAAGGGAGGGTGAGGGGTAGCAAGGAAAGCCTTGCTATACAAAGCTACAGAGCCCTAATGCCTCAGGACCAAAAAAATGCACCGTGATGTAACGCTTCTTTAAATCATCCTTCATCAGAATCACCTCAGATGTTATCTAATTCAGCGAGTTTGATTTTATTCAGTTAAATCCTCACCATAAAAATTCAGAATGGAAGTTGGAATTTTCTTCCTAACAGCTAACGCTTAAAGAGGACCACCGACACAGATTCATCAAAACTGCATACATAATATGCAGTTCTGCACATGTACACATACAAAGTTTCCGTACCTTTAATAAAACGTTTCACTGATCAGTTCTCAGGGTCTAAACCTTTCCTTTTTTTACTATATTACTACTGAAAGCGAAGAGGAATACAGATAGCTTTCATATGCAAACGACTGCTTTATTATCGTCTTTTTATTTCTGCATGACAGACATACACTCCAGTCTCACAGGAGCCCTGAAATACATTGAAATACATTGAAATACATTGTCCTCATATGAATGTCATTGGACACTGTACACTGTAATTAACCAAAACCACGTACCCTCGTTTGTCACGACGCCAGGCCGTATATTTACCGGGTGGCGCATTTTTTTACCGCCTTCATTCCCATCACGTTTTTGTTCAAACGTTCCCCAGGTGGGAGCGAGCCAGCTATACATCTTTAGAAAAGCCGTTAATTGACTTTGAGTCATAGATCTATCGTACCGTAAAGGTGAAACGTTTTTTTTTTCTCAAGACGTTCCTTTTATTCATTCTGCTCTCTCACCCAGCATTTCCGTAAACAGCACAAAGGGCTGAATATCACCATAAGCGACAAAGGGAAAAAATATACATTAGCCCCAGTGAGAGAAAACACGATATCAGTACGCAAAAAGCCGTTAATTGACTTTGAGTCATAGATCTATCGTACCGTAAAGGTGAAACGTTTTTTTTTTCTCAAGACGTTCCTTTTATTCATTCTGCTCTCTCACCCAGCATTTCCGTAAACAGCACAAAGGGCTGAATATCACCATAAGCGACAAAGGGAAAAAATATACATTAGCCCCAGTGAGAGAAAACACGATATCAGTACGCAAAAAGGTAAGGCGTTAACTTAAGGTGCCTTATATGATTAGCAGTAGCACTTCATTCAAATATTAGGATGTAATTGAAAAAAACAAAAAAATTTGTTATTTTTCCATGATCTGGTTGAGAAGGCCTTGGATCAGTTAAAAATAAAAGGCCATGTGGACAGAAGCAAAGGGAAGCCCATCTGTTTGCATCAGCATCCTTCTTAAGTTATGAGTGACATTCCATTCCCTGACGGGTAGAATTAAACACAAATAAAACAATTTGTCCACCCGGCTGTCAAAGGCAGAGAAGCTTGTAAGTTCATCGATCACCCTTTAAGGTGTGAGATCGCAAATAAGTGATTAGAATGTTCTGAACTGAACATTCTAATGCTGATGTAACCATCACTACTGAAAGCAATGGAGTTCTAGAACACTGACTTAGAATTTTGGAAAAACATTCCAAAAATGTATAATCTTCAAAGGGTTAATGAATTCAATTCAATTTATTTTGTATAGCACTTCTTACGGAGTTTGCATGTTCTCCCCGTGTCTGCGTGGGTTTCCTCCCACAGTTCAAAGACATGCAGGTTAGGCTAATTGGAGATTCTAAATTGCCCATAGGTATGAGTGTGTGAGTGAATGGTGTGTGTGCCCTGTGATGGATTGGCGGCCTGTCCAAGGTGTATTCCTGCCTCTCGCCCAATGCATGCTGGGATAGGCTCCAGCACCCCCCGCGACCCTGACCAGGAATAAGCGGGTTAGATAATGGATGGATGGATGGATAGCACTTCTTACAGAAAACTGTCACAAAGATGCTGTACAGAGAAACAGAAGGAGAATTGGGCAAAAACCAGGCCTGAACCCCCAAACAGCAAATGAGGTAAAAACTCCCCAGTGGGAAGAAAAACACTGAAACGGTGGTAAAAAATAACTCCCCGATGGGAAGAAATCTCAGAAGGAACCTGGCTAGAGAGGGGGAGCCCATCCTTCGCTGGCCGGCCCGGTTTAGACTAAAGGTAGAATGGATGGTAACAGAATGTAATGAGGGATCTAACACAGTAAATAACCAAGTGGGTTGAACATTTTACAGTCGAGTTAGATAGTAAAATAGCTGGTAGAAGAAAGTCCAATGAAAAGATGTATAAAATGCAAATCAGAGGGATCTTGAATCCTTGTAGAGATATAATTAAGACCGCAAGATGATAACAGGAACTGTAGGTGGGTTGATGGCAGGGAGAATTCCTGTTGGCTGAGTGAGGGAACTATCAGCTCTGCCTTTCTTTCACCTGCCTGTTGCAAGAGACTAACACCGACACTCCTCCCTCTTGCGAATGAAATGAGTTTGGCGAACGAGAGGGATGAAAAACTCGGAAGACAGACACGGCGATGCGGCGAGTTGGCGCGCTCATCGAGCACATTTTGTACCGTGCAGTGCTTCAGAGGGCACAGCCATTTCTAAAATTAATAATAAAAGTACTGCGACTGTATACCAGGGACAAAAGCCAGAACGACACGAACGGAACAAAGTCTCTGACTGTAAAAAGTGTCCAAAAAAAAAAGTGTCAAACCAAAAAGTGAGGGAAATTAATTCTCACTACCTTCGCTCAACTGGCCATGCGTGACCCGATGTACGTGCGACGCAGGCAGGCAGGCAGGCTCGATGTGAAAGGCAGCATTAATGCGTACATGGACACCACATCGACACCTCCATTCACAGGGCAGCTTTCCATTTACCTGAGTGCTTCTGACAGCATGTAACGGCTCTCAAGGCAAAAGAGATATACAGTTGCAAGAAAAAGTATGTGAACCCTTTAGAATTTTCTGTATATCTGCATAAATTCGATCTAAAATGCGATCACATCTTCATCTAAGTCCTAAAACTTGATAAAGTGAACCCAACTCAACAAAAAACACAAAAAACATTATTCTTTTATAATTTATTTATTGAGCAAAATTATCCAACATTAAATGCTTTGTTGGAAAAAGTATGTGAACCCTTGGATCATACGTATTTTTAAAGTATCATATTTAATATTTGGTCGCATATCCTTTGCATGCTGTTACTTCCTGAAGTCTGCGACCCATCAATATCAAAAGGCTCTCAATATCTTATTTTCAGGTACTGTTACAAGCGATACTATAACCGCTCTGCATTTGAATGGATCTTTATGGGAATTGGGGGGTGAGACTAGATTCAGCTGTAAATTACAATCGTACATTATGGAACACATGACTGGCTAAATGGCTGTAAGTCATCCAGGGTCTGAGGTATCAAACGAGCCCCAAACCATCACTCTGCGGCCAGATATGGAGTACTTTAAGGGTTTCTTCTCCTGACTTTTTTCCCCATAGAGTTCTATAGGAAAATGAGTCAGGAGAAATAACCCTTGCAGTGATCCATCCACATCTACTCCATATCTGGCCACAGAGTGATGGTTTGGGGCTCGTTTGATACCTCAGACCCTGGATGACTTACAGCCATTTAGCCAGTCATGTGTTCCATAATGTACGAGTGTAATTTACAGCTGAATCTAGTCTCACCCCCCAATTCCCATAAAGATCCATTCAAATGCAGAGCGGTTATAGTATCGCTTGTAACAGTACCTGAAAATAAGATATTGAGAGCCTTTTGATATTGATGGGTCGCAGACTTCAGGAAGTAACAGCATGCAAAGGATATGCGACCAAATATTAAATATGATACTTTAAAAATACGTATGATCCAAGGGTTCACATACTTTTTCCAACAAAGCATTTAATGTTGGATAATTTTGCTCAATAAATAAATTATAAAAGAATAATGTTTTTTGTGTTTTTTGTTGAGTTGGGTTCACTTTATCAAGTTTTAGGACTTAGATGAAGATGTGATCGCATTTTAGATCGAATTTATGCAGATATACAGAAAATTCTAAAGGGTTCACATACTTTTTCTTGCAACTGTACATATCAGAACCATTACGCATCAACTATTTAAATTGCCACTGGGGGGTTACATTGTCCTGGTATCCAAATGGGTGGCAAAAATAGCTGCATTTACGCAGCATGACTTCTGCACTAACCACGGCTGAAATCCTCCTCTCCTTCTCACTCTGCCTCTCTCTCTCCATCTCCTTCCTTCCCACTCTCTCTCTTCTCTTACTTCTACGCATCTTGTCTCTCACGTACAAACACTCTCTCTCACGCTCTCTCTCTGTCTCTATCACCGAAGCTATCTCACGCTCTCTCTCAGTCTCAATCACCCAAGCACGCATGCACACACACACCCACACACACAATATCTTTCTCTCAAGCAGAAGCATATCCATAGCGTCTTAGCAGCTCTACGCTGTCCACCCTGTACAACTGAATCCGCCCTGCACAGCTGAGCATCATGGGAACTGGTCACATTAAAGACCTGCCTATCGGCCATACTGTTGATCAAAACCACGTTATTCCCTCACAATGACACAGTGAAAGTGACCACTGTGTCAACAATCCCAGGAGGTCCACTGTAGCAGGCGGAATTTGCCAGGAGGTCCACTGCAGCAAAGCAACCCCACACCATCACCCTAGTGGTCTGGTCACCAGCTGCCATCAGTGAAAGATGCACCTCTGGAATTGCTAGTGCTCCTGCAGCACACTACATGTCTTGTAGTTTGAGAAATACTCACCGGCTTATTGGATGAGTGCTTGTGTCTTGTGATTTTTTTTTTGTTTTGTGAATCCTTGTATGTAATGTTTCTTATTGTGGTGTCTTGAATGTTGTATGATAATTTTAAAATTAAAAAGGGAAGGGAATAAACCCCCCCCCCCCCGATAAAATATGTTTTAAAATACATGTGAAATGATGTATGATAAACTGATATATATGTAAATACAAATGTTTTTATTGGAACTGAAAATTTAAAAACCAATAAAGACAATTATTGGATGAGTGCATCAAAAGACGTCGCATGCCTTTTTGCAGAGCCGACACTGTGATTGTACCGACTGCAACTCGATAACTCTCTGGCATAGTTATATAATATGGCACTTGTCTTTTCGAAATATGTATTTTTATTTTTGGATTCTTCAGAAATGTATAATTATTTGCAGAGAAGCTGGCATTCAAATGTATGAAAATAATTACATAACTGCCAGGCAAACCTTTAAAACAGAATCCATATTTTCATATCAGCCAAATTCATGTGAAAAATCCAAAGCTAATTCGATGCCCTAGCACAACCATATCTAATGCAAACATTTAAGTAACAGCAGGGACTTGGTCTTGCTTACAACATAATTGGCAGTTTGTGACCAGAAATTCTTATGATAACAAGCCATTTATTATGGTGTGTCAGATTTATGAAAATATTTTTTCAGCTTGATTTACCAGCATGGTATTATACATTATAGCACTTAGAAGTGCGTGCGCGTGTGTGCGTGGGTGCGTGTGTGTGTGTGCGTGCGTGTGTGTGTGCGTAAAATTGTGTAATTGTGTAGGCTGACTGATTAATCAATTTTACAATCAGTGTGAAAACTATGACATGCATTGAGTCATTACTAAATGCTAAGATAATGTTAAGATCTAAGACAACCCTGACATTAAATCATTAAGGGCTATTTTACCGTACAGTATGTTTACCTGTGGTTTCAAATTTAATTAGTTGAACATTTACAGTACAGCACAGTAAACAACAGATAACCAGACTAGACAACTATGAAATCTGTGTAAGACAATATTGGAAACAGTTAAATACTCAAGCCACTAAAACAGGCCAGCAAATCGAGCATAGCGTCAGTTCAGGCAGGTCACGAGAGTGAAACCCGGCCATAGTTAATCAGCTGACAGCTCAGCTGAGTAGTGACGATTCACCCATCAGTCCATTCACATAACAAGGCGGTCTATTTAACCGCCTCGCCCTACCATGGTGGATCCCCTGCCAGCACACCCGCTGCACACAAAACCCCCCCCCTCCACCCCAGCTCCATCCTCTTCAGTTTCCCATTGCGCACATACACCTAGCCTATATCGCTCCTGCATGAATCACTAACATTTTCGAGTGCCTACTGATTTCTTTTCCTCTTTCCTTCCCGCTTCGGCATCCGCCGGAGCGATAGCTATAGATCAACAAACATCGTTCTCCAGAAGCAGACGGTCGGCTCCACCTCCATGCATGTATCCAGCTATGATGCACCTGCCGGGCTTCAATCAGTCTTCCTCACCGGCTCCTTATACATTGACATTTTCATATGTTCGGTCTACAAATTTCTATTCTGTAATCAGCATTTAGTAACCGGTGCCAGTCAGCGGCGGATGGACTTCCCCCTCAGAGTCAGGTTCTGCCCAAGGTTTCTTCCTGCTAACAGCAGGGAGTTTTTCCTTGCCACCGTCGCCTTAGGCATGCTCTACGGGGTTTCAGGCCCGGTTCCTTGTAAATTGTTGTGATAATGACACTTAAAAGTGCCATTTATATATATATATATATATATACATAACTGACTGAATGGATTCTGTCAAAACCATTCTCAGTGCTGCGGTTCTGTTCTAGCGTAACCCTAATGGGGGTTGTGCAGCTGCCCTCGCCGCCATACCCATGCTTGCTCGCGTGGATGGGCGGGAGGGCTTGGTGAACAGAACCATACCGCCAAACCTAAAATGTATTGTTTCGTAATGTCAATAAAGTTATTTGAACAACAGTGGCCTGACTGAACTGAGATTCTGTCAAAAGAGATTTTCTAGAGATTTTCTCTTCCTCTGACTAGTACCGACAGACTAATGTAACAAGCTAACACTGTCTGGGCAAAGAATATCTATGATATTCCTTTCATCCATTATTACAGCATCATATCTCTTGATTGCTTTGTAGAAGAAAGATTTCATACTTACAATACTTATTCATAACGTACATTGTATCCATTTATACAGGTGGATCTTTACTAAGCCGATTACAGTTAAACGCATACTACTCCATACTTGGAAGGAAACTTTACGGTTTCTTTTTTCTCGTTTCTTAGTCACGACACGACACCAACGCGGGAATACAATCCACACTCTCAGAAGAAAGGGTTTCAAAAGGCACCTCTGGGTCTCCATAGGAACCCTATGCAGTTCAACGGTTCTTTGTCAGGCAAAATGGTTCAATCTGGGAGCTCTCTCGCTTTTCCAACCTACGATAGAGGGTTCCATAAAGGACTAAAAAGGTTTCCCCTATGGAGACAAGCCAAAGAACCCTTTTTTCTGAGAGTGTATAGTTCCACACAGTACTTTGCCATTGCAGGTGGTAGAGACAGAATGTGACTAAATTTAACACCACAACAATGTAAACTAGATTCGCGTCAACGAAGGCATTACGTCACCTTGCTGTAACAGGTCAAGTGCTGCTTTGACACTGGAAAACATAACAGCCATATCGCTTCCAGAACTATTAAATTCACAATAAACACAGTTGTCCCTGAATGATGAATCTGAACGCAGGCAAATGCTCTCTGCTTCCCATACAAGCCTTATACTTTACGGCACTGGTTCTTAAAATGTTTAATATCAGGACCCAAATGATAAGAAGCACCGCTCTGCAGCAAACAAGGACGCGCGCGAGCTCACCAACGCAAGATCCCACATTTGTAAGAGAGGGGAGGAGAGGGTTCCCTAAAATCTCAAACCGCCCTGCTCCTGTCCGGCACTGTGGTGATGTCAACGGCGTCCCGTCGCGAGCGTTCCACAGGGGTCTCAGAGCTGGCCCCATCCCGCCGGGAGGCACGGAGAAGCACAGCGTCTGCACAGCCTGGTCCCCTGACAGACCCCTGCCGTCTGTCACTGGCTGTCTTCAGCGGGAATGACGGGAAGTGGCAACGAAGGGTGTAGAAAGACTAAAAAATAAATCTTTGGACAGTGGTTGCACGTAATATTATTAAGTTGAATAAATCATTGGATTTACTTAATAAAATTATGGACAGTGGTTGTACGCAATATTATTAGGCATATGTGACGTCTTAAACTTAACCAGTCGAAGTCACAAATAGGCCTACCTTAATAATATAGCATGCAAGCACTATCCAATGATTTATTTTTTTGAGTGTGGCGTGGTGGTAGAAATGGCATGAAGCGTGACATTCACCCCCAACTACACAGTCTGATGGAGATCCTCCATGTGTTCCACACCAGGGATAAAGAAAAGAAGGCAACAGTCACAGCAGAAAAATTGTAGTATACTGCAAAAACCAAAGAAAAGTCAATCTTAACAAGTAATTTAGTCGTGCACCTGGACTTAAATTGTCTTACAGTACCAGTCAAAGGTTTGGACACAGTTGATTGAATGTATCTTTCTCATTATCATAGAAAAATTTTGATCTTAAAGGCTTATGCTTAAATGCTTTAATTTATTTTCTTAGACAAATAAAAATAGTGAAGTTGATGCATGCATGAATTTCTTTCCAAAACAAAGGTTTAAATAAAAACTTTTTTTTTTTTAAATGCACACCCCCAACAAGTTTTAATTTAGAACTTCACTGTTCCCAACCGTGAAGCATGCATGGGGGGGTGGTGTGGGGTTGCTTTGCTGGTGACACTGTTGGATAAGTTATCTAGAATTGAAGGCACGCTTAACCAGCATGCCTATCACAGCATTCTGCAGTGACACGCCATCCCATCTGGCTTGCACTTTAGTTGGGCCCTCATATGATTTTCAACAGGACAATTACCCAAAACACACCTCCAGGCTTTTTAAGAGCTATTGGACAAAGAAGGAGAGTGATGGAGTGCTGCATCAGATGACCTAACTAACACCCAACCTAAACCCAATAGAGACGGTTTGGGATGAGTTGGACCGGAGAGTGAAGGAAAAGCAGCCTTGTGGGAATTCCTTCAAGACTGTTGGAAAAGCATCCCAGGTGGCTACCTCATGAAGTTGGTTGAGAGAATGCCAAGAGTGCAAAGCTGGTATCAAGTCAAAGTCGTGGCTCCTTTGAAGAATCAAAGGCTGCCTTTACACTACCTGGTAAAAGTGACCCAATTCCGATTTTTTGCTCACATGTGGCACAGATCGGATATGTATTATGAACGTGTAAACAGGAAAAAAGCACATGGAATCGGATATTCTCAGATCCGTTTCAGGCCTCAATCATATGTGGAAATAAATTGGATATTAATCGGATATCTGCCAATGCGACTGCCATCTAAACGGACAGATCGGATATTCCCTGTCATTGTGATTCGCACGTCATTGAAAATGCGACGATCTTGTACTTTTTTGCATTTTAATGACGTACATGTCGAATGTTTCTCTCCGCATTCGAAAGTTGTTGACCCATTGTTCCTGGTCAAAGGTTCCAACAACACGATCCCACCAATCTTGAGTCCTTTCCCGCATCCACACATCCCTCTGAACCGATGTAGCAGCGATCATTGCCGCATACGCCCAGGCTGCAATAAGGGCTCTCCTCTTTCTTCTCCGCCTTAAAATCTGACCAATATTTTGCGGACCTCTAAATATGCCTCGGAAAGCAATTGCTTGAATTATTATTTCGGTCTCGTTTGCGTCCATTGCGAGAAAGTGCCGGCTGGTTGTTTACTTTCGTTTTTTCGTTTCGGTAACCAAACCCTCTTGTACGCATGCGGGTTGTTTCAAGTGTTAAGCAAGTGTAAACACAGGTATCGGATATATGGGTCACTTTCAAAAGTAGATGTAAACAGGCGGTCAAAAAAATCGGATATAGGCTAAAAATCGGAACTGGGCATCAAGACCTGCAGTGTAAATGCGGCCTAAGATACATTTTGATTTGTTTAACACTTTTTTGGTCACTGCATAATTACATTTATGTTATTTCATAGTTTTTATGTCTTTATTATCCTAAACTGTAAAAAAGAAATAGTAAAAATAAAGAAAACCCCTTCTATGAGTAGGTGTGTCCAAACGTTTGACTGGTACTGTATTTCTAAGACAAAAACATTGCCAATGAGGTGAGACAGTTTGACTCATTATAAGATTTGCCAATGGGGTAAGACAATTTCACTTGACAAGCAAAAAGTAACTTTAAACAAGCTAATATTTTCTACTTGAGAGAAAAAAAATCAATGTCAAATGTCATTACAAAACTAAAACACTTAAGACAGACTTTTTTGTAGTGAATATCTTGGGGGGATATCACTATCCAGCTCAGCTTAGCGTTGTGTCTCAATCCCTGAATTCCAGACCTGAGATAAGTGCTGGCGAATGAGGTGAGTGGTACAGAAGCCAGGTGGCTCCCTAAGGGGACATTTCATTCAGTGCATTAGAGAAGAGAGGAGTCGCAGCCAAAAGGGGAGGGCGTGGGGAAGCAGAGGAGGAGGGAGACGGTCCTGATGAGGGGAGGTGGGAGGGGGGGAGGAGTCAGGGAGAGAGGAGGCCGGGGGAGCGACAGAGGGGGGAGGTTATTTTCTGCTGCGCTTTGTTAGCGATCTCGATGAATTACCCCGCAGTGGCATGCTATTGTTCAGAGCCTCACAAATAGAACACACCTGTTGGGCTCGCCTGTCCTCTGCCGCCGCCGCCGACAATCGCGGCTTTCAGTCCTCGTCACGAGGGAATGCGGCTCTCGTGTGGCCTTGCGCGTCCCTCCGCCCGCGGACACAACCAGAGAAAAATCCGTCGCGCAATAAACCTACAATCACACATCTGCGAAGGGGGTAGATCATCTATGGCCGCCCACAGAGAAAGCTACACCTGACTTCTTGTGCAAATGCGCCCAAAATAAGGCTAATAAGACTGGCTGCACCTGCTGTTAAGTTGACTTGAGAGGGGCGGAAACTCACAAAACAAAGACAACAAGGTCACCCTAAGTAGAAAACAGACCCTTAATCACACATTGTAAATTCTATAATTAAACCTCCGGCGCCAAGATCTCCACCTTATGACTTAAGGAGACGGCTTACATAAAGAACACCCAAGGCCTAAACCACACTCAAAAAAACAAAGACTCTGTTATGAATTCTATTGTTAAGTCCAATTAGCAGCAAGGAAAACGCTGTCTTGGAAAATGACTGTGAAGCGCCTAATATGAATGCTTGTGCTTTGTTGGTTCTGCGTATTTTTATGTGTGCGATCGCTGTACCCGTATTAATGTCACGTTTTATTTCAGACGGCAGCCCTCTGCAAATATTACAAGTTAAATTTATCTGCCATGTAGAAAAGCTTTTGATCACAACACATATCACTCACACTGTCCTTTAGGAATGAAAGCTGATATTGCTAATGATGGACAGTTACAAAAGCAGAACAAACTGAATACTATGAACAGGGTAGAAACAAATGCGTCTAATAATAAAGATAGAATAATTAGCCAAATTGCGGAATTGATATGTTGTATAACTGAAGTCTTTTATGCACAGCAAAATATCCAATGTTTAAACAGTTATTAGAACTCAAAAAAGTACAAGTATAATACTAATATAGTGTCACCTGAGTAAAATGTACCCTAAAAGTTAATTTAACACTGAAAGTTTTGCTGTGTACTAGACGTTGAGGATTCAACATCTCTATGAAACAATCCAACATTGAGCCGAGAACAAAGTACAACTTTAGTCCCAGTTTAATACTGATAATGGCCAGTTCACATCTGTGTCATTTCTGCTATGGTGTTAACTGCCATTCCATACATTGAAACCATGTTAAGCGCTGACAAGTTATAACCGTAACCCGCTGAACATCCCATAAGTTGCGAGTGACCACAACCACAGAGCGCCACTAACGGGCAGCAGAAATCCCCATCATGCAATGTGGCGTAACGTTAACTTATTCCCTCAGGAAGCGCAACGAAACCGTAGCAACAAGATGCAAGGACCAAAAATGCACATAGGGCAGAAAAGGAAGATGAGGGTCTTACTGAGCTTATTTTATGAGAACATAAAGAGAGAGGCTATTTCGATCAGTACAGCGAGATCTACAGACGTCAACGTGACACATAGCCGAAGCAAGACAAAGACATGAGGCGAGAGGCAGGCTAACGGTACTCGACCAAAGATCTACAGCGACCTTGAACCTACAACCTAAACCTGTACTTGAGCCTCATGCTAATTCACAATTCAAAACACTTGGGGTACAAGAATAAAAAGGTTTAGCTAGCACTCACCGAAATTCAGGGCGCGCTCAAACAGGAGAAGGACAAATAGATGACTTAACAACTAAGCTTTAATGCTCTCCAAATCTCCATAGATAAGAGGCAGCACTCATCAGAAAGTGCAGCGCAGGCTTGCACACAGATCACAGCTTGTCCGTGGTGACAAAGAGCCCATTCAGGAAGTGAACACAGAAAGGCGGTGTGCTGATGCGCTGCAACTACGAGAAGGGTGAGTGTCACCTGAGCCGAGCGGCTTCAAGTGTTGAAAGTGGACACGTGGCCTACGAGTGCGCCTTTCACTGACCCCCACCCGGGCAGATCCAACAAGCCAGACAATCAACTATGTGTCATCCTAATCGTTTCATTGATTTACCTCAAGTGGAGGGGGAAACTTCCTGAGACAGATACAGGTAGTGGGGGGCTGATGGCGGGTGGGTAGGGGAGGGTGGCTGTTCGGATTGTGAAGCCGCATCATCTAGAGTCACCCCAGGAAGGCTTAACCAACAGGAAACCGTTTCGCAGATGAATTTAGCAATGTGTGATTACAAGAGTAGAAGTACACTCTCACATTGCTGTTAAAATTGCAGTCAATCATGTCTTCCTGACCTACATTGCACAGGAAGACACAGAAAAGCTTAGCAAACAAAGAGCAGAGTCTATTTACAGCATTTGGAGTGTGCATTTGTGTGCCTATTTGATAAAGGAAAAAATTCATACCTACAAGGGGGATTTGTCAAATGTAATATTCTACAATCTGTGGGGGGATATCGATATTTCAATATGGACCCCAATTACAGTAAAGGCAATGGGCAAATATTTAGGCTATTGTAAAGGTACAATAATCCTCTGAATTCTTAATACCATACTTGACTCAGATCTATTATATTTCACAGCTCTATAGATTGTTCCATTGAGAATTTCCTCTGGGAGAATAAAAATCATAAATTTGTACATTGGCTGGGTCGAACACATTAGCTTATTCAATTGGTTATTCGTTTAGCTGGAAAGAATACCTGCAAGCATATCTGGCATTTCAGAACTGGAATTCAGTAGTCGTCCTGTTCCAGGAGTTCAATCCACAACCACTTACAAAAACACTGATTATCATTGTCGGACATTGGAGGAAGCCTAACGGAAGCCTGCGATCGCTGTCTGTCTTAGGTGACTGGCACCATGAGGTCATAGCGATTTCACACCAGCCCTGAAGCACATCCAATGCTAATGTAGTTTTACAGAGCCTGACTACGCAAAACTGCAGGGAATGACAGAAAACCAGCTTGCAATATTTGAGTCAGCACCTTTTTTTCATGCCAAAGATCAGTGGGGGGCTCGTCCATTTGGTAAGTATTTCCTTTCAGGGGAGAAAATCTGTTGGCCTAGTAGGGCGAGATTCTCGTTTCATCTTTATCTTGCAAAAAAGCAATTCAAACTAAATTTCTGTTACACCATCAGGATTTCTACTGTTAGAGTTCAATAAGAAGAATGAAACACTGCACATCTTGCTAGTTGGCAACTTCATTGATTACGTTGTGACAGGCATGTCCTTTTCTTATAAGCATTAGTGCATCTCTGGAACCCGTGGTCTGCGCTATCAGGTGTGCAAACAGTTTTTTCCCCATAGTACCTGTATGTACTACACACAGCAAATGGTACACATGCACAGTACACACAGCTCTTGGTATACAACACACAGTAAAATGCATAGAACCACAGTACAAATTACACAACACAAGGCTAGTGTGTGGTAACAGTAGAGTACATGGTAGTAGGCACACAAGACACAGCACCAGGTAAGGCACAAAGTAGTACACACAGACACTAGGTACACATTATTTGCACTTGGACTACGGGTCACAGAACTATGCATGAAGTATTCAGCGCTACATAGCCTACACAGGGACACATGTCACTTTAGCACACATCACAGCAGACTGAATGCACAGTAGCATTTGTGCTACGCAGATAACAATACAGGGGCAGTATGCTGTGTGTCTCTCAGTGCCAGCAGCTGAGCGGTACTGACTACCCACCCCGTATTTCATCAAGGGAAAACCAAAAGGGATTCTGGGAGGCGACAGCCTTTGAGACAACTTCCAAATGTCCGTAACTGAATTCACCACTAAAGCTATAGCCCCGAATGCAGATATCTGTCTCCAGAAATAATAAAAACAACAGGATAGGGCACAGTGGAAATGTGTCCACTCCAATGGTTTATGGCTCCGTTTATGCTACCAGGATTAGCTAAGGATTATTTAGTAATGCTCTAGCTGAAGTGGGCCTTATGACTCATAACACCAATATGCGCTCTAAATAGTTGCCATAACTGTGTCATAAGCACGTAGACATTGTGACAAACAATGTGTGACAGTTGAAACAAATATCTGAATAATATGACATGACGTTAAGACATAAGAGCAAGCTATGCATGATAATATGTTGGCCGATAATATCTTAAAGAGAACTTACCGGCATTGGATAATAAACTAAGATTACGGTCGATATGAAAGGCCGATATGATAACGCAATATACCTGCACCAGAGAGGCGAAGCATTTTATGCGTCGCTGATGCTGTAAAAGAAGTGAAAACATCATTTTCAAAAAGGAGACGAATCATAGTTGTCTGAAGTTCCGCTTTTATTCATTTTATATATTTTTTATATAATTTCTTTACCAGACAGAGACTCGTATTTCTTTAGACTCTCTGCACAAGAATAAAGTGAGCAAGTTGAAATATTTTGTTATACAAATAAAATTTGCTGAATTTTCCCTTCATAAGTTGACCTCTGTGCTCATCTGCCTCTTCTAAGAATGTGGACACTTGGATACAGTCTGCATTTGTGCTAAAATGGTACCGGCCAATACGGCCAGCTAAATATTGGCAATTGATATCAGTCCCAGAATTTCCATATTGTGCACCCCTAAATAATACCCTAGCACAATATGCATGTACCTTATGGAAATAGGTAGCAATAAACATGTTATAATATTTACATATTCTTACACCAAATGTTATGATACATTACAGAGCACTTAAGCTATAATGAACACTTTGCAAGACCCACTTTAAGTAAAGCATTACTTATTACTTAACAATACTATGACAGTCAGCACAAAACCGATTCTACTTGGAGGGTCGTTGATGTTTATGTCACATATATCAAACACACACAAAGACAGGAAGCAACCTTCAGTTAAATGGCTGAATAGCTGAAGACTAAGGAATCACAGAACATGATAAAGGTGAAGTTAAATAGGGGGGGGGGGGCATTGCACCTGCAGTACCCACAGGGCCCTGGTGCTCACACTCAGGCCCACACCTGAATCCTTGAGAACAGAGTTTGGAATTAAACCTCCACAGCAGCACTGATAGCCTACAGCAGAAGGAAATTATCTTAGAATATTGCATTACTTCAGCTAATTAAAACCCATTATAACATTAGACATATTACTCTGGCATACTACAAAATTGCTTAAGATTAGTTAATGGGTAACTCATCAATGTTTGGGGCCACTGAGAGGCTTAACCAAGCTGACCTGATTTGATTTGATTTGCACAGCAAGGCAGCATAGCTCTCTCCCCATTGGTCTGCATAGAGTGTGTCTGTTCCAGCTTACCAACAGAAGGTGGCGCCACATCTGCTTTTATTCAATGGACACATGCTTTTATTCAGTGTCAAGTATACAATTGTGGCTCTCCTGTTGAAGTGGCAGTATAGTACAGAATAAATGACACAGTACAGCTTACTGTGCATCTTAAACAAACAAACAAAAAAAACACTGTGATAAATCTTGTGCAAACAAGGTCCTTAAATATAGCCTATTTATTATAGGCCTAATAAGAAATGCTGGGAGAATTCATGTCACATCAAACAAATATGATTGTGTAGTAAAGCTATTAACATTATATGTTCTAGCTCCTTTCAATCCTACACACCATTCACACTGAAAACACAAATTATGAACAGTACTTAGTAATGGTATGTTCATCTGGTTCAATGCTGCACTGAGATGGCAATAAATTCCCAATACCTATTCTCTTACACAGGCACGAGATTCTATTATTCCCCCCTTACTGTCCTATCAGAAACTCAAAAATAATAGAAGCTGGGTGGTCATTGCTGCCACTATGAAATGTAGCCTGTATATGTTTTCTTTTTATTTTTTTTAAGAATACTTAATTTCTGCTGTGGATAAATAAATTGTGGAATTTGTGATGATTTCAGCTGCACAATGTGCACGATGATAACCATACCTTGCGCCTGGAGCGAGGTTTTAATTAGAGGTTATCATTCCACCCGTGTTTAAGCGGCTCCAGCAAAGGCATGGTGGATCCCGCACAAAAGACTGTAATTTAAAACCCCATCCCAATTACGCCTTTCCAAGTTCATTCCAACGGTTCGTGGATTGACGCGGTAATTGTAGCGCTTGGCGCGTGCATATTAAGCGCCGCTGAATTTATTCACCGCCGGATTAAGGTGAAGCCGAGAGCAGGCGAGGCGGTGGCTTTCGTTTGCGTGGGAACGTGGGAGAGAGAGAATGAGTAATGTCAAAAACAACCCTTCTCAACACCTTCATTCGCTCGGTTTCCTGGTGGGTTCGCAGAACATGGCGTCACCTCACAGTAGCCTAGCCTACAGGACGTGACACTACAAACAAGACTTTGAGGTGGCGAGACCGAGTCAAGACCAAGACTGAGGGGGGGCGAGACCAAGACCGAGACCGAGACCAGACCAATGCGAGTCCAATTCAAGACCATGACTGTAATTGTGTTGGTCTACCATCATAGTGATGGCTCAACATTTACACCATTTCGCTGCTTAAATTCAAAACACAGAAAGCATTATTTAGGAATTTTAATAAAGAAAGCATTATTTTTGCGCAAATACTGATGTACAGTATACAACAGAAGTGAGTACACCCCTGTGCAATATCACTTAAATGTCAAATGATTCAAAATTGATTCAAAAAAAAGTTATTGGCTGTAATTTAAGGGGTGAAATTTTATATCCAGTCACAGTAAAAAGACAAAATTAAATAAATAATTTAAAAAACAGACAATGCACAGGCAAGTAATGACAGAGACCCTCCCCCAGGAGGAGACAACAATCATTGGTCTAAAATGCGTAACGCCTGGGTTCCGGACAGAGAGACCACAGGCTGTATCGGGCTGAATTTCTTTAATGGAAGTCAATGGAGAAGATCCCTTAGTACCCTGAACAAGCTGCTATTTTGTAGACACAGTTCGTAACATAATAAATGGACAGCCTTGTCGCTAATCTTCAACATGTTTGTCATCACATATTAATTTTGGAACGAGCTATGTTGTGTCTACTACGAAAAAAATACTGTTAATATTTACTGACACGAAGGACAGAGGGCCAGCCCAGTGTCAGTATAGAAAATGAACCAATGGGCTGTCCCTGCTTTTTTTAACATTTATTTACATTTAATTATATCGGCCCCAAGGTGCGTCGGCCCACCGGGAAAATGCCCGGTATGCCAGATTACCAGTCCAGCACTGTTTCCGTCCACTAAACCTATAAATCAATGATATTAAATAGTAGCATATTTTGTCATCTGTAACTAGTTTTCCGTGGTGTCCAGTCAACTTTCTGTGGGGGCGGGTGCCACCACATGCCCCCCCCCCCCCTGGACACGCCCCTGGTCTCGACCGGTCTTGAAAAAAAATCCGAGTCCTCTTCATCCGAGACCGTGACAAGACCGAGACCAAATGCAGTCGATTCCGAGACAAGACCGAGACCTTCAAAATATGGTCTCGAGACCGGTCTCGAGTACTACAACACTACATTGCACCTGGAAAGATTTGTGGCTGTTATGCACCATGAGTAGCCTAAATACAAGACACTGTACATAAAATTTCCCAAGGACACATGACATTCATATGTATTTTAAAAATAAACCACAGTTATTTGGCATCCACTTGCAGAACTTTTGAGGCACAAGCAAGGGACCCAAAAGCCTGAGAACTAGGCTGTGTTAGTGTTGGCTGTGGCCACCATACCAGCTGGCGGACAGGAAAGGAGGGCAAAGAAAAGTCACACTTTATTTTACACTGTCTTGTTGAAGGGGTAATATACAACAGAAGCCAAAGCAGCTGGCTGTGCCTCCATATCTGGCCAGATAAAGGCAATGTGATACACCTAGGCTAATTACCATTCAAAGTCAGGTGTGTCCCTATTGGCGAGGTCGCCACTGCCCAGTGTCCGCAATCCATCCCAGGCTTTGGAGGGCATTAGGATCAATGGACAGCAGCCAAAAAGGAGGTGCGCCCTCTCTCCTCCTCCCCCTCCTACCCCTCCAAGCATCACACTAGTCAAGGCTCACATGGTGATTTTTTATTTATTTTTTACAATTATTTAAATATCTATCTTTGCCTAGCCCGATTTGGAAATCCCAAAAGTAATCACAGTGCCGTTTGTTCACTGAAAAGTCAGCAGTTTGTGAAGGAAACCTGAGAAGCGGCCTGCAGCCAGCCACCGCTTCTTATCACTTCTACAGTCCTCCAGTCGAGCTGCGCAGCCACTGCAGATCACAGGCAGCCAATCAACCGGTCCGGAATCAATCCAAAGCGATTAGGCAGGGCAATACCGCTCCCCCGGGACGACGCTATCGCCAATTATAAACCATACGGTGGGACTTTTGGCTACAGCCCCAACTGGTGCGGTTTGGATGGAAGCCGACTGACAACAAGCGCCTTACACTGGATAATCCACACGGGACTACAAATGGCTCATGTTTATTTCCCTACTGTTTGACACGGCCATCCTACAAACCTAATTGTAAAACACTTGGACATTTTTTTTCAAAAGCAGCCTTTTGAAAACTGTCAGACAGGCAATTGTTGGAAGAAATTGTTCCTGGATTTACGATTCTCAATTCGACAAACATAAAACAGCCGGACCTTTCATTCCTTGTGGCCCACGGAGGACTGACGGCAAACAAGATCAATTTAGCGTACTAAAAAAAAAAAAACACCCGTCACTGGAAAAAAAAAAAAACCTCACAAAAGCTGCAGATGTTTGCATGTGGCATTCATCCTGATGGACTGAATTATGCAGGCTCCTGAAGCACGGGATCGATGGCCTCCACAACACTGAAATGCAAAAAACAGCCACCTGCTTAGCCTACTGCCTAGCCTGAGCTGCAACCAGCTTTCAGATGGGAAACACTTCTCTCGTTATCCCGAGGCACCCCCACTCTGTTTAATTAAGGGAAGGCGGATTTATGGACCACGCTCCTGCCGCTATCCGGCTTTCCTCATTTTATTTCCATTTTCGAATTGCGTGTTAGTCGCGGGCGGGCGGGCGGGCGGGCGAGGAGTAACTGACCTTGTGGCGGAGCAGAAGAGTATCCGCGGGCGTATTAACGTCAGCGGTCTGAGTTATGGCCCAGCGGGGAGGGACCGTACGGAAATTGCGCCAGAGAAGGCCTGTTTCTTTGACGCTGCGGAGCGTTTCAAACGCTGTCGCGCCTTCAGGCACGAAAAGGTACGGAGCGGCCTGAGCCCCACCTTCTTTAACGGAACCGGCAGTTATATGTCCTTTCAGCCGGATGAAATCTGAACCAGTCCCAGGGGTCAACGCGTCGGCCATAGCTTCACCTTTACATATGAAATTGCTGTAGATTTAAAAAATGTAATATACTTTAATACATTAGATAATGCATTTGAATATATATGGGGGCACTCCAAATACACTATATTTTCCAATATTTGAAAATGCATGCAAATTTTCTCAGAGCTTGCTCTGTGCAGATACTAGAGGTTTCAACATCGAAGCACTTTTGCTGCTACTCAAAGTAGATATGGGATACCTAAGGTACTACCTAAATTGTTATCATTTTGACTCTGATTCTACCAATTCTCTTAATTCGCATTAATTGTGTTATGTTGTTTTCATGATTGATAAAGTTCCTGCACTGAAATGAAATTAATATTTTAATTCAAACACTGTGTTTTATTTTATATAAATATTTGGTGCCCAACGTTGGGCTGTAAATATTACCACCCTAATTTGGAATGTACAATTATCTGCAACCGCAGCCGTGCTCACGCGCGAATCCCCCTTCCGATAAGGGGGAGAGTGTAGCCATCTGCGTTTCTCCTCCAAAACACGTGGTGTCACCAGCTGCTTCTTTGCACACCGCAGACTACAGCTCATCTCATCACAGAGTGGAGTCGGAGGAAGACCTTTCATAATGCAGCTTTAACATGCAGCCCACGGGTGCCTGATTGAGCCAGCGCAGACCCCTAACAGACTGAAACCTTCCACAGCCCGGCCGATGCAATCACCATATCGCGGCATCCAGTGGCGCTACCGGCCACAGCAGGCACCGGCAGGGCCCGTATTCAATCGTGCTTTCATTTTTTAAAACACTGCTATATTTGTATCAGTTCTTAGAATCATTTTTAACCACATTATTACATTTCTAATCGACTTTGCTAATGGTGCCATTCGAAGCTGCACTGCAACTGGCTTAATTGCTTGCGTAACGATCCGTGACAAACAATCAGATAGCGCTTTAGACAAACAGTAGACTTCATTAGAGGGGACACTGACTCATAAGCAGCACTGATCAGAATCCCAAGCATACAGCTTTTTAATGGCAATGTGATAGAGGAATACCCTGCTTCAACTCATTTTTGTCCCCTGTAGGGGAAAATCTCAAGAACCACATTCTACTATGCTGAAACCTACACTAAAAAGGATAAAATAAAAATTAAATCAATAATATTTTTGATAGTATTTTCACTGCAACATGTTTTTGTCATCTAAGACACTTCTATTGTCAAAAAAAATCAGGAATACTAAACTTTTTTTTTTTTTCCCTCCGGGTCTCAAGATCTTAAAAATAATGTGTAAGCGATGAGCCCTTTCCTAACGTATTTAACGTATGAAGGTACGGTTCCGCCCCTTCACTGTCCTCCAGGATTAGCTTACTGTACAACTAAAATCAAATCCGCAGGACAAATTCACATTTAATTTAGTCTAGTCATTAAAAGGGGCGGCACTGAATAAAATAAGCACACTGTACGTGCACTGGAAGCCATCCAAAGAAGCCATGTGCCAGCCGACAGCTGGCGCCTTAGGAAGTGCCGTTAATAAAAAGGTATCGGGAGTCATTTGCGGTAAATATGAATTCATAAACCACAATGCTTGCTGGCCTCTGGGTCTCTTTTTCTACTGTTTAACAACAGATTCACCTTCGCACAGGAAGTCTGCAGGCAGCCGTAACGAGGTGCAGGCACTTCCTAAAAAAAGATTAGACCCTCTGTGTATGTGATACGTCTGGACTCTCACAGACACTGGGAGGTAGAATGAGCACACCGTAAGGTACGCTATGTTCCTCTTTTATGTTTAAAGAAGGAATAATCAAAGACCTGTGAAACAGTAGGCGAAGTGTCATTTGATGAAAGCAACGGCTAGCGCCGGCAGTGTTTTGAAGTCCGATACGCCCCGCTCGTTTTTTGCACATTATGTGCTGTTCCTGCACATAAACAGTGTATCGATTTCCCGCAATGGTGTAACGTGTAATCCTATATCTCTGTTGTTATAGGCTGCAGCAGGTTGACAATGCCACAATGCCGCTGGCGAAAGGAGCTTACGGCACGGCCCCCTCACTGTCATCCTTCTGCTGAAACGCTCTTTCATCCCTTTAGAACAGATTTCCCTTTCTCCACGTCGGTATACACACTAACAAATCCGCGTGAAGCCTCTGAGTCACGGAGCTCGCGTGAAGGAGGATTTGACCTCCGAGACAAGAACCTCGAAGGTGAAGTCGTGCCGGTGGGCGCCTCTGGGAAAGCCTCACCGCCGACGTTTGGCGGATTTAAAGGGTTCGCGGAAACGGCGGCCGCCACAGAAGCTCATTTACTCAAACTCAAGGCCCCTGGTGGGAGGAGGACACGTGACTACCATGAAAGTACATAAACGAGTGAAAACTGCCTGTGCCCGTGAAAATGAAAACCCTTCGTCAGGCCTTTCAGCATGTCGGAGGCCTGAGACAAGTGCCGATCAATGATCCATGTTGTAGGAATAAGGCTACAAGCCATCAAGGCCCTTTTAAAATCGATGAAAAGGAGAAACGCTACGACTTCTGAAGCGATGAACATGTTGTGGGGTGGCCAGAACAGGCAGTGTGCCGTGGTTTGTGTGTTCTATATCTATGTTAGCTTTCTCAGCGCTCCCGTTCCTGCTCTCGTTTCAAGAGAACTGTTCCCAACATCACCTTTCTACCACTTAATCGCCACGAGGCGGATTCCTGCGATCCCGGTGGGCCAGGCGAAGCTTTGCTTTTGCACCTCAATTCATTCCCGCCGTGACCCAGATACCGCCGCGAGCTCTCCGAGACCTCTCCCAGCTGGCCTGACACAGAACGCAGACCGGACCGGACTGGATCTGGCAGGGAAGGCCTGGTTCTGAAACCCCAAAGGAAGGAACACTCATCCGTTGCAGTGAAAGACGCCGGATGGAGCAGCAGGCAGATCAAGAATCGGCCTCTGTAGCGCCGCAGCAGGCTGACCGACCGGGACCTCAGTTAATAGGTGCCATAAAAAATATACTTGTCGGTTTTTGAGAGGAGGTGAATGTCATCTGGATTTGAGAAGTGGTTTGTGGGGAACTACACCTGCGTCTCGTCTTCTCAGAAGCTTTGAGGTAAAATCCCAGGCGACGAAGCAATACATGCGATTTTGATCTGTGAGGAAAATACATAACGTCTATTTCTGACACGTAAGAGGTAGTCATAGGTTGGTTTCTCTCCTCTCAGGACGAGAGTGTTGATCGCCTTGGCAATCTCGCCCAAAAGCAGGACCCATGCTAAAGGAGCTTTGTGCCACAAGTGAGAGTGTTTAATAATGGATTGAGCTGACCTGGGATCAGGATCCACTCTGTTCACCATGGAAACGACATGACCTAGATTGTTTCCTTCTAGAAGGCATAGTTTCGGGCGTGTCTCTGTGGTGTAGCCAGTAGAGCACCGTGCAAATGCTCATTGCGAGTCCCAACATCAACGGTTCGAATCCAGCCGCGCGACCTTTCTCTCTTCCTCTCTCTCGCTCCCATTCTTCCTGTCTCTCTAGTCTCTATACTGCCCTAAAAAACAGAAGGTGTAGTCTCCTCATGACTCCTCATGACTGTTTTCCCAAGAGTCTGAGGAGGCCAGTGAGAATGTCTAACATAATGTAGGTGCAAGAAGCCTGGTTTCCAGCAGGTCAAGGCTTCAGTCTGCCTATTTCCAATAGAGGATCCATCTTGGTATAGCCGGCTGCCTCGCTGTCTACCTACCCAACTCTGAAATAGCCCTGAAAACGTGAAATAGCAAAAAGGATATTAACGGCTCCTGTGTAGCAGTGCTAGGCTAATGAACATTAATAGTAAATGGCAAACTATCTGTGAACCATGTTAGTGTCTTTTTTTTGTTCAGATGTCTTTTCACAAGAATCTCCTGGGACATCATTCTTCCGAGGGAAAGAAAAATAAACTCGAACATTTGTGGAGTCAAATTTGAGCACTCACTTGAAGTAGCATGTGTGTTTTAAAACTGAACCCATTGAAGAGTAGGTTTTATGCAAGGTTTTCTTCAAAATTCTAAGTCAGTGTTCTAGAACAGAATGTAGTGATTGTTACATCAGCAGAAGAATGTTCAGTTAAGAACATTCTAATCACATATTTAAAACCTGAATCAACCAGGAAAGTGTCCGACTCCTCAGCCTCAACTGAGCTCTATGAAAGCTGATCTGTACTGTCTGTACCCTTGAACTGAACCCTTTGCCAAAACCAAAATGACAAAATTGGCACAGACAGCACATGGGTTTGTTTTATTCCGATGCAACTTGTTGCTCTCCATGCTATGTTAACTGTTATGCTTTCCACTTTTAGTCAAACTTGTCCGTCCCACAAGTTTTAAAAAAAGAAAAAAGTTTTAAATAATGGCACAAATATCCTACCAATTAGAAGCAGACTAATATCCATGAGAATGGGTCTTAAAAGTGTTTAAGAAACGGGCCCCTTATGTTTCCCATAATGGTTCATGATCCGCATCTCCACGAGGTTAAAGGGTAATGTTGCGGATACAGTCTAGTTTGTCATTTTCCCATCCTCTTCCAACGTCCAAAAATGAGCAGTTGGAGGTTCCTGGTAATCGCAATTCTCTAGCTCTGGTCATTAGGAACAAAAGGAGATCCTACTCATGATAATAAGCTTTATACTAGGCCCAGGGTCACCAAACCCCCCATTCATTTGATATTTGCCAGATCACAGCTTCAGGGAGAATGATTAGCTTTTTTTGCTTCCTTCTTTCTTTTTTAATAAATACATAAAATAAGTCATTTCAGTTTCTGAACTGAGTAGGACCGATGTGATTTTGTTTTTACAGAAAAATCTTTGGACTGACAAGTTAGGCGAATGGCGCAGCTGGCAGGAAATGAGTGTGATATGAATCTCATGGACTGAAGCTCACTTCAAACAGAAAACATGATAAATGACGCCAGTCTTGGTTAAAAGCACCTTTTTTTTTTTTTTTTAAACGGATTCTATTTTTCACTGTGCCTAAAAGAAATATGCACAAGACAGTTTCCACGTTTGGCTGAAGAGACAGATAGTTGCTGCGGATGACAATTTGTGTGTAGTCTCCGCTTGTCAGTGGGTATGTGGCTGCCAAGATCTGGCAGAGAGCATAAGTAAAGTGTCCGTTTATTTAGAGTGTGTGTTGGGGGGTGTGGGGGGTTGCGTGCAGCCTCAGTTGGCATCCCTAGGTAACTTCAGCGATGTGACATCAGCACCACACCATGGCCACTGCACCGTAATCCCATGCAAGCCTCTCATAACATAAATAACAGCGTGGGTCCCATTTAAAAAAGGATCCGCCTACATGGAATTGTTGGCAGTACCTTAGCTTTACTCTAAGTAATTGAAATGGCAATTCAGTCTAGCCATTTGAAAAACAACAGATATCCACCGTTTTTAAAATGATGAATTGCCCATCTCAGGTTTATCCTCAAAAAAGGTTTTAGTAAAACAAACCTCATTATCCATCCGCTTTTTTCTATAACGTTAGATTCAAGAACCGGTTAGTCAAAAATGGACCTTCCCTATAATTCAGACAATTATTGGGCAGACAATGCACTTTCGTGCGGAGGTTATAGCTAAAGTCATATAAAGTTCTACTATGCAATTAAATTCCAGGCTAACATTCCATACATGCTTGGAGACGGGGAATCACCTTTAAATTAATTTTTTTTATTTTTATTTTTGTGTTCTTTTTAAAATCTGGTTCCCAATTAGCTGTTGAACATACAGCCTACTCTCCGTGGTCTCCACACACAAAACATTAAAAAAATGATCTAGTAGGCCTAGAGGTCAGTAGTAATGATCAATAAAGTCACACGGACAAAACTGCATAAAATGAAAAGTCATGTAGCCTACTGACAAGATACAACAACAAAAAATTATGCTATATCAACGGTGTTGCAACTGAAGTTAGGCTACAAGGTGAACGCGATCGCTATCTTCCTCAAACTGCGGCACGTGTGTAGCAAACAGCATGCATAAACATCTGATGTTTACAATATTTAGTTTCCCCCGACTTTAAACTTGGTCTTACTCTTACGTCTGTGCAACGTTAACGATTGTAAGCTACATTGTGTTTGATTCATTTAATGCTGAGCAGTAGCCTAGTAGCTAGCTATGGTTGTGGGTAAAATGTAAGGCATCATTGCTCGAGCACTTTTATCACATGATCATCACTTATAACAGTCGGCATACTCTCTCCAGTGTTGACATCAACTATGTGCCTGGGTCGCATATTTTTAACTGGTAGCTAGTTTTTACCACCGGCTTTTCGAAACATATTTTTTACTCACAGAATCGCTGGCGTTCTTACGCAGCTGTTCCTCTGCGCCACCGGCGCCAGAGTCAGAGTCACCCACCACCAGTCTCTCAAAGCAAGCCGACCCCAGTGACGAGCTTTTCTGGTGGGACAGCACCAGATGAGACACAATGTGCTTTGGACTTGCATGTCGCGGCAGATCGGATTTCACTGCCGTCTCTACGACTGTGGTTCCGAGCGGTTGCAGCGTCTGCCCTTGACTGCAACTAGGGTCCGGTTTACCGCAGAGGGACTTGTCACCGTCAAGAGGCACCGGGGCAGAGCAGCAAAGATTGGGCTGGGACGACGAAAAGACACGGTCCAAAACCTTTTTCTTCCTAAACATCCATATTCCTGTCTCCTTTTTCCCGTCGGCGCCCCGTTTGGGGCTTAAAAACGGCTTGGTTTTCTCTTGGAAATTCTTCCACATGCTTTTCTGATAGGACAGCGCTCCTTGCTCTCTGGCACTATTACCATCCCTTGGTTTTTCATCCATGCTCCTCAAACAGCAGCCAGCCAGTCTGTTAAGCGTGCAGCAGAATGAATGCCACTATGAAGTGGAACAGCGCACCGCACCGATCGATTACCAGAGCCAAGAAGTAGTTCAAGACGAAAAGGGGGAGGGGGTGTCTATTCCTGTATGTACCGCGTGTGCATCAATTTCTAGACCTAGGGAGAAATGTTCATTTCGTGATTAACAGCAGCACGGTTCAGAGGACAATATTTTCAACGGAAATACCTGGGTCGTCCTAAGCGAGGTCAAGATCTCAAAGTTTTTTCCCCATAATATAACATTCTATGTGCATACCCTAATGTGCCACGTGACGGTCAGTTATACGTAATGTTAAAGGTAATTCCTTGACCTGTGGCTTCTTTGAACCAGCGATAAAGACCTTGTAGGTTTTAATGATCTCTGGAAGATTACATAATATATATAGGCAACATCATCATCAATTAATAATTAATAGCATTTACATATTTATCACTGGATATACACTGCCGGAATAATGCGTTTGTAATATGTAGGCTACTACGTACTACGCAAAATTAAATCATGCAGCGTCCTGTGTTCACGCTTTGGAGCTCGTTCAAAGTTACATCTACCTTGGTCCGAGCATCTTTTAACTGTTAACTTGCTTTTGGATGCTGTGGCACGCCTCCCGCTGGCCTATTGTTGCAATGACAGAAAATAAAATGTGACTACTGTGTCGACACTGTTGACATTAGCCTAGTTGGGAATGATGATACGGCAGAATAGCTGTTGTAGCCAATTTTTTGCGTCATATTTCAACATTACAAATGGTTTCACATACTTACTATATTGACTATTATTGTGCATTCTTCAAGTCGAGTTGTGTAATTGCTTCGGTGTAAGTGCGTCCAGGTTTGAAAAATAAGTATTGCCTATTATGTAACCGCTCACAGGTGCTGCACACTGAATAAAATGTAGGCTATTAGTACATGTGTTGAAGCTAAAATTTATTCAGAAAGTTTGTTCCACCTTAAAAAAAATTTGAAAAGAAAGAAAAGGCCAACGTCTCTGCTTGTGTAAATGTAACTAATTGAGATCAAACAAATTTGAATTGATGAGTCTGAGGAATGCCTTTATGTTTCACCAATGGGAAAAATAATAAGCTTATTTTTTCACTCTAATTGGTTGCTTATGATTAGTATGCCAGTCATCCTAATCAGGACTGGGTTTGCTGGAGATCCACCAAGTGCCTATTTACTTTGGCCCATTTGGCCCAATTTTCGCCTAGTTTTTACTAGTGTCAATTAAGTGCCAATATCTCAAAAACTATTCACTGCACATCCATGGTTGAACGTTTCAATGAAAGAAGAGGCTTGTACCATTCAGAAATGTGCATCAGAATAAATTTATGTAAAAATGGTCACATACAGTTTATACATAATACACATAAAAAAACAAAAAAAAGTACAAAACGCCTTGTGTTTTTACAGTTTAGCACTGAATATTTCAACTTCAAAGTACTGGAGCAAGCCAGAATTCCTTACACTAGTGCACAGATATGTTGTCCACATGTGTATAGAATTTGGTAAAGATATCTACAGGCTTTCCTTATCCATTGGTCATTTTTCCAAAACTGTGCCCAGTGTCCCAATATTTATCCAAACCTCTCCAAATATAAAACATGTGCATATCTTTCTGTCCAGGCATGTCAATCATCAGAAAACTTTATCTTTCTATTGAAACAGTTTTTGTAATACAAAATGTAAAGAAAATAAACCTACACATGTTTTGTATATATGTGTATAAGAGTATGCTCTTACAAATTGTGCCGAAATTGTGCCCAAAAGTGCCCAAATACCTCTTCGAACAGGATTACTTGCCCTAATGTTATCTAACCAATCTGCTTTACATTTAAAATGGAAATACTGGAAATAAATGGAAATACATTTAAGTGAAATACTGTAAAAATAAATAAAATTATATATATATATATATATATATTACATCCAGTGCTTCTGATATTAGCTCCTACATAATTGGGAATTGTAGCCAACTAGGATTTATGGATTCATTTTAGATAACTAAAAACTAAATTACATTATTATAATATTATGTCTTGACTGAAATCGTGAAATAAAGCACTGAGAATGGCCCATGGGTTGGTTTCTGCACAAAAAAACGGACAGAAAATGAACGCTGCAAACCCGATGTTTCAAGGCGCAGTAATTTCTACTTCTGTTCCATTTCTTCCCCTCCCCCCTTAGCAGGCAATGTGCTCCTCTCCTGCTTGTCACAACATTGAAGCTAACTAGCGAACTTCTGCGACAATCCATTGATCATGAAACTAAAAATACTCTAGATAATAGCGCTTCAGACAGTTGATACTATAATAATAATAATTATTATTATTATTTGTGTGTGCATATACATATATATACATATATATATATATATATATATTCAAAGAGAACACTTGCATGTCCAGAAACGGGTCCTTGCCTTCCTCGAACGCCGCTTCTGCTACAGAGTCTTTACTCTCTGCCCCTGAGGACTCGCCTTCCTCACCGCTGGAATCACTGCGGTCCAGCTCCTCCAATAACTGAGCAACCGTGAAATAAACGGTCTTCTTGGCCATTTTCTCGGATAAAAACTAAAGTTTCGCTCCAGCAACGAAATGTGACCAGCGTAATTGCTCAGCATAACAAACCACGCACGCGTAAGAGAAAATGTAGCCTATATTGTAGCCTATATGCAGCTAACACAGGGCTAATTTTATCTGGATAGGCTAAAGACGTTCGTGAACAGCAATGAAGTCCATCCCTTCCTACACAAGCTCAGAAAAAAGCGCATGTGACTTCACGACAAATTTGATGCTAACTTCACAGTCATGGGGCCGATTGCGCATACCGCCATTACCCTATGGGCTGTCGTTACGCGTGGATACAGCGCCGTTCCCAGTCGCTGGAATATGACATCTTTTACTTCATTTAAAGGGGTAGGAAACCCCTTAGAAGATAATCTACGTGTTTTACGTTAGATCATTCCTGAAGCAGTCTAGTAATGTTTTTACGCAACGGAGGTAACGTAGTACAAAGGCAAATGCGAAGGGTACGCACTGTGGAAATGGAGATTTTGCTGGGCAATGGATTAATGGATTACGAAAAAGCATTCAGGATTCTTCAGAAAACAGTTATAACTACATAACCAGGTAAAATATTTGGTTGATTAAACATGTTTACGAAGAGATTTTGTAGAAAATAAAATATATTTATACAAAACCGGAAGCACATCGGTTGTATGCATAGTGAAGTGAGCACAGGGAAAAAACACATAATGTTTATTTATACAAATTTTCAATAACATACAATTGTTCCTAAATCGGATCTTGATTTTTTAGCGTGTAGAAACTGTACCAAAAGTTTTTGTGATATGCATTTTATTGCCTGTGACTGCGGCGAGGTGAAGGCTGTAAACAAATAAAAAAAGTGGGTTGGGCTATTAGCACCCTGCTGCTTTATGGCTCTGTAGTGTAACCTGAGAGCTGATAAGCATATAAACGAATGTGCTCGCAGGCTGTGACTGTTTTTAACAATTTTGCGTCGAAAGTTCCATGTTTTATTAACGTTATAATTTAGAATTTAAGAGAAATATGAACACTATAAAAAATTGGGACGGATACGTCCCACCACTAGGGGGCCAAAGCCTATGTGTTTTGCCATGGTTTGTGACCTTTTTCCCTTGCGGTCGTGTTCCTCGGTCACCACTAGTGGGCGCTGCTTCGTTGGTGGAGTTTTGGCTCCTTTCCTTCTTCAATCAATCAATCAATATTTATTTATATAGCGCATTTCACAACAAGTTGTCACAATGCACTTCACAGCAAAACAGCAAAACCCAGCCTAAACTCCCCACAAGAGCAAGCCAAAGGCAACAGTGGCAAGGAAAAACTCCCTGGTGTAACTAGGAAGAAACCTTGGAAGGAACCAGACTCAAAGGGGGAACCCATCCTCCTCTGGTCGGCTCAGGGTCTAGGGCTTAAGGACCAACATGGTCAAAACAGCCAATGTCCATGATAATACAATTTGCAGCAGCTAGATGACAGTCCAGATGTGGCGGCAGTGACGGTGGGGAACCGGGCGCCGATGGCGGCGGGAGCAGCTGGCAGCGGTGGTAAGGAGGGAGGGGCAAGCGGCAACGGACAGGAAGCCGGACAGCAGCTCTCGAGATGCGGGGCATAAGCCCCGCCGGCAGAATGTGAAAAAAAGAGAGAGAGAAAACAGTTAGGGGAAGTGTAATAGAGCAGCAGGAGCACCAACTGGAGGGGTGGGGGGTGGGGAAGGGGTGGGAGGGTTGGACAGGTGCCCCCGCCAGGAGTAATCTATGGCTGCATAGCTATGAAGACAGAGTTTGAGGAACCATGCAGTCATGAGAGGGAAAACAGTCCTACCCACCTATCAAGAGCCAGCCCAGGAAGATGGGGTCACAACTGTTGACAGGTGACAGTAAGGAAAGGATGCCACCCCACATTACTCTATGGCTAAATGCTTCTCTGGTCCTGTCTCCAGACTATAGCTCATTATAAGCCTGATCATAGAGGTGCGTTTTTAATCTAGACTTAAATATTGAGACAGTGTCTGATTCCCTTATAAGTTTTGGTAGGGTGTTCCACAGTAGTGGCGCTCTGTAAGAGAAAGCTCTACCACCCGTCAAGTTTTTAGATATTCTTGGGACTACTAGGTAGCCTGCGTCTTGGGAACGGAGTGATCTTTTTGGCTTATATGGTAAGAGCAGGTTACATATATACACTGGCGCAAGTCCATTTAAGGCTTTACAGGTCAGAAGCAAAATCTTAAAGTCTATCCGAAACTTAATTGGTAGCCAATGAAGCGATGCTAGTACTGGGGTAATATGCTCATATTTCTTAGTTCTAGTTAAAATGCGAGCGGCTGCATTCTGTACAAGCTGGAGATTATTTAGCAAGGACTTAGGGCAGCCAGATAGCAGGGCATTACAGTAATCTAGCCTAGACGTAACAAAAGCATGGATCAGTTTCTCTGCGTCCCCTATTGATAGGAAGTGCCTTATTTTAGCTATGTTTCTTAACTGAAAGAAAGCTACTCTAGATATGTTTTTTATGTGCGCGCTAAAGGTTAGATCTGGGTCTATAGTAACACCTAGGTCTTTCACAGCTGAGTTTGGAACAATTAAACAACCATCGAAATTTAAAGTAGATGTACCCAGTTTCTCCCTTTGTTTTTTTGGACCTAAAACCAGCATTTCGGTCTTTTCTGAGTTTAGGAGCAGGAAATTGGAAAGCATCCAGGCTTTAATATCTGCAATACAAGCCTCTAACCGAGAAAGTGGTAGTGCCTCACCGGGTTTCATGGAAATGTATATCTGCGTATCGTCCGCATAGCAGTGAAAATCTACCCCATGTGCCCGAATAATATCACCAAGGGGTAGCATATATAATGAAAAGAGTACTGGGCCTAGCACTGATCCTTGTGGAATACCATATTTCATTACTGAGTAACTGGATGATACTTCATTTATTTTAACAAACTGCTTCCTATTGTATAAGTATGATCTGAACCATGCAAGAGCTTGACCATTTAGTCCAACACAGCCCTGGAGTCTGTTTAGTAGAATTTTGTGATCTATTGTATCAAAAGCTGCACTTAGGTCAAGAAGTACAAGAACAGACACAGAGTTTTGGTCGGCTGATAATAGTAAATCGTTAATAACTTTAACAAGTGCCGTTTCAGTGCTATGGTAGGGTCTAAATCCTGACTGGAACATTTCATGGATATGGTTTGAGCTAAGGTATGCACCAAGTTGCTTAGCAACAGCTTTCTCTAATATTTTTGATAGAAATGGAAGATTTGAAATGGGTCTATAGTTTTCCAGTTTGTCAGATTCGAGGTTTGGTTTCTTTAGTAATGGCTTAATAACCGCCATTTTTAGTGGCTCTGGTACATATCCTGTTACTAAGGATGTGTTAATAATTTTTAACATATGCTGGCCTAGTATGGGGAAAAGTTCTTTAACTAATTTTGTAGGGATTGGGTCGAGTAGGCAGGTAGTCGGTTTTGAGGACATAACCAGTTTAGACAGCTCCTCCATGTCAATTGGCTTCTCACAAAGAAGTTCTCATCAACGTTGCACAGCTGCACATGGTTGCCGTTGAGCTATTTAAGCCCATGTTCCTTTTGTTCTGGGCTTTGATATTAATTGTTCATTGTGATTGTTTGATCTGTGGTGTATTTTCTGGTATTAGTTGTGCTGTTTTGTGTACGGTTTATTTTGCCCTTTTAAAGTTTTAAACGTATGATTAGATCTAGGTTTTTAAGGAGACCATTTTGTTCCGTTGTGCTTTTATTGGAGTTTTGCGGTACTGGCCTTTGTGCTTTGAGCTTCAGGTTGAATTCCTGTTTGGTGTGCTCATTTCAGTCTCCACTTTCTGGTCTGTCCTTTGTCGTTTTTACCAAGAGACAGGGCGTTTGTATCATACTGACTTTAGGGTTTTAATTATTCTTTGAGGCAGGTCGGTTATTTTCGATTAAGTTTGCGTTGGTCTTTTGTTACAGCTGTTCCTGTTCGTCCTTTTCACCTGCGGGACGATTTTGTTCGGAACTGTAGTTCTGTTAGTTCTCCGGGTGTGTCCCTCCTTATATGGAGCTTGGACGATGCTATGGGCCTGTTTGTGTTTGATCGCGTGTTTATGAAAGTAACCATGGAACGTTATATCTGTTCCTCCGCCTCATTACATTTCCCGTTATTGAGAGGCAGTGCGTGCTATTTTCTGTTAAGGTTGCATTGGTCATTTGTTACAGCTGTCCTGTTCGCCCTTTTTACTTGTGGGACGATTTTGTTCGGATCTGTAGTTCTGTTCGTTCTCTGGGTGAGTCTCTCCTTATATGGAGCTTGGGTGATGCTATGGACGTGTGTGTGGGATTGCGCGCTTTTGAAAGTAGTCTTAGAACGTTAGTTCTGTTCCTCCGCCTCGTTACGTTTCCCATTATTGAGAGGCTAGGGCGTGTGTTTTCAATTAAGCTTGCGTTAGTCATGTTTGCTAGTAAAGTTATGGGACGACGGTGCTCCGTCGGCTTGCCTGTAAAATGTTTCTCACCTGGGAGATCGGGCGTTTACCCCTTTACGTTTTCTCGATCAACGCGGGACTTGCCTATGTGGATGTAGTTATTCGGACTCTTCCCCCCCCTGGCGTATTTGCCTATGTAGATGTAGTTATTAGGACTCATCTCCCCTGGCTTTTATGTTCCTGCTTCCTATTCGTTGCATTTGACTGCGAGCCTATCAAACTGCCATGGAATTTTATCTGTTCCTTCGCCTCGTTACATTTCCTCTTTACCAAGAGGCAGGGCTTTTATTCTTTATCAAACTCGTGTTGGTCTTTTAGCCGGTAATTCCGGTGCCGCTGTTCTATTTCGTCCTTTTTACTTGCGGTGCGATTTTGTTCGGACTATAGTTCTGTTCGTTCTCCAGGTATGTTTCTCCTTATATGGAGCTTGGGTGTTTTTGTTGACAGGTTTGCGTTTGACTGCGAGTCCCTGAGAGTAGCCTTGGAACGTTAGATCTCTGTTCCTTTCGCCCTGGTATACTAATTTGCATTAGTTTTCGGTGTTTGTTTGCTGTGTGTTTTGTTTGTGCCATTGTGCTGCTCGCCTGTTCTTGTGCGTCTTGTTATCGAGAGGGTGTTTTATTTCTGGCTCTCGTGTGTAACAGTGAGCCGGTCTGTAGCTGTGGTGTGTGTGTGTTCCTTGTCTTGTCTCCTTCCCTTATCTGTGGGGTTTCCCGCCTTAGTGGCCCTAGGGCTTTTAGAATCCCCTTGCTGCGTTTGGCTACTCCTACCTCACACGTCACGCCCCATTACATGTTTGAAGCCAATTCAAATAACTACAGGCTGCTAATAATTATCCAAGTCATCAAATTCATTGTGAGTAATCCCTAATGCTGATCTGTGGAATATTTGTTATCAACTGGAATCACTAGTTACAGTATGCTTTTTCCTCCTATGCAAACAGGAGATCTATTATCAGTCGCATACCTTCAGCATAATTTATACCATAGTTAAATCTGATGAGAATATATCAGGATTGAAATTCAAAAGTGCAACTGGGAATATATTATGAATTTTGTACACATTCAGAGTGCAAAGGTCACAACCTCTGGGGTGGATGAGTCATTGTGCATTAGCGTTTAGTGGCCTTGCAGTTAAAGAGTCAGCCCTTGGTCCTGGGGTGCATGAGAATGCTTCAGTGCTTCGCATCTCATAACTCAGGGTAATATCCGACTGATGAGATGAGCTCACCCTCATGGCGCTGGAGGAGCCGAAGCGTCGGTGTGAGCAGACCCACCCGGAGAACCCAGAAAGCAGGGATGCGTGAGGAGAGTGTGTGCATATTTATTTACAACGCCCTTCTCACAAACTGTGTGAATCAGGCGTGGCGGGAGGTGTTTGAGGTGTGTGGTACGGAGTGGCTGTGGGTAAAACACAATCTCAAATGTAAAAACCTCAGTGCAGCAGGATTGTTTTCTACAAACTCTGCTTCTTCTTGGTCCTTGGTTAAATACTGAGCTGATAAAGGCAGGCAGAGACAGAGGGACCCAGTAAAATGTTCAGTGTTCAATAGGAACCATATTATATACTCTAAGAGTTGATTTAACACTGAACATTTTTACTGTGTATAGGTCTGGTCCCTGGCTGCTACCCAGTCACATAAACCAAACTTCAAAGTTTTATTTCATTTATTCAATGACATATTAGATGCATAATATAATTAGGGTGATGGACGACTTCCCCATCCTACTGTAACTGCTTTTCATTAAACAAAACATTTTCAAAGGACACTGAAAAATGTCTTGAAATATTAGTTTCCCTTGAATAACATGGTTCAATCACTTAAATTGAATTAATTTTTGGGCGAAAACTGCCAATAGATACCTTGTCGATACTCCTAAGAAATTGCATCAGAATAATTGACCACTCTAAGGTAGGTTGGCAAATTTCAGACAAACGCACACAACTCTGGGCTCATTAGCTGTGTCTCTACTCTCATTGCTGAAATGCAATGCATTTAGCAAATTAGCATTTCCCCTTTGGGATCTGTGTCTGTGCTGGCAAGGGCTGACCTGGTTATCTGCTGAACATAAACAATCAAGACAGCACAAACATATGTCAGGCACAATTAACCCGCAATTGCCTCTACGACTGTAATTTAAATATAAAGCTTATTAAGCCGACATAGATGTGTAGGTCGAAAGACAGGAACACATTTTATCTGGTCACCATCATAATTCAGTCTGCAAAGTGGCTGTGGGACGTCACGTGACCAGAGGGTTGTGACCTCTGTCTTAACAACCTCTTGTTCATTATTATTGTATCTTTATTATGGCCTTGATAAGGTCCTCCTTATTTTGCAGGCTCTTGTTAAAGCTTGAGTATGTTACTGAACAGGGTACAGTAACAAGGTCAAGTAAAGAGGGCCAATAAAATGCGCCCCCTGTGCGACTCTCAAAGTGTGACAAGGAAAGCAATAGAGAGATGTTGGCTCCAAAAGAATGTGTTGGGAATGAAAATTAAACAGAGGAATGATGACTGTCGCTGATAATATGGGGTGAACGGGAAAGAATGACAGAAACGTTGCATTAGAGGTCGGGAGAGGATGGGGGTGTGCAGGGGCGCCGTATGGGGGGGGGGAGGTTAGGACGATTCTAAGGGCCCCTGACTGACAGGAGTCCTAAAAAATAATTAGAACATTAGATACAGAAAGTTTGTTTCTTAGTAGTTGGCGCATTTCGAGTTAATACCGCTTACCGCAGTTCTGTGGTTAATACAAACTGTCATCTTGTATCTTCCTAAAGTAAAAGTAGGGTTCCATAAATGGAAAGTGAGAAAAGAGTGGGTGACAGTACATCACCCAATGTTTCACAAAGGAAGTCTGTGGGTGGTGCAAATTAACATGTTAGCCTATCTGAATCCATCGTGAAATATGCGTGCTAGCCTACTTCATATCTTCACATAGAAAATTCTGAGTCTTTCCATTTTGCTCTTTTTGCCGAAATTTATTAAAAGCCGGCTAGCGTTTAGCAAGCTATTCATAGGCCTATTAAATCAGTTGTCCCTGGTGCCCGGCGCAACAGATTCAACTTCAGTCTCAGAACCCGAGTCACTCCATACCCCACCCAATGAACAAGTTCTACTCCCAACTGAAGGACGTGAGCAACATTATCTTGAATGACAAAACAGTTAACTATAATACAACATCTTCCACCTATTTTTCATTTGTTTAGTGGTTTGACTGAACTCAGGATCTTTCATTTTGTCTGCTACAGGCTACATCCTTAAACAAATCACTATTTCGAGATTGTCATCCAACTGCACAACGATTATTTCTTTTAATACAGAATTTAAGATTTGTCTCCTCATTGCAAATTCTCTGCAGTTGCTTGCTGCAACATGTATTTAATAATTTATTTATTTACCGTAAATTAGCTGTCTAACTTCAGCACCCGAAACACATTCCGAATCTGTAGGCTACATGCACAGACTGCCGCTGTAAACCCAATAATGTGTTGTTAAGCCTACATGCTTTTCATTTTTAGGTTATTATGCATGTGCAACCTATTTATTTATTTATTTTGCTTTTTGCATATTTTTGAGGATTTTCTGGCAGGTATTGCTTTTTGGAATAAGGTGTTTACATAGGCTGCCGCTGTATCGTAACGGAATACTTTTCATTTCCGAATAAGATCAATAGTGATGTGCATGCAATGTTTCCCATACCATTATGGCTATTTTATATTTTATATAATTATAGCCAAGCCTATAGTTGTTCATAATCAGACAATCAAAAAGATTTACAAAAGAAAGAAAAAGAAAGAAAAATAAAATGTAGTGATATAACATGCAACAAAAAGACCATGTGAGAGGCCAGTGGTCTAACCCTAACCTCAGAATAAAAAATGTTTTTTTCTGATTCATTGTTTTCTATCTTTTTTCAGTATAAAAAAGCAGAAGCAGAGTTTAACTAATGGGCAAATTTTATTGGAGATTGAGCTGGGTAAGCTTTAAGTCATTGGTATGAAATGAGAGTATACACATATGCATAGGCCTACTGTTGTTTATTGTCAGGTACAACCTACATAATAGGGGTGTGCAGCGATGCCATTATCTGTATCTGTATCTGTATTCAGATAAAAAATCGGAAGTGGGCGGTGCTTCGACCGGAAGTGGCGTTACATATAGGAAATGTCATATTTTCTAGCCTAAAATTAATTGCTATTGCAATTTATGAGTATTCACCCCCCTCCCTGTCTTTTTTTTTTTTCAAAACCTTTTATAAGAACTATATTCTGGACTTTATACTTATTTATCTAACCCCCTAACTGGGGGACATTGAACAATAATTTTGGAAAAAATCTGAGGTACAATATATAATCAACTCAGAATGAAAAGGCAGTTTTATAAAAACATGAAACCATTCCATATACATTTGAATGGAAACGATTTCCACAATAACAAACCTTTCTGCCTGTTGTGATTTCATATTTCATATTGTTTCATATTTTTTCTGTTAGTTTATTTTTTTACTATATGAACATAGAACACCCCCCCCCCCCCACACACACACACACACACACACACAACCTCTGTGCCCCCCGTCCGTCCCTCCCCCTAGGAATTTCAAAAATTACCCTATTAATTATTATTATTATTATAGGCCTACTAGTAGCAGTAGTAGGCATACCTCACATAAGTAAATAGTATCCTTTAATACAATAAAAAAATTTTTTTTAAATAGTGTTGGCCTAAAATATGATTGGACGCTGACAGAGGTCAAGTGGTTGTATGGCCACCTACGACGTTGATCATGTGCGCGACAGACAGTGAGGCACAAAACCTCACTTTGCTTAGCTAGCGAAAGCTGAAAGGTGAAACAGATATCATGGATATTCGAAAATGGATGAAAAAGAAACCATCTTACCGATGGCCTACCTGCGTTCTTAGGCTATGAGAAGAGGTAATGGTAAACTATAATCTTGTGTCAGTTGCTAAATTGGTTGCTGTCATGTCTGTTAACGCCGGGTGTTTGTCACAGAAAATAGCCTATTGGATAAAGTCATGTCATGGGAAAGTGATCACGGAGTGATAGATCTCATAGGCCTACACAGTAGCCGAGTGCATGTGAAATGAATGAAATAACAACTGTAGAACGCCCAAGGTAGCCTACTTTCCTTCCCTCCGTGACTACTGGAAGGCAGCCACTGCCTCCGTGGCTGCAAACAGTAGCTAGGTATTTTGCTTAGTTCGCTAATTCTTAGAAAGTTTGCCCTTGTGCATACGGAGGGTCTTTGTTTTGTTCAGTTAAATAACAATTTTCAGTATAACATGTATTTTCCCATATAACTGTAAGGCATTTTGAGGTGGCGGCTGCCTTCCTGTAGTCACTTAGGGAAGGAAAATAGGCTACCTTGGGCTGTAGCAACAATAACAAGTGCTTGAGTTTTAAAAAAAAGTCAAATGAAGTTTCCGGCTGGTATGTAGCCTACAAATAGCCCACGAGTAGGCTAAAATGCAATGGCTTAATTCGGTCAATCCTGGGTCAATCACGTAAATAATGCTTTTTTGCCTTTAACTTATCGGAACCTAATTTATACAGTCTATGATCGGAACGCATGCTCAAATGGCATTAGGCTAGACTACTAAATTGATAAATCAGGGTTCCTGTGTACAAATTTTTATTTCTTTAAAGTTTGTTTTGATAGGCTAGGCGATGCTTGAGCTAGCGCATTCCAGAATATATGTACATTGTCGCATTTTTTTGCCCAGAATTTGGCAATATGGTTAAAATGCGGAAGCCTAGCCTATAAATAACACTGTAGGCTACGTTACGGTAGACAGGGCGGAATTAGCGGAATCATGGCACCTGCGACTTCCATGACAAACACCCAGCCTTAGTTCATTGATTTGGATTGAAGGAAAGTAGCCTATTTGGTGATGCTATATGTTTATTGAGAGCTGCGTTTCACTGTGTTTAAGACATCCTTAATGCCGACATGAACGCATAGGCTGCAACCTATACCGGCTGTGGTTTGCGAAAACACAATATCCAATATGTGCCCCCCCCTAAAAAAATTGAGGCCCGTCCTTCCCAATAATTCTGCCGCCGGGTCTGAGAGAGACAACATCAAAAGTGGATTCACATGTAGACATATTCGCGACAATCACACTGTGGTAACTTAAATAAAATGAATATTTAGCCTATATCACGGATTCTGTGAATGCTTGTTTCTACCCAGATTGTTTACCATTCAACTCGCAATTAATCCACACTGTGGACTTTTAACGTTAACGTAACATACGCTAGTCTATCAATAGCATAGGCTACATGAAACCTTCCTGATCTAGAGTAATACGTTCGCAAAATATCTTTATAAATATTAAGTCACAGTTTGGTTTTATAATGCTGATTTTGATAGGGCATTTGTGTTAATCACTCCTGTTAGTGGCTATCTCAATTAATTAAATCTCTGGCAGATAGCAACCCGTGCCGAATTACGTCTCTCTCTCTCTCTCTCTCTCTCTCCCTCCCTCATTTTCTCTAGCATTGGACTAACATTAATTAATAGGTTGCTGTTGTGTAGCTGGTGAGACAGATCATTTCTCCCTGTGTAGAGCACAGCACAGGTGCTCCGCTGGGGGCGGGCCTCTCTAACAGACTTTTTTCTCAAAAATGTATTATTCCTAGCAAACCGTGATGAGGTTTTAGAGCAGTGTGTCCCTTATCGCTTACGAGTGCGTAGTCTTTCTCTGTTCCTCTGGCTGTTCTACCCCTCCGTCACCCTCCATCCTTCCTCCGTCACCCACCATCCTTCCTCCATCATCCTCCTTCCGCCGTCACCCTCCATCCTTCCTCCGTCACCCTCCATCCTTCGCCCGTCACCCCCTGGCAGCTCTAGACCCCCTAGATAAGCCAGCTCAGGCGCATGTGAAGTGTGTGGGGGGGGGGGTGTCTGTGGACACATTCCGCTGGATGGCTCGTGCTGGGGGGGGGGGGGGGGGGGTGTTGTCCATATTTTGACAGTTGCCGCGTGTCGGAGAGGGCGCGTTTGTTGGGAGCGTGTGTTTGAGGGTTTGAGTGTTGGTGAATTTTTTCTTTTCTTTTTCTTTTTCCTTCTCCTTTTCTTTTCTTTTCTTTTCTGGTAATATTACATGATTCAGTTTACTATTGATTTGAATTAGTTTTAGGTATCGGTGGTTGGTGTTTGTTTGGCTGGCTCTTTGAGCCAGGTGCTTTGGTGAGGATGGCGTCCAGGGAGACGCCGTCTTTATCTCTCCAGCACGGAGTGAGGGTTGTGCCGGAACCGAGTGTCACGGTAGAGGAGGTGTTGCTCGCCGCTGGAGAACAAGTCGGCCATGGAAACATTGCTTATGCATCTCGCATGAATAAAGCGGTGGTAGTATTTCTGAAAGAAGAGCGCCTTGTCAGTCAGTTGATTGAGAAAGGCGTTTTTCTTAATGATGTATTTGTACAAGTCTCACCGTTGGCTACTCCCTCTACGAGGATAACTGTATCTGGAGTGCCTCCATTTATTCTGAACGAGGCGCTGGAGCGAGAACTGCGGCGCTTCGGGAAGTTTGCTAGAACTTTTAGAGCGATAAACCTCGGATGCAAAAATGACAAATTAAAACATGTCCAGTTTCTACGGAGACAGGTTTTTATGTTTCTTGATTCCCCCAAGAAACATAAAGTAGTTTCCTATGCATCGGAATCAAATAAATACGAGGAAGGCTTTTATATGGTTTACGCTAGTTCAGGAAATGCTAAGTGTTTTGAATGTGGTGACGTGGGACACAAGCGTTTCGCTTGCCCGCATAGACGGCAGACTCCGGGCAGTGCTGAAAACAGCACCCCGGTCCCTGAGCCTGAAGCTAGTGGAGAGACTAGTGAACTGGGAGAGGCGAGACAGACAGCGCAGAGAGCAGGCCCCTCTCAGGAGAACGTAATAGAACCGCAGACACAACAGGCCGAATCTGTAAAGGAGGCAGCGGTTTTGGGCACAGCCACCGCCTCGGGAGAAACGTCTTTGAAGGGTGGGTTGGAAGATACTAGTGCCGAAACACTGGAAAGTGTTGAGCTCGGTCAGAATGCGCAAAGTAGCGGAGAGGGCGCGGTAGAGGCGCCTGCCATTGGTAGTCAGGGGAACAGCGAAATTGAAGATATGGATCAAGATTACGAGTCGGATACCCAGTCGGTGTCTGATGTCTTGTCTCAGGGTGGGGATGTGTATACATTAGAGGAAATAAATTAATTCCTTGACAAAACTTTTGGGAAATCGGTAAAAGTGGGAGATTTCTTCCCAGATACAGAGAAATTCATAAAATCTGTTACTGCGTTGCAGAAATTAGTTAGCGTGCAATCGCTTGATGGAAAAAAAAGGTTTCGGTTGAGAAAGCATGTTACTGCACTAAGGAAGGCCGATAGGCCATTGAAAGGAAAGAATGTCAAAAAAATAAGAATAAAATCAAAAAGAAGATGATCATGCATCACTTGGTGTTTTCTCGCTGCTGGTTTCTTCTACTGACTTTACTTTTAATTTCTCTTTCTACTTTTTTTATGAAGGGGTTTCAGGTTGGGTCTCTAAACATAAATGGTGGGAGAGATAGACAGAAAATGGCTATGGTAGCTGAGGTTTTTCAGCAGAAAAAATTTGATGTAATTTTCCTTCAAGAGACTCACAGTGATCAGGAAAATGAACTGGAATGGGGCCTATGGTGGGAGGGACAGCATGTTTTAAGTCATGGGACAAATTTAAGTGCAGGAGTAGCCATTATTTTTGCACCTGGCTTGGGGGTTAGTGTGTTAAAGACAGAGGAAGTTGTGAAGGGAAGAGCGGTGCTAGTTAAGGTGGAGATAGAGGAGAATGTCTCCTCAACATATATGCCCCCACTATAGGTTGTGAACGGGTTGTATTTTTCAGGGAACTTAGGGATGCACTGTTGCAGTATGATCAGGGGGAAGTAATTGTAGTTGGGGGGGACTGGAACTGCACTATAGATTTTACAGTGGACAGGATAGGGACAGAGCCTCACCCTCAGTCCTCTTCCTCTCTAGCAAGATTTATTTTACAGTTAGAGCTGATAGATGCCTGGAGAATCAGAAATTCAACAGCCAGGCAATACACATGGGTCAGGGTAGCTTCTGGTGCACACAGTGCGGCACGGTTAGATCGTTTTTATATTTCCAAGGTTTTTAGTGCTAGACTTTTAAATGCTTTTATTCATCCTGTTGGGATCATCTTGTTACAATGAACCTCTGCCTTACTGCCACTTCACGATCTGTGTCCTACTGGCATTTTAACACAAAGTTGCTGCAGGATCAGGTTTTTAGTGAAAAATTTAAATGTTTTTGGGGGCAATGGCAGGAAAGAAAGGGGCAGTTTGAGTCTGTTAGCCAATGGTGGGAGGTAGGTAAAGCACAGATACGTGTGTTCTGTCAGCAGTACACCTCTCATTCTTCTGTTGAAGTAAAGCAGACTATCAGAATGCTTGAACAGGAGATCAGTAAGATCGAGAGAGATAGTCTCTCAAATGGGGGGATGGAGAACAGTGGTAAGCTGCAGGAGAAAAGGCAGGAGCTCAGCTCCTTTTTACAAGAGAGGGTAAAGGGGGCAATGGTGAGGTCCAGATTTACCCACTTAAAGGATATGGATGCTCCTAGCTCATTTTTTTTTATTTAGAAAGGTCCATAGCCCTGAAAAAACAGATGGTGTGTCTTCATCTAATGCGGAGACATGCTGTGGCTTTCTACACCAATCTGTATAAAGCAGAGATATGTGATGAGCAATGTGCTGCTGAGCTGCTACAAGGACTGCCTCAGCTCGGACCAGAGGAGCGTGCATCTTTAGACGCTGAACTTTGCATGGAGGAGCTTAAGACTGCAGTGATGGGAATGTCATCTGGTCGAGCTCCTGGCATTGATGGGCTGCCCACAGACTTTTATAAGCATTTCTGGGACTGCTTCGGGGCAGATTTGCTTGCATTGCTGCGTGAGTGTTTTCAGGTGGGATTTTTACCCATCTCATGTAGGCGTGCAGCACTCTCCCTATTACCAAAAAAGGGGGACTTGACTCTACTAAAAAACTGGAGGCCTGTTGCACTGCTCTGTACAGATTACAAGGTACTGTCAAAGGTTTTATCGAACAGGTTGAAAGATTTTTTAGAAATGCTTATTCAGAAGGACCAATCATATTGTGTGCCGGGTCGCTCTATAACCGATAACTTGTTTCTGATGAGAGATGCTTTGGACGTGTGCAAATTGTACAACTTGGATGTTGGTATTCTGTCATTAGACCAAGAAAAGGCATTTGATAGAGTGGACCATGTTTTTTTGTTCTCCAACTTACGGGCCTTTGGTTTGGGGAGGGGTTCTTGAATTGGGTGGGTTTGCTGTATAGGGGAGCGTCATGCCTGGTAAAAGTGGGGGGTGGTTTGAGCCGTCCAGTGCCAGTCCAGAGGGGGATCAGGCAGGGGTGCCCGATTTCAGGCCAGCTGTACAGCTTAGTAATAGAGCCCTTGCTGTGCAGGCTGAGGGACAGACTTATTGGGCTTCCACTACCAGGGGCATCAAAAAGATCAGCCTTAGTTGTGTCGGCCTATGCTGACGATATAACTGTTTTTATCAGTGGACAGAGGGATATTCAGGTGTTAGAGGAGAGCCTGAGGATCTATGGAAATGCTTCATCTTCCAAGATAAACTGGGAGAAGAGTGTGGCTTTACAAGTAGGGAGATGGGGGGAGAGAACAGCACCTAGACTGCCAGGGGGGATTAGGTGGGAGAGGGAAGGCATGAAAGTTTTAGGAGTTTTTTTGGGGACTGAGGCCTATCAGAGGAAGAATTGGGAGGGTGTAGTGGAGAAGGTGTGTGCCAGACTATCCAAATGGAAATGGTTGCTACGCCAGCTGTCATATAGGGGGAGAGTTCTAGTGGTCAATAACTTGGTCGCCTCGTCATTATAGCACAAACTGATGGTACTACCTCCACCACGTGGCCTGATTGAGGAATTACAGAGGATCCTTGTGGATTTTTTTTGGTCCGGTCACCACTGGATTAGAGCTGCGGCTCTTTATCTTCCCGTCTGTGAGGGAGGCCAAGGCCTTGTGGACATCATCTCACGGGTGATGGCCTTTCGACTCCAGGTGGCACAGAAGCTGCTGTATCACTGTGGACTGACCTGGCTGGATACAGCATGCTTACTATTAAGAAGAGCAGGTCGCCTGGGGTATGACAGGCAGCTTTTTCTGCTGACACCTGGAGAGGCGGACCTAACTGGACTCACGCCTTTTTATGAGTCGGTGCTTCAGGCCTGGCGGGTATTTGAAGTCGCCCATGCGCCGGATGCCATGCCAGGGATGTGGCTGTTTGAGGAGCCCCTTTTCTTCAACCGGTTTTTAAATGCAAAGACTTTGTCCTCGGCCAGTTTGAGGTCTGCCCTGCGTGAGGGAGGCTGTGTAAAGCTGGGTCATCTTGTAAAGGCCTCCAGTGAATCAATTGAAATGTTGGCGGAGTTGGCTGGGATTAGGTCAATAAGAACCTTACAGCGTGTGGTGGAGGAGGTCTGTGGGTCCCTACCAGGTCCCTACAGAGTGTATGTTGAGGATTGTACTCTATCTGACCAGTGGGATGATGAGTGTGAGTACAGTTTCCCCACCTTGGATGTCTCTCCTGTTGTGGGAGATTGGCAAGAAGATGGGGGTTTCCTGTCTTTTAAAATCCCAGAATTAGGGGAGTTTGAAAAGGTGGGGAAGAAGGCAGCATACTTCATTTGCGTGAAGGTGCTGCACAGACGCTCTCTGGCAGGGATGAAGGCATCCAGGTGGACTGAGTTTTTTGGCCCGGACGTATCCCCAAAAGGCAGCTGGCGGTCCCTGTACAAGCTGCCCATTGAAAAGAGGGCAGCTGACCTCCAGTGGAGGATTGTGCACGGGTCTATAGCTACAAACAGGTATCTGGCACACCTGGACCCAAGTAATGGGGTGGGTTGTCCATTTTGTTTACAACCGGAATCAATAGCTCACCTGTTTATTGAGTGTTTTAGGTTGACAGGGGTGTTTAGGTTAGTTGAGGCTCTGTTTCTTAGCTTGGGGGAGGTTTTTTCTTTTGACTGTTTTATTTTTGGGCCTAAATACACAAAAAAGAAGTGGCCAGTGCACACACTGATTAATTTTGTCTCCGGTATGGCAAAGTTGGCCATTTGGAAAACAAGGCGCAACAAAATCCAGGGACTGAATACTCTAGATCCAGTAACGATGATGAAAGGGATGTTGGCTGCTCGACTTAGGGTGGAGGCAGCATACTATGCGCTGGTGGGGAATATGGGAGGTTTTGTCTGTACTTGGTGTGTGGGGGTGCTTTATGTACATTGAATGATGATGGCGATTTATTGTTTGGTTTTTAGACAGTGTGTCATTTTTATTTTTCTCTCCCTGTGAGTCTTTAATGTAAGCCGTTGGATTACATGTTTGTCTTTGTACTTGGTAATAATTCCCCAGTGTGATTGCACAGTGGAAGGAGTTTTTGTTTAATAAAGCATTTTATCTCTCTCTCTCTCTCTCTCTCTCTCTCTCTCTCTCTCTCTTTATGAATTGGTCAGAGACTGTTGTGTCTTGGCTCAAACAAATGTATTTTTTTCTTTTGAAGGGGGAAGGATATTGGGTTTTTGCCTAACCACATCAAAGTGCTGCATGCAATCAGTAGACCTAGACACATTCATTTTCATTTAATGTAAATGAGGCCAACAGAACTGTTCTCATTTTCATCCTCATCTAAGTGGAAACACTTTCAATGGTTTGATATTGTGTAAACAGAAGTTACCATATGGTTGACTAGCAGGAACTAAGATTAACCCATTCACATACCCGGGATGGCCTCTTAAATACCTTTCGAATGCATCGCCCGCTTGGCATCGCTACAAATGTTTGTGGTGAGCCAAGAAGCTACGCCGCCGTCGCATTTAAAGGGCTATAAAATCCATGCGACAACGACCTGGCAGCCTCCCAACGAGCGAACCGATCCACACGAACGCCGCGCTGACACAGTGATTCTGAGACTGAGTGAGCGGGCATTGCAAAATCAGCATTTGACATAATGGTGGCACGCAGAATTGATTCTTTAAATTATTTATTTTCATCATAGTATCCTTCATACTCTTTCATTTTTCACATTAGGCTGCCCATTAATGCTGCTGGATATGTAACCAGCCTACTCAAGCAATTCAGACGATGCAGACATAGGCCTACTTCACCGGAGGAAAGGAGGTATTACCATAGACTGTATAAAAATGGGTATTACACGTATTTCAAGAAGAGTCTTCCTGCAGACATCAACCGTGAAGCCCCACATCAACCGCCAGGCCCCTTGGGGCCTGAGTGTTGATCTGGAAGTTGCGTCATGTGCCCTGGCGACACTTCCGACCACGTGCCAGGACCTTTTCATTACTTCCCCATTCTGTTTGCAGAATACATCTTTGTTTGTCCATGCAAGCTTGTGATAAGTGGACTTCAAAGAGCTGACATCTCCCACTAAGGTAAATGATGCCAATGTAATGTTGAAACCAATAACGTTAACGTTAAGCAGCAGACAACAACTTAATACTAGGAGTTGGCTAGCTAGCTCACGTTAGCAAATTAGCACTAATGTTACTAACGTGTGTTGTTTTTTCCATTGCTATGTTTATTTGTAGCACAGCAAACGTTTAGGTTCGTGAGAAGTCATGAATCATAATGGTTGTGTAACGTAACTAGCTAACGTAAGCTAACGTTAAGTAGTAGATAGCTTTCTAGCCATTAGTGTTTGTCTAATGGCGGGTAAGTAACGATGTACTTTATATACAATACGATATATTGTTTGTTTTACTTCAATTAACGTTGCTAATGTAATGTTAACGTTATGTATGTAATGTTAGCCGCCTACTGTAGTTGGATATTAGCTCTCTGTTCTCAAGTCGGTCTTTTAACGTTAGCTTACTAACTACCATTGTTTTTTGGGGGAGGGGGTGATAAATGGATCCTTTTGTCCTGGTCAGTAAATAGTCACCTAAGCTTTTGTAGAGCAATGGCAACCTTGGGTCCCCAACGCTATCTCTAAAGAATATAAACGTGACTGGGAGTGAGCCAGTTCATGCTTTTATAGCCACAATCAGAATCAATTCATGAAATAAAAAATATAATTACAGATAGTCAACATGCAATGTTATTATTGGCAATGATTATTTGTACGAACGTCTTAAGTTATTGTATTGTATTAAATATGAAATATGATGAAATAGGAATCTGTGTCAATCACGACAAAGAGCCATTTTAAATGTTATTGTACGTACACTGTTATAATAATAATTTTTTTTTTAACAGATGCATCGTTCCATTCTGCAGGGAAATTCAGCTTTGCAACTTGACAGATGCACAACTGCTACAAATTGTATCACTGTCCACTTTAACAAAAAACAAAAGAATAGCTGATCCCTTCTCTGGTCTGGCTTCCCTGTAATGATGTACACATGTATTATATTGTGTCAAATTATCCAATGTCTTCTGTGTTATATTTACTGTGTATTACTGGAGTGTAACAACTACTGAAGAAGAAATTTCCCATTGTGGGATCAATAAAGTACTACTACTACTACTACTACATCCCCAGTGCTTTCAACACGATTCAACCACACCTACTAGCTAGAAAACTGCAAGTCATGCACTTACACCCATCCAGAATATTGTGGATTCTAGACAAAAAGGCCTCAATGGCTAAGACTGCCTAGTCATGTTTTATGAGGTACCATCTTAACACATACAGGTGCTCCCCAAGGCACAGTCTTGTCACTTTTTATTTTTACATTATACACAGCTAACCTGACTGCAGGAGCAGTTATGCCTGCTGTCATCTACAAAAATGTTCAGATGATTCTGCCATTGTAGGATATACAGGGGGTGGTCAAAATATCAGAAACACCAGTTTTCCAGAAAACATAAAACACCTGCCACATGTTTGCTATGATCGTTTCAAGTGTATATCGCAGACCTTGTATCCCCGTACACACTAGCGCGCAGCCTGAGATCCTTGGGAAAGAAACTTCTGGTCACTTCAAAATCTAAGCTAAAATCAATGGGGGACCGGGCCTTTGCTATTAGGGCCCCTCAACTTTGGAATGCCTTGCCCGAGGAGCCTTCTTAAAATAAATTCTTTTAGACAAGCTTTTAACTGAATTTTTATTAACCATGGTATTTAGGCATTTTATTGCATTTTATTGTACTGTATTTTACCTTCATTCGTTTTATTTAGCTTTTTTTTGGTTGATATTTTGCCTATTCTTTTTTTATTTAAGGTGTTTTTATTTGACTGTGAAGCACTTTGTAAACTTGTTTTAAGAAAAGTGCTATACAAGTACAAATAAAAAATTCTTTAGAAAGTGTGTTGCAAAATGTTGAACATGTTTTATAGTAGCATTGTGGCTAGTGTTTTGCTATATGCTGTTTGTTGGGGAGGGAATATTACAAGAAAAGATGCCAAATGTATCAACAAACTAATTAAGAAAGCAGGGTCAATGGTTGGCTTTGGTCTAGACAGCTTAGAGGTTATTTTTGAACAGCGCATTCTAAGGAGGTTTGAGAGAATTGAGAGAAATTAGAGGATTATACTCATCCCCTATATGAAACTCGTAGCAATCAGCGCAGTTTACTGGTGTCGAGGAAAATTCTCATCCTCCCTTTTCCAGTGAGTTTTTATATGAGCCTGTGATGATGTGAATAAACACTCAAAACAACGGAGTAGTAAAAACATAAAATCTTTAGTATAAAAGCAGAGGCCTCTAGTGAGTCCTTGGTCACAAGCAAGTTCAGTCACTTAGCCAGTGAACAAAGAGTCCACTGGACACATGGGGACAGTCCCCAACCCTCTCCACCCCTCTCCACCCATACATTTCAATGGCCTTTGGTACAATAAATCTAGTTCCCAGTGTGGAAGTTCAAATAATTTAACTATATGCTGAATTAATTATTCCTTTCTTATTAACACTAACTGTGCCATAAACATTAATAAACATATGATCTCATGCTTAGAAAATGTATAGGATGGCTGTAATCTGTATGAGATCAGTAAGTGCAGAGCAAAGATTACAGAAATGTAACAGAAATGTGTGTGCTTACTGCAAACCGGCCAACCACAAAAGTGGTACTCATCCTGTTCATCCAGATATAATACTGGTAAGGCTATGTTAATTAGAATGAGATCATTTACTGGTAAAACTAGAGACAGAACGAAGGCCCTTATTAGGAATAAAAACCTATCAATGCTTGAAAGTCATATGACTATGTTAATTACTGCTAAGGAGGAGACTATGTTAATCATGCTTTACTGTTATAGGATAAGATTTAATACAGAGGAGTAATAATAAAGTATTTGCTTGATTAGGATAGGATGATTTAGAAATGTATGGGTGGAGAGGGTTGGGGACTGCCCCCAACTCCTCCTACAAGGAATAGTATGTAAGCTGTGTATTTCCTTATGTACAGTGAACTCTTTGTGACTGAACTTGCTTGTGACCAAAGACTCACCAGAGGCCTCTGCTTTTATACTAAAGATTTTTTATGTTTTTACTACTCCGTTGTTTTGAGTGTTTATTAAATTTCATGTTTATTAAATTTCATGTTTTCATTTCACTTTGATATAAAACATTAGCAAATTCGCATTGTAACAATCCACTCCGGAGGCGGACTAACTCTTCCGATAAAGGCGAATTCATCTTTAGCGTATTGGTTAGCACAATGACCTCTCTCACAGGGGACACGTGCTCGAGCCCAGCCAGAACCTTGCCGTTACAATATATAATACAACCGAAATCTCGGTGACTTGCAACCCCATAACCACGCTTGAGTTTGGGTCCTGTCTGTAATAAAACTCGTGCCAAATCCCTTATGTGCATACCCGCATACAGCATAAAGGATATTTTCCATTTACTGGTATCCCTTAGTGTAACACCTGAATATGTGCAATTCAAGTTGCTTTAATTTTATTACTATTATTATAACTTGCATTATTTGACGACTGTTATACATATACTGTTTATTCATATTTGGTATGAAAGGCTGAAAACTTTCATTATTTGCACAGTGCAATTTCATCCATGGTTGTCACTTGCAGTGTCTGTCCAGCCTTCCTTTTTTAGGGACAGCACACCATTTTCATTTTATTGGTGTAATAACATAACAGTAAGAATGGGATAAAAATTAAAAATAAAACGTGGTGCTTTTCTCCGTGTACAATCAGAAAGTATGATCAACATTTTGACTATACTCAAGCAGTTTGGTCAAATAGAGAGATATCGGTTAAAAAAAAGAAAGATTAAATAGGACTTTAATTTTCTGTTCAGATTTCCCTTGGAAACAGAAAAGCTTTCATGCGGATTAAATTGGAGGACTTCCTTTGACTTTTTGATTTTTCTATTTAATGGCTATTTTATTGATCTGAGAGTGAGGTGGGCAAGTCTGTTCTCAATTGGGGGGTAATAGAAAAACTCTCAGGGACTTGCAATGGAAGCACAGATATCACACGAGAGCGTCGTGTTCCTGTCTACATTTATAACACCTCCGCTTCGGAGTTCCGTGGGCTGTGGGAGCAGCATTGGTCAGTCTGTTTGTTCACAAGAGTGTTACTTGGCAATAGAGAGTTCAAATATTTAATATTCACAGTCTTCATATAAGACTCAGGGGATTTAGCATTTTTGTTATGGTGCCATTAGCAGGGAATGTATGTGAAGTAAATGGTCGCTGTGCTAGGCCTTCAGAAGTTCCCCCGAGGGATTATGGAAGAAGTAGAACATATCGTAGGCACGCTACATCACCTAATGCATCTTTCTGCTGTGATAAAATTCTCCAGGGATTCCAGACAACACTAGTAACTTACCATATTGAACCTTTGCAGCCTTTAAAAGGCAAATCAATGAGCTGATATTTTGCACAAGAAAGATTCTGTTGGCATCCCCCACGGCCAATAAAAATCACTTTAATGATTTATAACCCAAATGAGTTTTGAAAAACAAGGTATGATTCTTGTACTGCAATTATCGAACATCTTACAGTGTCAGAACCTCTCTTTCCAGTCATTAAATATGAGCCTGAGCAGCAAGGAAATTGTGCTTGTGCGGCTGATGACAACAATGATAATTTCTTATGTAAGGATGTTTTTACAATCTTATTAATTAAAATGGTAGTAACACATTAGTAGCTGTTACTTGACAGTTATGCAAACTGGTAGAAGTGTGTGTGTAAAGGTCTTGTTTCACCCTTATGTTTACCGTGTGTTTTTTAATTTATTTACACACCGAGATACTTTAATTCCCAGCGATTTAAAACGTTTCTCTTGCTCTCCAACAAAAATATCTCTGCTTGCTGTAACTGACTTCCTCACTAGGCATGTCTGACATCAAAGTATTCATTTATTTATCCAGTTAGTTAGTTATCCAGTGTTTCCATAAGATTTTGGGCCATTAGTATAGGGCAAACCCCCTTCATTTATCCCACCCCTCCCTCTTCTCTCTACAGATCTACAGGTCAACACATTCTTCCTCATTTTGTGACAAGCTATTACACATTGCACTGATAGCTTGGCCATCTCAGCCTGCTTTTCTATAAAAATCCACAATTTGTTATGCTGACAGGTGGAAATCATGTTACCTGTCTGGTAAATTTGGGGATGTATATGCATCCCTTATCTGGCAGTAAGAAATATCTTTCTCTCCTGGTCTCTCTTGCACAGGCTCTCTCACTATGCATCTCTCCTCTGTTTCTCTCAAGTTACAATGGAATGAGCGAGAGCAGCATATCAGGCACATCTAACAGTGTTCCCTGCTGCCTAGAGACACGTCAGGAAACACAATGACAGAGGAGTAATCCCAGGACACAACTATTATTTATACTACAATTGTCCTGAAACACACTTCGTTCTCAGCCTTCTCTCTCTCACTCCATATCTCTCTACCTCTCCCTTAATTTTTTTTCATGTCTCATTTTTTTCTGCCTCTGAATTTCTCTCTATTTCTCATTTCCTCCCTACCTCTAGTCCTCATTCGCTCTCTTTCATTTTGCTATGGACCTGGAGATAACAGGTTGTCAGGTGTGCAGTGGTAGACACACCCTACCCAGAGGTAACCAGGTGACCAGCCCAAACACATTCTACATTGTGTACGGTCAAGGGACCAGCTATTGACAGTATTTGCACAACAATTCTGGGAGGACTGGATATTTTATAATATTTTTAGTATAACACTGTTTCTTATATTTAAATAAACACAAGTGGGAAGTGCTTGAAGTGGGAAGTTTTTATACATATTGGTGCCGTATATGAAGGTAAGTTACGTGAAATCTAAGGATTTGTTTTAGTTTACTAAAATTTAATTAAGCATTCAGAAAGCACCTTAAATATTTTAATATTCAGGGAAATTTACATTTTATTTTACAAAAAAAAACAACAGACAGGCATGCTTTTCCTCTTTTTTGGTGTGATTCTTAAGTCTTCTTTATAGGGTCTGAGTAGCACATGGCCAAACGAGTAAGGTATTACATCACCAAAATAACAGTCAGTAAAGGACATTTTAATCATAGTTCAAATCAGAGTTTTAATCAGAGTTCAAAGTCCAAATATGTACTGCTAGTCTTCCCCAAATTACATATTAATGGTATAAAGGATTTTGATCTGATGTCATCCTTCTTTTACAGAAAGATTTGCTTCCAAGAGGAAAAATGTCACAGGAGGCAACCATGCAGCTTTCTAAACCCCACTCTGATAAGTATGTTAAAGCAACAGTCTCTCTGTGGATTTACAGCTACATTAATGAATATATTAACCCTAAACACACATTTGTTTTCCCTGTATATTTACGTGAAGACAGTTCTCTTGCTGAATCCTTTTGCATGCTCTGAATATTAAAGCAAAAACGCCCTGAACACCAACAACAGGCTTTTGATTTATTTGTCTTACAATGATGTTGGCATGCTACAAAATCATACAAGAGCATGACAAACTGCATGGGCACCTAATCAATTTAAAATCTTGTTTTGGGAATTCCCCGGAGGGCTGTGAACAAAAGCTACCAAATGTCATTGTGGTTTGCAGGGAAACTAAGAAGGTAGGATGCAAGACTGCTTTTCTAGCTTGGGAGGAGCACCAAAGGTCCATCCTGAAGTTAAACAAATTAATCTGTACAGAGCGTGTACCCTCTGGATCATTAATGCGTACTGGAAGTAGTTTCCAGTGTCTGCTTTGCTGCATTTTTTATTTCTACTGATCCTATACACAGACAAAAAAACTGTTATTTAAAAGAATATGTATTGTTATCAAGTTCCCATGGACATTCACTGGGTACATATTGGTTAAAATTATTTAAATTACTTTTAAAAGACTTTTAGTCTGGATTTTGTAGTCAACATTAAGAGCTGTTTTGGGCCGATAATTTTAACATCAGAAATCTCACTATTATTCAGGTCAGATTTCCTTGAGGGCAGACTGACCAATCAGGAGCGCACCATGGGCACCCTGCTGGAACAGGCATTCCGCATTAAGGAGGAGGTCATCGCCAGCCTGCATGCCACCCAAGGCTCCGTCCAGACAGAGGCTTTGTCCCACAGGCTGCTGGAGAATCACATCCAGACCATCACCCAAATCGTGAAGCAACTCAGCAAAGACATTGAGGCATGTCTCTTCCCCGTGATGGGCTCTGTCTCAAAGTGCTACTCTCGCCTGGAGACGGGACACAACACCGGCCAGGCCTCGTAATATCTCACTCCAATCCTGGACCTTTTGTGCACGATAAGCACATTTTTTTCACGATGTCTAATAAATGGCTGGCAGCTTTGAGAATGAATGCCAGTAGGACCATTTAGATGAATAAATATGCAATATAGGAATGGTGTATATAAGGGGAATTAATTAAGTGAATCGAAGCCAATTACCTGATTTGCCAGAATGGCCACTCGCAAAGTGATATTAGACAGCCTAATGAAATAAACAGAGCCTGCTAGACTTATCCTGCAAGAGACCAAGAAAAACAATACCTCTGTAGTTGAGGAATGTTTTAATTCTACTTCAATGGAGTCCAACATAACTGAATAAACTTTAAAAAAATTAAAACAATGACCTGTTTTGCTTTTAACATAGATTTATTGTGATAGAGCTGACATAAGGTGACATAAGGTGATAGACTGGGATGGTTGGACATAACCATAGTTTCTTTTATATTTTGGCAGTGAAAATGGTGAACATAGTTGTGTGTTGATCGGCATAGACTGTCCTGTTATAGGATGCTGCATGTTTGAACCCAGCTGATTTACTCGGTTTAATTTCTGGACACTCGCCCCTCCCCCCAGGTATTGGAGGGACAGATCATCCAGAGGGACAGCGTCACCTCAGGGACCAGTTTTGCTGTCCAGAGCCTGGATCACAAGAACCTGGCGGGGATAGGGGACCTCCGAGGCAGGGTTGCCAGGTTACACAGAATCTCCTTCATAATTATGCTTTGTGTTATGAATATATACAGTATTGAAGTCGAAGTCGGAAGTTTACATACACTTAGGTTGAAGTCATACAAACTAATTTTTAACCCCTCCACAGATTTCATGTTAGCAAACTATAGTGTTGGCAAGTCAGTTAGAACATCTACTTTGTGCATGACACAAGTAATTTTTACTACAATTGTTTACAGACAGATTACTGCACTTTTAATTCACTATATCACAAGTCCAGTGGGTCCAAGTTTACATACACTAAGTTGACTGTGCCTTAAAATTTTTTATATTTGGTCACATATCCTTTGCATGCCATGACTTTCTGATGTCTGTGACCCAACAACATCAAAAGACTCTTGATATCTTATTTTCTGGTGCTCTTACAAGTGATACTATAACATCTCTGAATTTGAATGGGTCTCTGTGTGAATTGGGTGTGGGACTAGATTTAGCTCTAAATTACACTGGAACAGTATGGAAACACATGGTTGGCTAAATGGGTCTAAGTCGTCAAGGGTCTGACGTATCAAACAAGCCATAAATCATCACTTTGCTGCCAGAAATACAGTAGATATGGATGGATAACTTGAAGGGTTTCTTCTCCTGAATTATTTTTCCATAAAGGTCAATAGGAAAATTTGTCAGGAGAAACATATAACCTATGGAGTAGATATGGATGGATCACTTTAAGGGTTTCTTCTCCTGACTCATTTTCCTATAGAACTCTATGGGGAAAAAAGTCAGGAGAAGAAACCCTTAAAGTGATCCATCCATATCTACTCATGGCCGTAGAGTGATGGTTTGGGGCTCATTTGATACCTTAGACCCTTGATGACTTACAGCCATTTCACCAGTCATGTATTCCATACTGTACCAGCATAATAGACAGCTGAATGTAGTCTCACCCCCCAATTCCCATAGAGATCCATTCAAATGCAGAGAGGTTATAGTATCGCTTGTAACAGTACCTGAAAATAAAATATCGAGAGTCTTTTGATGTGGATGGGTCACAGACCTAAGGAAGTAACAGCATGCAAAGGATATGTGACCAAATATGAAATATCATACTTTAAAAATACATTAAAGCAAAGGGTTTGAATACTTATGCACATGAATGATTTCAGTTTTAGATTTTAAATACATTTGCAAAAATTTCTAAAAACATGCTTTCACTTTGTCATTATGGGTTACTGAGTGTAGATTGATGGGCAAAATGGCAATTTTATCTACAAATTTACAACACAATAAAGTGTACAAAAAGTGAAGGGGGTTGAATAATTTTGATAAAGAAAAATACAGTGCAGTCCGTAAGTATTTGGACAGTGACACGATTATCATAATTTTTTTTTTGGCTCTTTACTCCAGCACATTGGATTCAAAATGAAACAATGAATATGATGTGCACACTGTCAAACTGAGGGCATTTACATCCATATTGGGAGATTCATGTAGGAATTACATTCCTACATTTTTATACATAATCCACCCCAAATGTTAACTTGTACAATTATATCATCTATATTTGTAATATCACATCAAGCAAATCATAGTGCACTACAGTCCCTGAAACAGACATCATCCTTCATGGTCTATGCCCAGAACAGTAAAAAAAAAAAAGTTAAAATTTATGAGAATAACACACTTATCTCCATGCAATATAAAAAGTATTTATTTTAAATTACCAACATGTTTAGGCAGTATGCCTTCATCAGGGTGTAGGTCTTATTACCTTTTCTATGTCCTGAAACAGGCATGATCCTCTATGGTCTATGTCCAGTATACTCCACACAGGCATATGAGACCATGTGGGTTCATCTCCAGATATAAAAGAGGGCCATTTCCCCCCATCTGTTAGGCCGGGTAGATGGATTGCTCCAATATTCAGGAGTGGTAGGCCACGCTGCGTATTATTGCACTTACCTGGACATGATTAAACGACAGCCTGTTGCAGGCTGTCAGAGAAGATCGCCGGGGAAAAGAAAGACAGCCAATGACTGAGCAGCTGGATTGATTTTCCATCGAATGCGCACGCCAACGTCATTCATTATTCTCCATTTTGCGAAGAACTTTCCCCATAAAGATGCCACCCATCTAATCATGATGCCTCCCCCATATCAATGTGCACATTATCCCATACATAGCAACATAAATAGACATACAGCACATACAATCCCCAAAATCTTCACTATTCATAAAATGTATTTGTTTTATGTTCATATTACTTATGTACAGTATAGCTGAAGTATGCAGCTCAGAACTTAATATTTGGAGGCATTATGTAACTAGCCAACATCATAATAAAAACTGTAATAATGTGAATTTAATTAACAAAAGTATCAATCAATCAATATTTATTTATATAGCGCATTTCACAACAAGTTGTCACAATGCACTTCACAGCAAAACAGCAAAACCCAGCCTAAACCCCCCACAAGAGCAAGCCAAAGGCAACAGTGGCAAGGAAAAACTCCCTGGTGTAACTAGGAAGAAACCTTGGAAGGAACCAGACTCAATGGGGGAACCCATCCTCCTCTGGTCGGCTCAGGGTCTAGGGCTTAAGGACCAACATGGTCAAAACAGCCAATGTCCATGATAATACAATTTGCAGCAGCTAGATGACAGTCCAGATGTGGCGGCAGTGATGGCGGCGGGAGCAGCTGGCAGCGGTGGTAAGGAGGGAGGGGCAAGCGGCAACGGACAGGAAGCCGGACAGCAACTCTCGAGATGCGGGGCATAAGCCCCGCCGGCAGAATGTGAAAAAAAGAGAGAGAGAAAACAGTTAGGGGAAGTGTAATAGAGCAGCAGGAGCACCAACTGGAGGGGTGGGGGGTGGGGAAGGGGTGGGAGGGTTGGACAGGTGCCCCCGCCAGGAGTAATCTATGGCTGCATAGCTATGAAGACAGAGTTTGAGGAACCATGCAGTCATGAGAGGGAAAACAGTCCTACCCACCTATCAAGAGCCAGCCCAGGAAGATGGGGTCACAGCTGTTGACAGGTGACAGTAAGGAAAGGATGCCACCCCACATTACTCTATGGCTAAATGCTTCTCTGGTCCTGTCTCCAGACTATAGCTCATTATAAGCCTGATCATAGAGGTGCGTTTTTAATCTAGACTTAAATATTGAGACAGTGTCTGATTCCCTTATAAGTTTTGGTAGGGTGTTCCACAGTAGTGGCGCTCTGTAAGAGAAAGCTCTACCACCCGTCAAGTTTTTAGATATTCTTGGGACTACTAGGTAGCCTGCGTCTTGGGAACGGAGTGATCTTTTTGGCCTATATGGTAAGAGCAGATTACATATATACACTGGCGCAAGTCCATTTAAGGCTTTAAAGGTCAGAAGCAAAATCTTAAAGTCTATCCTAAACTTAATTGGTAGCCAATGAAGCGATGCTAGTACTGGGGTAATATGCTCATATTTCTTAGTTCTAGTTAAAATGCGAGCGGCTGCATTCTGTACAAGCTGGAGATTATTTAGCAAGGACTTAGGGCAGCCAGATAGCAGGGCATTACAGTAATCTAGCCTAGACGTAACAAAAGCATGGATCAGTTTCTCTGCGTCCCCTATTGATAGGAAGTGCCTTATTTTAGCTATGTTTCTTAACTGAAAGAAAGCTACTCTAGATATGTTTTTTATGTGCGCGCTAAAGGTTAGATCTGGGTCTATAGTAACACCTAGGTCTTTCACAGCTGAGTTTGGAACAATTAAACAACCATCGAAATTTAAAGTAGATGTACCCAGTTTCTCCCTTTGTTTTTTTGGACCTAAAACCAGCATTTCGGTCTTTTCTGAGTTTAGGAGCAGGAAATTGGAAAGCATCCAGGCTTTAATATCTGCAATACAAGCCTCTAACCGAGAAAGTGGTAGTGCCTCACCGGGTTTCATGGAAATGTATATCTGCGTATCGTCCGCATAGCAGTGAAAATCTACCCCATGTGCCCGAATAATATCACCAAGGGGTAGCATATATAATGAAAAGAGTACTGGGCCTAGCACTGATCCTTGTGGAATACCATATTTCATTACTGAGTAACTGGATGATACTTCATTTATTTTAACAAACTGCTTCCTATTGTATAAGTATGATCTGAACCATGCAAGAGCTTGACCATTTAGTCCAACACAGCCCTGGAGTCTGTTTAGTAGAATTTTGTGATCTATTGTATCAAAAGCTGCACTTAGGTCAAGAAGTACAAGAACAGACACAGAGTTTTGGTCGGCTGATAATAGTAAATCGTTAATAACTTTAACAAGTGCCGTTTCAGTGCTATGGTAGGGTCTAAATCCTGACTGGAACATTTCATGGATATGGTTTGAGCTAAGGTATGCACCAAGTTGCTTAGCAACAGCTTTCTCTAATATTTTTGATAGAAATGGAAGATTTGAAATGGGTCTATAGTTTTCCAGTTTGTCAGATTCGAGGTTTGGTTTCTTTAGTAATGGCTTAATAACCGCCATTTTTAGTGGCTCTGGTACATATCCTGTTACTAAGGATGTGTTAATAATTTTTAACATATGCTGGCCTAGTATGGGGAAAAGTTCTTTAACTAATTTTGTAGGGATTGGGTCGAGTAGGCAGGTAGTCGGTTTTGAGGACATAACCAGTTTAGACAGCTCCTCCATGTCAATTGGCTTAAAACAGTTTAGTGCCACTGTTGATACATCTTCCTGTGTTAACCAGGATTTGGGCTGTTCATTGATTAAGGGAGGAGTGATGCCTAGAGGAGGAGGCAATTTGGAGATCTGGTCTCTAATAGCTTCAATCTTTTGATTGAAATAATTCATGAAATCATTACTGCTGTAAACGCTGGGGTAGGATGAAATTTCTAATGATGGTTTTTTAGTCAAGTTGTCCACAGTGCTAAACAAGAATTTTGGGTTACATTTGTTTTGTTCAATTAATTTAGAGAAAAAGGCAGATCTAGCTGATACAAGAGCTTGCTTGTACTGGAGGAGGCTATCTTTCCATGCAAGACGAAATACTTCTAGTTTAGCTGAATATACTTCTATCCTGTGAGGCTCTGAAAACAGGATACTTGCAGAAAAAGAATATAATCAAAAGCTTTCTGCCATAGTTTATGGCGAAAATTGAAACCCCCCACATTTAATAAATCTCCTCATATTAATTATGGTAGATACAAAGCAACACATTTTCTTTCCTTCATTAATTGTACGAGCAAGGGCAAGTCATCTATTCCCAAAATTGTTCTATGATTCATAGTAATGTTGCAAAGGTAAGCCTTTCTTCTTAATCGTTCTTCCAGGAAATCCATTTACTACAGTATGATGACGACAGCTTCATGCGGCGACACATAATTTGCGAGAATGTAACCATTTCAGAACTAACCGATATTTGCTGCTTCTTACATTCAGGTGTGACGCGAGTATCGCCAAGCTCTCCGGGGACGTGAGCGCAGGGGGCACAGAGATCCGGAAACTCCACCAGGAGGTCCTGGAGTTCCGGTCGGGTGTGGAGATCCAGCTGAAGGAGACGGAGCTGCAGGTGAGAGGTTTTTGTTGGGTCCGTCAGACGCCAGCCGTAGGATAGAACAGTGGTGCCCTATCATGTGCCATGGACGGCCGAGAGTATGCAGGTTGTCATTCCGACCAACCACGACACCTGCTGATTTCACTAATTAACACAACCTTCAACCAGAGAGGAAGGAAGTATTTAGTGAAATCGGCAGGTGTAGCGATTGGTCGGAATTAAAACCTGCATACTCTCCGCCCTCCATGGCACATGATTGGGCACCACTGGGATAGAAGATCCACATGGGTTCTTAGGGCTCGATGGTAATGGACACCGACTGCTTCAGTCGCCTCTAGACTTTCAACGGTTAACAGGTAAAATCCTCTGGTTAATGCTCTTATTGCTCTAACTTTATGTGCCATGTCAAAAATGGGTCGTCCAGACATTCTAAGCCATAAAACTTAAGTGTCTTATTCAAGAAAATACATTACAGCCATTGGGAAATTGGGTTGGGCATAAATAATATAGACTCTGTAGCTGATAGGATTGCTAGTCAATCCTCTCCCTTAAGAGCACACATTTCTCAGGGGGTAATCTTTGCATCCATCTACAATTAACTGGATGTGCCTCATGGCTGTCACCCTTGAGAAATAACTGCTGCACTCAAAAATCGTCTCCTGGTCCCGTCACATAGATTTCCAGGTAACACAGATGCCATTGATCTTGGCTGGGGCGCTGACTGATTATAGTATAAAGCTGTCGAGCTGCATTATCTAGTGATTTGGTCTAGTCCTGGGACTGCTGTTGCCACTGAGGCATCTGAGAGATGAACGTGTCATATTTATGTCTTTAATTACCCCAGGGGCAGAATCAGGAATGGGTGTTAGTTTTAGGAGAAGCCCAAACCTACCAATCTCATGCACAAGGGGGCGTTCCGCTTCAACGGTAATCTTTACTCTTTGCTCAGAGGTATAAATCTGCATCCCTTTGTTTAATATTGTTATTTGGTGACTGATTTTATCTCTGTTTGTTTTATCTCGACCTTTCACTCCACTGACCTCTTTCAATGACCCTGCCTCTTCCCTTTTCCCTCTTTCATCGTCTCATCCTCTCATCTCACTACCTGCATTTTCCTCCACCCCTCCTTCACTCTCACCCACTCCCGTCCTCCCTTTCTCATGACCTCACACGCTCTGTCCGTCTGTCCAGCTGTCTAAGGCCGAGAGGAGGCTGGAGGCCTTGCTACTGGAGCACAGTGGTAGAATGAAGAAAGCACAAGGAGACCTGCAGAAGGAAACACAGCTACTCAGTGTTAAGTGGGTCCTCACTTTCATAATCTATAAATAAAAATTATTTATTCAATAATTTATTTATTATTTATAAAAATATAATCAGTTCTTAGAATGTGGGAATGTATGTATTATGCTCTATCAATCTATTTCTAGAGAGAGTAATAGATACTATTTCTAGACAGGCAGGCAGACAGACATGACTACAGACAGTTTGAACTGTCTGGGGTACGGACCCTTCGCCGTGGTGGATGTGTTGGGGGCAGTGACCCTACCCCGTAGCGGATGTGTCCATTTCAGAGAGAGTCTCTCACATTACATCACACCACAGCGTGACGTTCCAGCGTGCATGCCGTTTGGGATGTTGAGAGTGTGACAGGGCAAAAGCCCCACCTCTGAACACTGAAAACTAGAGGAAGATGAATTAATTTCTCCAGTGGGGGCTTCTGTTAAAGGATTGCCAGGGATAAGGCTGTCAGTTTCATCACTGTGAAATGCCACTGTTTTAAACACAAGACCCACAAAGGACACCTTGAAGATTTCTTTAAATCGAAAAATCGGGTCTGTTCCTCCATCACTTTCCCTTCATGGTCGACTAGGGCTTTGTAAAATTAGTGTGATCTGTTGAGCTGTATAGAAGCTGATGTAACAACACAAAAATCAGACACTGAAGTTTATCTTTGAGGCGTCTACATTAAGACCAGGAAGCCTGGTGTTGCTAAAACAGTCAATGACTTTGCAACAAGGTGTTTGTACCACACGTTGAATATCAGCTCGAACGACCTGGCAGAGCAAATATTGTACGGGAACAATATTTCAAGACGAACTTAAAGTTACAGACAAAAGAGGCGTGGAAATGGGACATTTTGTTCATGAAATATTAACACGTCATCGGCTTTAACGGAGCTCTCTACTGAGCATACAGGTCTGAAAAGCATCAACCCTTTTCCAATGAGGTCCCATTTTGGAGAATTACAGATGAATCACATTAATACATTAATACATTTAAAACTCTCTTTTAAGATGTAATTAAATATGGGCACATGGACAGGTGGGGGCAGAGACCACAGCACAATAGTCCAATCATTGGGCCTGAAGTAAGTTCGCTTGCCTGTATCGCAGTATGCGCTGGGAGATAACGGTTTATACGCAGCGGTGCGCATGTTCCTCGGACACGCAGGACCTCCGGTGGCCTGAAGGAGCTGAGCGACGGGATGGACAGGCTGAAGGAGTGGACAGAGCAGCAGCTGCGCAGCTCTGCGCAGACGCAGACACAGGGGGGTGAGCAGCTCCGCTCCCAGCTGCAGAACAGAATGGTGAGCAAAAGGGGGAGGAGGGAACGACTAACCTAACCACACACATAAGCATTTGGTCCTGCTTCAAGACTGTGTGCATTTTACTGTTTTATCACAAACTCTTGGTACTATCGCCAGGTTTAAAATGTAGGGCACGTTTTATGTAACCCGCCAGCATCCCATCTAATGTATCGAAATGGTCAACTAATTGACTTAGTTCTACTGTAAGTTATGTTCCACTTGCCATATTGCACAGGACTGCTTGTGCCCGTGGCTAGCTTGGGGGTGAGGGTTATAATGCTGGGGGAATGCGTCCGCAGGAGGAGATGGAGAGGAGGTGGCAGGAGCAGGCGGACCAGCTGGCTGTCCGGGTGGAGAGAGCGGAGGGACGTCTGGAGAAGGACCGCAAGGCCAACAGGGTGAAGCGCTCAGAGGACAAGATGGCCGCCCGTTTCGGCGCCCTGGAGAGCAGCCTTTGGGCGGAGCTGGAGCTGATCAGGAACGAGTACCGCTCCGGTCAGTCTGGCTCGGTCATGCACGGCGAAACGCTCAGTGTTAATTCAACACTAACAGTGTTGGAGTTGGAGTTTACATGAGTCCAATATGAATAAAATGTACTCTAGTTTATTTACCAATGAACACCTAACTGTGATCGTGGTCATTATCCAACAGAGAGCAATGCTATTGCTGAGAAAGTTTACCCAATACGATGGAAAGGGAAGGCACTGTTTGCATACACACTATAATGGTTCACAATGCTGTGACAGGTTGTGCATTTCCAGTAACAGGGTAAAAGAATTAGCCAGCTAACTTCTGGAAATGTTCTGAATTACATGAAACCTCTTTGGACAAAAGCCCGAGACTTAATTTGAAACGTATACGACAATTGTCCAGCCAACTTTTCGGCCCTGCTTTGTGAAATACCACCAATCAATTTGCTAAGTGCTGCAAAACTTTTCGCGCAGGGGTCTGAAGGAACGTAATGTCTGAAGCTCGTCAAACTCGCTTCAAAATCTCAAGCCAGGGGCTCCCATTAAGCGCTTTGAGGAAAGTTCCGTGACACACGTTGTCTTTTGAACGTACCCTTGGAGTGTAAAGTGTGCGTGCGGTAAGGATCGATCTTTATAAAGGTCTTGATGAGCCTTATTCGAGATGAGATGAGTAATGGAGGCTGACATCTCCAGTCTGCGTGGTCTGTCCGCAGTGCCCCAGGGGCTTGGTTCTTAATGCCTGAGGCTTCTGCCCTTCATAGTTCTCCTAATCAATCGAGTGCTGCCGTCGCTTCTGGGCCTTCTGATTGTTCCTGTGGTAAGGCATGTAGTGAATCTTATCGGGACGGCATCGCAAGCAGCTATAAGGTTATATTTTTTTGACAAATAAATGAATAAAATATGACAAAAAATAAATAACATAACATGCGATAAAAAAAAAAAACAATATGGAAAAGGCAATATAAGGAGGGGCAACTTTAAAGTGCCATAGTTTAGAGTATACCTAGAGCGGAACGGGAAACCGTTTCCATCGGAAACCTGGCGCCAAATACGAGCTGACTGCAGCCTGACACAGCGGCCGCAGCCCACATCTGTGCGGTAGATACAGGCGCCGGTAAAAACGCAGTGCAGTGAATCACCTCGGCCTGAAGACGATCACTTATCCGCCATCCTCCCGCCGGCCCGTCTCGCCGAGGCGGGGCCCTGCCTTGACAGAGGGGAAAGGAGGGCGCGGATTCACGGGCTGTTCATACTCTTTCTTGCCCCCCCCCCCAGGGTTCCAATCGATCCACGACGCCGTCGACTCCCTCCGGCAGATCGGAGACACCAAGGCCCGGATAGACAAGGAGCAGCTGCAAAAGGACCTCAAGCACATTCGGAGGAAGATGGTGGCGCTGCAAGACCCTTGAGTGCTTCGGCGCAGATCGATCCGGGTGCTCGCCCCTGCAGACGCTGCAGACATGTTTTACCATCAGGAATAATGTCTTGCCCTACCCACGGACCAACCAGGTAGATGGACTATTGACATGTTGATTGAACGCTGAGTTGAATCGATCTTCAAATGCATAAGCTTGCGTACCTATTTCCCCCAGCACTTTTACCATTTATCAGCAATAAATGCCTTCTTTCAGGTGAAGTCTTTGTATTAAATATTTTGAGGCTTGTGTTTATCCCCTTAACTAGCACCGTCCCATATCCGGGCAGGAAGTGGTTTTGTTTATTTGCATTCAGTGGTCACAAATGATACCGTTTGAAAGTGTTAAAACTCGACAGTTCGACAGTTGAAGTCGAAAGTTTACATACACCTTAGCCAAATCCATTTAACCCTTGTGTGGTGTTCGGGTCTGTGGGACCCGTTTTCAATGTTTACTAAAAGAAAAATTATGCAATTCATTATTTTTTCAACCTGAGACTCATTGGCCTTGGCTCATTTTCTATGATGAACATGTAAAAAAAACACATTTCCATTGAGTGCACACTGTGCACCGCCCCTACACATTTATATTACATATGTGGTGTTGGGGTCCACTGGACCCGATGGTAATACAAGTGTAGAAATTGTAGGTGAAAACAAGAAAACATAGTAAAAATGAAACAAAAACATTTGCTGTGTACCTTCACTCTGTCTTCCTACTACCTGGGCCTGCTGTGCGTGTGTGCGTGTGTGTGTGTGTGGTTGCTCCTTTAGATTTGCAGCATGTTTCATAGATTGAACACCTCTCCACCATGTTATAGCCATTATATTGGGACAAATGCCTAGTCCCATCACCGCCCCTCACACCCGCTCAACCTCCACCAATACACCCCAACACACACACACACACACACACACACACACACACAAAAAAGGTTTCAACATAGAACAGCAATCTTCACCGTAGTGTGTGACACTACACAATGTCTTGCGGGAACCTGCACAATGTTATTTCAAAACAATCTAAATCAGGGCTGCCCAACCCTGTTCCCGGAGATCTACCATCCTGTAGGTTTTCATTTCAACCCTAATTTGGCACACCTGATTCTACTAATTAGCAGCTCAATCAGATCTCTAGCTGAGGTCTGCTTTGTTAAGGTTGGAGTGAAAACCTACAGGACGGTAGATCTCCAGGAACAGGGTTGGGCAGCCCTGATCTAAACATTCTGTATTTTCTCGTACTCTACCCCAGCTGCAAATTGGGGGAGGGACACAACAAATAAATAGCTTTGTATGTGTGGCTCCTTACAAGAATCGATCAGTTTGGCAAAAATAATCTCTGTTCACCCTCATGTGGACCGGCATGAATTTGTGTTCAAAATTTGTCATTCCAATTTGTTCAGGTCAAAGCAATAAACATCAATAGTGAGGAAAACCCTGTTTCATTTATATTTGTTCAAGATAAACATGATTTATTCCTCCTGTGTCTTGATTATAAATTTTTTTTATTACAAAAATCACATTTTATCACAAAAAACAAATAGCACTTTTATTGATAAATAAATCTTCCTGGCTGATGTCTTGAGATGTTGCTTCAATATATCCACATAAATTTCCTTCCTCATGATGCCATCTATTTTATGAAGTGCACCAGTCCCTCCTGCAGCAAAGCCACCCCCACAACATGATGCTGCCACCCCCGTGCTTCACGGTTGGGATGGTGTTCTTCGGCTTGCAAGCCTCACCCCTTTTCCTCCAAACATAACGATGGTCATTATGGCCAGTTACATCTTTGTTTCATCAGATCAGAGGACATTTCTCCAAAACGTAAGATCTTTGTCCCCATGTGCAGTTGCAAACTGTAGTCTGGCTTTTTTAATGGCAGTTTTGGACTAGTGGCTTTTTCCTTGCTGAGCAGCCTTTCAGGTTATGTCAATATAGGACTTGTTTTACTGTGGATATAGATACTTTTGTACCTGTTCCCACCAACATCTTCACAAGGTCCTTTGCTGTTGTTCTGGAATTGATTTGCACTTTTCGCACCAAAGCACGTTCAACTCTGAGACAGAACACGTCTCCTTCCTGAGCAGAATGACGGCTGCGTGGTCCCATGGTGTTTATACTTGCGTACTATTGTTTGTACAGACGAACGCGGTACCTTCAGGCACTTGGAAATTGCTCCCAAGGATGAACCAGACTTGTGGAGGTCCACAATTTTCTTTCTGAGGTCTTGGCTGAAATACATCCACAGGTACACCTCCAATTGACTCAAATAATGTCAATCAGCCTATCAGAAGTTTCTAGCCATGACATTTTCTGGAATTTACCAAGCTGTTTAAGGGTACAGTCAACTTAGTGTATGTAAACTTCTGACCCACTGGAATTGTGATAGTGAATTAAAAGTGAAATAATCTGTCTGTAAACAATTGTTAGAAAAATCACTTGTGCAATGCACAAAGTAGATGTCCTAACTGACTTGTCAACACGATAGTTTGCTAACATGAAATCTGTGGAGTGGTTAAAAATTAGTTTTAATGACTTCAACCTAAGTGTATGTAAACTTCCGACTTCAACTGTATATCTATGAACTATTTTAAGACCCCAATGTTATAGCAACAACGGTTCACAAAACTGGCTCAATTAAGACAACTGTACGTTCTACATGTTCCATGGAAATCCAGACAACACAAATAACTGTAAAGTCGGTATCCTTATCCTTTTGGCGAGAAAAAAAACTTCCACTTTCACTGTGTTTGAGCTTCTGTTGCTTTGCTTCAGTAGAGTAATTTTGACTCTTGGAAAACAAACTCACAAGGGTCACCTTACAGAAGTGACCAGGATTATGCCTGTAGTCAAAGCTAGGGGTTCAAGAACAGTAACCATTTTATTTATGGGCTTGTGTTCTACAGGTGGTGCTAGATAAGGGGTTAAAGCAGAAGTACAATCCTTTACGTTTTGTGCAGCAATCCTTTAAGTTTTATCATAGTGTGAGGCAGGGACAAGAAAAACAAACGTGTGGTAATCCTTCCCTGAAAAAACGCTGATATCTGAAAGTTACACAATCATCACTTTATTGAATTCTCACTGAAAGCTTAACATTTTTATATGTGTCGAATAAATCATCCAAGTGCTTATAGGTGATGTGTGCAGTTCTAGCACACTTCTGTATGATTTCCTCAGTTGAAATGGTCAAGGAGTTTGGGTCTTGTGGACGACCGTTTACATCAGGGGTGGGGAATTATCATTATTATCTCATCCGAAAAAGGCCGGTGTGGGTGCAGGTTTTTGTTTTATCCCTAAGACACCTGAATCTACTCATCAAAGGACTTGATTGAAGACCACGATTAGTTAATTAGGAGAATCGGGGCTAAATGCGGGGCTAAATAAAAAACCTGAACCCACACCGGCCCTTTTCGGACAAAATTCCCCAGCCCTGGTTCACATGGTCTGGGTGTTGCATTAAATGCTACAGTTATTTACCTGCTCTACATTAATGCATGCGATTCCTCATTACGAGTTTTGTAAGTATTTGCAGACCTGAACCGGCAGCACAGCAGGAGGTAAAGTCATACCCGACAGCTCCGGAGGATGAGTGACTCAGACCATTAAATCACCATTGTCAGAAAATGGAAGCGAATTAAAAAGTGTTTTTGCATACATCTGCCTCCGCAGCTCCTCAAGAACAATCGCTCGCAGTGAATGCTTCAATGTTTTTGAGGTGATTCACAAGAACACAACAAATAAAGTCCTTGGTGTCTTTCCACTTCATTTTGGTTTAATTTCATTAGTTGTCGCAACTCAAGTCATTTCAGGCAGCACTCACGAAGAGCACAATGGTACAGGAGCTCATTACAGTAATTATTCCCCTCACAAAAACCATCGCTTGTACCCCACATGCCACCCAAACCCCATTTTTGGTAAACATTCTGCGATGTTTTCTTGCAAATTAAGCAGAGAAAGCAAGTGCCTTTCTTGGGCACAAAGCACTTTTGCGTGGGAGGGAAAGCGTTCGGCTGCTGACAAACGTATTAGGCATTAAGACCATCTGAAGAAGACCATAGAGAAGAGTCCAAGTGTTTTTGGCCACCTCCTCCAAGCTGGACCCAGCTCCACAATGTTCCCTTATTTAATAAGCGCTCGTTCCCATGTCCGGGTGGTTCGAGCTTCCACATGATTCCCCTTTCCCAGTTGTAAAAGGTTATGCATAAATTAGTGCACACCGATTTCGGTTCGGCAGGCACACACACGCACATGCACGCACACACGAGGGAGAGAAATCGAGGTTGCCTGCTGAACGGCTGTGCGGTTGATAATGTCATCATCCCTGATATCCGCCCACGGTGGGGTGGTGCTAAGAGCTCAACCGCTTGTGAAGCTCCAGGAGCCTTTCGTCCCCGACGGCTCGGGCCTGGTCCAACAGCGTCTACAGGGAGAGGGGGACGGACAGACAATAAACTTAAAGGTAGCGAAAAGAGGAACATTTCAGCCACAAACATTAACCATCAGTGATTCACCAGTGAGGTTCACTACCGGCTAAGGAAATTAATTATTTACAATTCAGATTACCTAATACCACATCTATCATCGGTACGCTAGCTGCACAGGCAAATGTTTACAGAGGGCTGAATAATTCATGTTCTGTTGCCCACAGCAACTTTGCCTGCATTATCCTGTTCTATTTACAAATCCTATCTTTGTGATTCATTACATCGCATCATAATTTATACACCATTTAACCATACACAGCCCACAGCCCCTACCCCCAGGAGACTAGCTGAGAACACGCCCATACCCTCTCCCCCCAGGAGACTAGCTTAGTACACGCCCTTAGACCCTCCCCCCCCAGAAGACTGTCTTAAAAAATATAAAATATAAAAAAAATAACAGCCTCATCCCTAGAAGACAGCTGAATAAAAGTGTGGAATGGTGTGCCGACTCCTCCCCCAAACAAATTCCCATTTCAGAGCAAGCTCTTCTGAATGCAGATGTTCTGGTGGCTGGAGTGACGGACAGGTGTGGGGGGGGGGCTTACATCCATCAGCTCCAGGTCATCCTTGGCGTGGAGGTGGCGAAGGAGGTACCAGCGTGCTACCGATGTCACCGTGTCCGGGCAAGCGGGACCGGAGGGGTAGACGATCCTTTCCAACAGCCGCCGCGTTTCCCTGGAGGAACACACAGAACCTTCCTTATAAATGCGGAGGTGGGATATTTAGATCCTGCATGTTGTGTGCAGCTTGCTGTGCGCCCACGCACAAATGCACAAACGCAAACCCACTTCTCTAAACGATCCTCCTCACGCACTGTTCCGTTACTGTGGACATCTGGGGTGGGAGCAGGAGGAAGGAAAGCTTTGATTTACAGTTCCTTGCATTAACACGGTGGCCAGCTGGCTCCGGAGTAACAAAATTAAACAGAATTACATGGTGAAATTCCAGGTTCTCCAGATTCCTTCCGTTCAAAACTCCTGCAGGCACTGTTCTATTCTAACAGCTCAGAGGTAAGCAGCACATGCATAAAAAAGCAATAACAATAAAAAAACTGCTTACACTGCGCTAGTCTTACATAACATTTGCGCTAGTCTTACAAAACCATCGCTTGTACCCCACATGCCACCCAAACCCAGTTTTTGGTAAACATTCTGCGATGTTTTCTTGCAAATTAAGCAGAGAAAGCAAGTGCCTTTCTTGGGCACAAAGCACTTTTGCGTGGGAGGGAAAGCAAAAGTCCCCCCCCCCAGACAGGGGGACCTAGCCAAATAAAAACAAAAAGGAATTGCGAGACAAAAAAAAAAAAAAAAAGTAAAGAGTCGATGAAAAAAATTGAACGGATAGTAAAATTAAAACGTAAAACAACGTGGCAAGGAAGTGAAGACGAGCACTAGGAGGAGTGTTATGCGTTTCATAAGGAGCACGATGGTTCCCTGGCCGCCATCTCTTAACCCTTTGAAGAGTTTTTTTCAAAAGCCTAAGTTCTATGATCCAGAACTTCATTGCTTTCAGTTACCAGCAGTGATTGTTACATCCGCATTAGAATGTTCAGTTCACAACATATATATATTGAAAGGGTTAAAGGGGCCCCTGAGAATGTGTTTGGAATGGAGCACGCACCTGGCCCCCATCTTTAGCGAGAACTGCAGCAGGGCCTGGAGGAGCAGGGCCATGGGACAGCGGCCTAGCTTCAGAGCTTCTGTGGTGGCCTCCGAAACCAGGTCTTTCCACTCACTGCCTGGGACGTTGACCTGGAAGGAGGAGACAGGGGGACCTTGGCAACAGTCTCTGCGGCAGGTGCGGAGAAGAGGGAAGTATGACAGTGTAGGGCTCACGCACCGCACATGCTCAGAAAACAAGGCTTTACTTGTTCGACAAGATGGATGTCCAACTGGATCTTTGTGCAACGACTGTCGGGGGAAGCCTTGACTTTCCGGAACATTGATCATTTTATGTAGCAATAATCTATATGTATATCCAGAGAGAGCGAGAGAAACAATAACAGCAGCATGGGTGATTGAGAAATAACAACCTGAAATTGTATGTGTGGGGGAAAAGAGCTTCGGGATAAGAAGTAGATGAATAAAAATGGTTTGACGTATAAGTCCCATAATAAATCAGGAACACTGTAGGGGCCAAAAAAGCTTCTCAGCCCTCCGTCCAAATAATTGCAATTGAATTTGGAGCCCGCAGTCCCACGGCGGGGCGGGCCTGGACAGGCTCAGGGCTGGGACGACTTCCTCACAGGCCGTGTGAAAGCCGCCGCTTACCAGGGCATCTTGACCGTCGGCACACGGGTTTGAGAGAGGGGTTTAGCTGGGCTGTGCTGTGCCGCACCAGAGGCAGAACCGGCCGGTTCTATCCAAACCAGTCCTGAAAGAACACTGCCGTAATCCCTGCTTCAAATTACCACACTTAACAAGACTGGGGCCCTAACATCTGGATTCGTATATATGGATATGGACTGTGCAAAGGCTGGCACAAACGGGCTTGAAACAAACAAAATGGTTGTGGCCCGGCAGAACCTCTTCTTTTGTTTCTCTTTGTTGTTAGTAAAAGAAAATCCCCACAATGGTTTTGTCCTTTGTTGGTTGCAGTCCCAGATGTTAACTGTGTGATGTTTCTGCAGGAAAGTAAGTGTGTGTATGTGTGCATGCACATGCAAATGTTTGCTTATGTGTTTCTGTTAAAGCTTGTGAGTAGACATTTGTGTATGCGTGTGTCTATTAGCATGTGTCTCTGTGCACCATTGCTAATTTTTACTCGGTTGCGTTTCTGTTGTTTGTGTGCATTTCCACTGCAGAGCCTGAGCCTGGACCACCACTGCTTTTCCACTGCCACTTCCACAAACCTTCTGAGCTATGGTATGTGACATTGAATGCTAATGCTAGCATCACCTCAGACCAAGAAGCTAATGCTAACATCCCCGCAGATCAAGAAGCTAAGGCTAACATCCCCTCAGATCAAGAAGCTAATGCTAACATCCCCTCAGATCAAGAAGCTAATGCTAACATCCCCTCAGATCAAGAAGCTAATGCTAACATTATTAGCTTCTTGACTTGGAGTGATGTTAGCATTAGCTTCTTGATCTGGGGGGGGGGGGGGGGTGTTGGTATTGGCTTCTTTGTCTGGAGTGAAGTTAGCATTAGCTTCTTGAGATTACGAGTTACGTAGCATGCCAGCAACAGACTTAAGCCACTACCATTGATGCTAGCATGCTGAACAGAGAGGGGTCAGGACTACAAAAAAGAATGGAAAAGCACCGGGCCCCTAAATTAAGTGGGTTAGTTAGGCCCCAGCTCTACAGTGAGAGTGGGGGCTGCTTGACCCACCATGCAGGGACCGAGGGCCAGGAGAGCTAGCCGCAGCAGGCTGGACAGCTTCCCGCCGAACAGGCCCTGCTGGGAGGCCAGCTGGAGGCTCTGCCTGTAGGCCATCACGGCCTGGACCAACAGGCCCTGTGTCCGGTACACCTCCGCCAGCCACTGAGGGGAGAGAGAGAGAGGGAGGGGGGTAGAGAGTAATTCAAATCAGTAATTGAACCAATTGCACTCTATGGCAACAAAGTGTGGGGTCCGCTTACAAAGCAATATTTTGCAAACTGAGACAAACACCTAACTGTAAAAAATACCCTCCAGTCCCCTCAGTCAGCTGGTCCTAAGACTCAGTTCACTAACACCCACTAATACCATCCAGCCTCAGGACAACTACATTCCAACTGAACCAATCAGAATCAATCAAAATCATAACAAAACACAAACAAATTATATTAACCAATGGGAAAATCAGACAAAATATCTAAGCAAATTGACATGGCTCTAAATCGAGAATACACTGTGGCAGATTATCTGACCACAGTGAAAAAATTGCAAATCCAGAAAACCTTTGACGAAGTAGACTCAGTGAGCACCACCTGGCTATAGACTGGCCGACACCGGCAGACCTAGCAACCAAAAGCAGGTTGAGACAGAGCTGTATTTTCCACTAAATGTGAAAGATATAAACAAATTTGAGATAATTTCAGTGACCAGTCAAAATTGTTAAAACAATTCTTTAAAAAAAAATTAAATAAATTAAAAAAAGGTTTATACGTATATAGTATTATTTTATAATCCATAATAGTTGTTATTTTATGTATTAATTTTTGTTGTTGCATTACCATGGTTCATGATTATTATTACTATTATTATTGTCATTGTTCTTTCTGCAAAGTGAGCTTTGGCAATATGTATGTAAAAATATGTCATGCCAATAAAGAAAATTTAATTGAGAGGGGGAGGGAGAGAGATGGGGAGCGAGAGAGGGGGGGGGCATATTTATGAGGAATGAGGCTCAATACAAGGCATGTCCAATTCCAAAGGTGATTGCAAATTTTCACTCATGATAAGCATGGAGTTTTAAGGTAACCTGAAACAGCACAGTCTATTTAAAAGCCATACAATGTGTAAACTTGTTAAGGACCATGGCAGCCTTCATAATTACAAGAGGAAGACACCACGATCATGTTAGGCATGCAAGACCACAGTTCTTCAATACATTATTCATCATTACAGGCATAGAATTGTTTGAAGACAAACATGACATTGAACCTACCCCCTTGTCATTGGTTTGTTGCTGAAATTTCAGTTGGCCATTTCATTCAGGTAACCATGCTACTTCAATGAAAATCATTCACTCGAAATGGCCCAATTCTATGAAGTTGTTCCAAAAAATATTGAAGAAGTCTATTTGCAGGCCGTGTAACCGATCTAGTCTCTGGCTCAACGCTCCCTTTTTTAGTCATTATTCATGCACTATTATTTGTACAATACATTAAAATAAGTCCCTTGTAAAATGATGGGCAATTTTTCATTTGGTGGTATTGAACCAGCCCGTGCTTAACTTCAAAAATAAATGCAAGCAAAAAAAAAAAAAAAGAACTGCTCAGACAGCTGAGATGTGATGGAGCCTCAATTGTAAACTAATGCAGCAGAGCAGGTGAAACTTGGCACGGCTGTTTCTCATCAAATATCTTACGAAGGCTGATCGCGCCATAACTTACGAAGGCTGATCGTGCGATATCTTACGAAGGAAAATGCCATATTCCGCAACTATAAACATGACATGTTTCTGTATTTGTGAACTGCGGTCGCAAATTACTTGTGAGTGGTTGCGCGGTTAGTGGATTCAATACTTTGGTGAATCAGTCGGTAATATGAGGCGGTTAGCATCCGCAGCTGTTGTGCAATAAGCATCACGATCTGCCCTCGGTATTCTGTCTTTGTGGACCTGCCCCTGAATTCTTACACAACTGTACTGCTCGTTTATTTGTACTGCTTCTCTAAACCTGCACTAAGAAAACTGACACAATGATACAATTACACAGAACTCAATTGCCAGGTACATATGATACAATACATGTGTTCTGGAGCTTTAAATGGGCGTGACATGAATGGATGATTTGCTGAGAACATTATATTCCGAGGCTAGCAGTGCTACAGTTCCAGAAAGGGAGCCGGGCTGTTCTGGGAATTATTTCATTTTCTGGAGGGAAATCTACCAATCTGAGATTGTAAGCATTAAAGTGCAGTCCAAGTACATTGGGTTAGATGGATGGTGCAGATTGTTTACAAGTTTTCCAAAAATTATTATGCAAATGAAGTCACGTGTAAGCGCGCGGGGGTAATGTGAACGCAGCATTTATTTAATGTGGAACCGTGCCCGACTCACATGCCAGGCAGACACTGAGCTGTGATTGGCCAGGACGACGGAGCTCAGCTGGTCCAGAACGGCGGCAGGCAGGCCGGTACCAGCACCTGGCAGCAGGAGAACCTCACACTGGACCTGCCGCAGCAACAGGAACACAGCGGGGTCGTCTGGGGAAACACTCAGCACCTGAGAGAGAGAGAGAGAGAGAGAAGGGGAGAGAGAACAAAAGAGGGAGAGAGCATGAGAGGTTGGGAGGAAGAGAACAAACAAGTGATCGAGCAATCGAGCAGCTTTCTTCACCAGGCTGGTTTCAGGCTTGTTTGTTTTGTTATCATCCCAGTGAAGATAAGACTGTGTTCCTTTATAATGAAATAGGGTGTGGAGGACACACAAAGGAAAAAGCAAAGATAGACGGAGAGAAAAGTAAGAATAGGTAGATCCTCGCTGACATAGAGATGGTACAACAGATTAAATTTCTGCTTTGTTGCACTTGTTGTGCCTACACTGAAGGGCTTGTGTTGGCACAGTTATAGCTACAATATCAATATCAATATGTGCAATTGCTGTTGTTGAACTGATAATGCTGCTGACTGAGATGACTGGTGGCCGTGAGCCAGTGAGTGAGTGAGTGAGCAAGTGACCACTGAGTGAGTGAACGAGTGACTGACCATTGAGTGAGTGAATGAGTGAACGAGTGAGTGACTGACCTCTGAGTGAGTGAGTGACCATTGTGTGAGTGAGTGGCTGACCATTTGAGTGACTGACTGACTGACTTACCATTGAATGAGTGAGTGAGCGACCATTGTGTGAGTGACTGACTGACCATTCATTGAGTGACTGACTGACTGACTGACTGACGGACTGACCATTGAATGAGTGAGTGGCAGTCTGAATAAGTGACTGACTGATGGACTGCCATGGTGAGTCTGTGGCAAAGAGGCTGACAGGGTGACTGAGTGAATGGTCGATCAATCATGTGTTCATACCTGGGTACAAAGGGCTTCGGCTTCGGAGCGCTGACCAGCCTGTTTGAGTCCGGTCACAGCCTGCTGCAGAACCCAGCTCTGTAGGGCCTGAGCCAGCGGCTTCTCCTCCCCCTCTAACCCTTTCACTAAATAGAGAGCAGCAGAGTCACACACCAAACCCATAAACACACATCCTGAACACACCCCCTCAACACACACCCTAAACGCACGCAGGCACGCACACCTACGGGGACCATAATATTCAAATGCATCAGCATAGCCAGGTAAATTTTTCAAACCTCTGACAGCCATTTAGCTGGGTGCATTTGTCAAACCTCTCAACCCGAAAATAGTTTTCTTCTGAAGGTCAGTGTGACTGAAGCGACAGTAAAATTGTGCACATGCCTTTCACCTCTGCTTGCTTACTCTACCTGTACCCAGCTGCTCAGTGCTCTCAGAGAATACTCGAAGGTGCCTTAAAAGGTGACGCTTAAACGGCCTGGTGTAGTTCATCGAGAAAATAAAAGGACATCGCTTTGTTTGGTCGTGCCAAACATTTGAAAAACGTCCCGTGAAAGACACCTGCTCAGTGTTTGCTTGGTACATCTAACTAAACTGCTTCTGAGGTAACGCTCCAAATCCTTTATGGCCTTACTCTAGAAAAATTACAAGTAATGTCATGCTCTAAATTAGACGCGCATTTCTAAGGACGACTGTGAGGTGCCTCTGATATGTCCTTCATAGAATGGCCCTAGACATGCTTTAGACTCCAAATTTTACGCATTTTCGATTATGTGGGACAAGGCGCACCCTCGCCGGTTTGCAACTAAAAAGTTACATCAGCACATCGGTAACAGTGTATCAGTTACTTCAGTACCTAAAAAGGAGATGGTCAACAGACACGTGAGGTTAGGAAAACAACCATTCTCTAAGAACAAACTGTGCCACTGCCAGCTCCAGGGGGGTATACTACGAAGCAGGATTGCTTAGCTGGATAACTGCACCGAGCAAAACCCGGAACCAACCCAAATCTGGAACATGGACTGAAGTAAAAAGAGCTGTTCCGGGTTTTACTCCGTACATTTATCCAGCTAAGTAAGTAATCCTGCTTCCCCCTCAGGTCTGTCACTCTGGAGTCAGTCAGCATATGTGGCTAACGATGGACAGGGAGACAGACGCTCATGGGAAATTTGCAGCTATACCTGGATACAGTGCCGCGCCTGGCTGGGAGTGGTGCTGGTCGGTACTGACCTTTCTCGGACACCCGGGTCATCAACACGCCCTCCAGGCCCTGGCGGCGAGGGGCGGAGCCAGAGAGCACGCAGGCGGTGTTTTCCGTGTGACAGGCGGCCATCAGGGCAGCCCACACCGCCGGGTCGTCTGTTGGGGAAAGAGGGAGGGGCTTTGAGTCGCCGCACAGGGGCGTCGATTTCACGTAACATCATAACTCCTCATCTGTGTTATTGTTACTGCATGTGTGTGGTGTGTGTGTGTGTGTGTGTGTATGTGAGAGAGTGAGTGAGTGAATGTGTGTATGTGGGGGGAGGGTTTGAGTGTGTGTGTATATACGTGTGTGTGTGTGTGTTGTAAGTGTGTGCGCGAGAGAGTGAGTGAATGTGTGCGTGTGTGTGTGTGTGGGGGAGTTGAGTGTGTGTGTATATACGTGTGCGTGTTGTAAGTGCGTGTGTACGTGTGCTCGGTTGCTCATTACGCACGGCGTTTGTGTGGGTTTTGCTGTGTCATACCTGGGTGGAGCAGAGCGGCTCTCTGTATGGACTTCAGCGCGTTTTTGCTGGGGTCTTCGCCTGTGTGCCTGCCACACGCCAGCTGGTTCACTCCGCTGTACAACAGCGCCTTCTACAGGGACAGAGGAGTGATGTCATTCAGGCTACAGTGTGGGTTATTCAGCATACAGGTCTAATTTACAGCTGAGAGTATGATCACAGAAATGAGTCCTCGCTGCTCATTAAAATGGATAACATCACAGAGAGGAGGTATAGTCAAGCTTTTTACTGCTAGCTTCCAATCAAAGACACCATAATGGGGGAAATAAATCACAGTCGCAAACAAATGACAAAAGGAACAACTCCATCTTAAAGGGACAGTCCATCCAAAAATTGGATATGTTTCCACCAAGGGGCCAAAGCCGGGCTTTCATTTTGAAGCTCACTTCCTGGTTGGGCTGGGAGCGGCCATAGTGCCGTTGCTCACTAGCGCCACTGCGGTTGGCTACAGTATAGGCCTTTCACCACGTAAGTCAATGGCAGCAATGTTGTCAAGAGATTTTTTCCACAAGAAAATGTAGTGGCAATAGGTGCTTTTCCATCGTCTAATGCCTCTCCATGTGCCGATTTTCTTTTTTATTATTGTGTCGTTTGGACAGGGTATTAACATTTGTTCAGGACCAATCAGAGGGACAGGTTGAGTCCTGGGGTCACTGCCAAAGATAGGTTCTATATGATTCTCACTGCCCTCACTCGGAGGGGCGGGACCAGAAGGGGGGAGACAACAATCATTGATCTAAAACACGCCCTGGTGTCTTGGGACCTTTATACACTCTATGCTTGGAACAGGGAAACACGCTGTATTTTTGAGTGGAAGTCAATGGAGAACATCCCTTAGTAGCCTACTGTGAACAAGCTGTTGTTTTGTGGACGCAGTTCGTAATAATAAATTGACTGCCTTGTTGCTCATCTTCAACATGTTCGTCATCACATATTCATTTTGGAGCGGGCTATGATGTGTCTACTATGAAAAAATCCGTCAGAGGTCCGTTCTTTCAGGGTGAGCTGCAGTGGATATCTACAAAACTAGTGAAATCTCAGAGAAACTATCTGGATGGATAGTTAGCACTTTGGGTATGTAGAAACATATCAAAATTATTTTTTGGGTGAAATGCCCAAGTTTCCTTGTCTGTAGGTATCCAAAAAAAGGCCTTTGCCTGTGGGTATTGCTATGTAAGGTAGGGAGTTCTGTCACTCTCTCACACACGCACACACGCGCACACACACACACACACACACACACACATAAGCGGTGAGATTTCTTATTACAGCACTAACTAATTACAACAGTCCCTCTCTCCTATTACACTTTAATACCACAACAGGGATGGCTGAGCCTTATGTACCATGAAAGAGATCGATAGCTCTCCACAGATATGGTCTCCCGTCTGGCCTAACCGAGGCCTGCGTGTTAAACGTGTTTTCTTCACAGGTCTCAGATGGCCTGTGTACTGTGAGCACCCCCCTTCCCGCTCAGGTCAGGGAGCAGTTAGGGCTGTTATGCCTTCTGTGCATTTCTCTATTTTATTATGCTTTATGCTTTATGTACATTAGTGCAAATTTATCTGGCATTTTCTGATGATGGGGGAAATGGACATTTATGAGGGCTCTGGATTTATAAAATATTTATATTCATACGGATTTATATTTATTCTCCATGTACTCCTCGTCCACGTGAAGGAGGACCTGAGGGCTCAGTCATATGAGTGTGTGTGTGTGTGTGTGTGTGTGTGTGTGAGTGACACACAGTACCTTTCCCTGAGTCATGCTGGAGTGACAAGCCACACTCCCGGCTACCGCACCACCCTGTAAACACACAAGCAACACATACATGAGCATTTATGAGCATGCATGAAATATATGCGAGTATATGAAAATGCTTATTAGGAGATTTGTGAAGAAATCCTGCAATGTCAAACGGTTTATACATCGTACTTTTCATATTACCTTCACTTACTTTGCGCCATATTAACCTTTCCAGGGTAAAAATACAGATTCATTGTTTTACATATCACATGTTTTAATTATAGGCGTTTCAGATTAAGTGGTTTCCCTCAGGGTTCTGTGGCAGTTTGCAATCGGGGATTTGAACTGGCTACTCCTGATTTACAAGTCCCAGTTCTCCAGCTACTACAGCCCACTAATAAATATCCACACCTGGACCTTTCCACATCACCGACACCCCAAACACATCCCCTCTTCTGCCCCACTAGAAAACAAGAATAATGATTCCCAATCGGAGTGGCACGATCGGCTCTCTCTAGCACTCACAGCGGCTTTCCTGGGGTAACACTGCGCCACCAGTCGGGAGAGGAGAGCCCAAAGGGAGGGGTTGCCCGGGTTACTGCGCAGAAGAAACAGACAAACATTACCAACAGGCCGCTCCACTCATCCGTTATTATTAACGGAAATACAGAAGCACCAAGCTGTGGATTTATGGAGGTGCATCGAGACAAAAGATCATGTCATTTTGTCCTGTACATCTGAGAACAGCCGGGAATGGCGCTAGTACCTGGCGATAAACATGAAAAATGCTATTTAATCAACGGTCGGTCTTACTCGGTTGACCTTTGTCTCGGCGCTCCGAGGCAAGTCGACAGACCGAAACATCGGTTAATAAAAATGTTCTGGCTTGCTGGCATCTCTCTTCCCTTTTGTAATAAAATGTATCATAATGCTTTCTAATAAAACATGAGCAGAAACTCTCCAAACAGACTTTCCCACCGGCAGATCATCTGAAACGTCGAACAAAAACATTGCGGAGTTTACCGCCGAAGGCAGCGCTGCAGCGCACGTTTCCATAAGACGAATAGCACAAAGACATGTAAACGCAGTCATCTCTCTCAGAGCGCAATTTCCATCGCTGCTGGGATTTCAAGCAGCTCCAGTAGCTGAAATCCATAATTATTTGCATGCATGTGGCATCAGACAGGTAATTCAGGTTAAAATAATGTGTGCTCGGCTGCTAGGTAGACAACCGCGAGTCGCCTTCACTCTGCCGAGCCGGCAGCAGAGGGCGTATATGAACACGTTTGTTGGACATTGGACATTCCAAATTCAGGTGGGATTACAGATGTCAAATTAAGAAATAAATAAATGATGTGCACTCACACTTTCGCGGCGAAGCGTTTAGCGGTGTAGCGGTTACCTGTGCACGGCGCGCGCGGCCTCTCTCTGCACGGCGCTGTAGTTCCCCTGCAGGGCCAGCAGGGCGCAGGTGAGCAGGCAGCGCTCTTCCACTGTCTCCCCCGCCCCCCTGCTGTTTCAGCAGCTCGGCGAGGGCGGCGCTGGCCAGCGTGGCGTCGTCGTGCACCAGGCCCAGGGCGCACAGCGACAGCAGGCTCTCAGCGATCGGCTCCTTCAGCACCGAGCTGTGCACACAGCGCAACTTTCAATTAATAAAGCAGCCAATTAACAATAATAACACCATTAACCTATCTAACGAGGACTGTCAATCAAAATTGTCGAGAACAAATTCTCACTGACAATGACGACCTGTGTAGTCCCCAAGCTACATGTCTTTGGTCTGTGGGAGGAAACCGGGGTACCTGGAGGAAACCCACGCGAACACGGGGAGAACATGCAAACTCCACACAAAGTGGATCCAGGCCGGCTGGGAGTTGAACCCGGAACCTCCAGTGCCAACCACTGTGCCACCCTGCCGCCCAGAATCCAATTAATCAATTAGTCAGTCTATGAAACAACCAGTCAGGCAGAAAACAGGACTGTGTTGATTTTTGACAACTCTGTCCAAAGACAAAAACCAACACTTTCCACTCATAGCTTTTGTAAATTATGCAAGAGAGAGGGATGTTTAATCAATCAGCCTACGCATCAATCAGTCAATGGACCAATAGGAAAATGAAGGACTCAATTAACCCCGCCCTATCAGTCAATCTGCCGGTAAGTCAGTCTGACAAACAGGAGTGCTGTAAATAAATCGCGGGAAAATTTAATCCAACACCAGAACAGATTATCCAAACTCATCTGCTGACAACCTGCTCTATGCAGTTCAGATTAATTCCTCTGGGTGTCACTAGTGGGCCAGGGTGTGTAAAAGCCCCCGAGCCAAACCATGGGACATGGGCTGGTTCACTGAATGAGCCGACAGCGGCTTTGCGAGAGATGATGGAGGAGGAGGTGGAGGCACGCACCACTTGAAGAGCAGAGTTTTGGCAGCGTCCATGTTGCCCATCCTGTGCTGAAGAAGGGCCAGGGCAGTGAGGATGTAGGCTCTGTCCTTCTCGCTGGAGGCCACGCCCAAAGCCTTCTCATAGGCTGTGGCAGAGAGGGGCAGGACCAGCTTCAGGAACAGTAACTTAATATACTCACAGGTACACTCATTCATATGTGCGCGCACACACAGACAGACAGAAGCACACACACAGTCTACACACAAATAAACGCAAATACAGTTGAAGTCGGAAGTTTACATACACTTAGGTTGAAGTCATTAAAACTCATTTTTAACCACTCTACAGATTTCATGTTAGCAAACTATAGTGTTGGCAAGTCAGTTAGGACATACACTTTGTGCATGATGACTCAAGTCATTTTTACAACAATTGTTTACAGACAGATTATTTCACTTTTAATTCACTATATCACAATTCCAGTGGGTCAGAAGTTTACATACACCAAGTTGACTGTGCCTTTAAATTTTTAATATTTGGTCGCATATCCTTTGCATGCCATGACTTCCTGATGTCTGTGACCCAACAACATCAAAAGACTCTTGATATCTTATTTTCTGGTACTTTTACAAGCGATATTATAACGTCTCTGCATTTAATGGATCTCTATGGGAATTGGAGGGTGGGACTAGATTTAGCTGTAAATTACACGGGAACAGCATGGAAACACATGGTTGGCTAAATGGCTCTAAGTCATCAAGGGTCCGACGTATCAAACAAGCCTTAAATCATCACTCTGCTGCCAGAAATACAGCAGATATGGATGGATAACTTGAAGGGTTTCTTCTCCTGACTTATTTTTCCAGAGTTCAATAGGAAACTTTGTCAGGAGAAACAACCCTTAAAGTGATCCATCTATATCTACTGCATATCTGGCAGCAGAGTGATGGTTTGAGACTTGTTTCATACCTCAGACCCTTGATGACTTACAGCCATTTTACCAACCATGTATTCCATACTGTTCCAGCATAATTTACAGCTAAATCTAGTCCCACCCCCCAATTCCCATAGAGATCCATTCAAATGCAGAAAAGTTATAGTATAGCTTGCAAAAGTACCAGAAAATAAGATATCAAAAGTCTTTTGATGTTGTTGGGTCACAGGCATCAGGACGTCATGGCATGCAAAGGATATGCGACCAAATATAAAAAATTTAAAGGCACAGTCAACTTAGTGCATGTAAACCTCTGACCCACTGGAATTGTGATATAGTGAATTAAAAGTGAAATAATCTGTCTGTAAACAATTATTGGAAAAATTACTTGTGTCATGCACAAGTCTAACTGACTTGCCAACACTACAGTTTGCTAACATGAAATCTGTGGAGTGGTTAAAAATTAGTTTTAATGACTTCAACCTAAGTGTATGTAAACTTCCGACTTCAACTGTACGTCTTCCACCTACACATCTACACACACACAGTCACATACTTTACTCTCCCACAAACATGCATGCCTCACACAGAGATGTGTGAGGCAGAAACAGACTCTCCTAAAATATCCTCCCCACACATAAATAAACATAGATGTGCTCCATACGTCACCTCCCCCCAAAGGGCACACAGTACGATGTACACAACACTGACCGCTCACGCTGTCCTGCAGAAGCCCGGCCCTAAAGTAGGCCAGCGCCAGCCCGGTGATGTGGTACAGCTCCTCCTGTGGTGTGGAGGAGTAAATGCGCACTGCCTGCTCCCATTGGCCCGTGTTGCTATGAGAGACAAATAGCACGTCATACAGTCAGTGGAAAAGCCTTTCTCCCCATCATCTTCACCACCTCCTCAACTCTTCTATTACCTCAAGGGTTACGTCCTCTAAATCAATGGATTCTCAAACACCCCTCCCCCAACCACTCCAAGGACCACCTATACTATTACAAAGACCTTAGCAGACCACCAAAATGCTTTAATTTCCATAAAATAAATTCTTCCTGATTTTTGGAACCCAGTATACAGAGTGAAATTGTTTATTTGAAACATTTGTTCAATGCACTGCTATTGTAATGAAAAGAAAGAGCAAAGGAGCATGGGTATTAAGGAGTGAACGGATAAATCTGATGAAGACAGTGGAACTAGTCCACAGGGTGCACTGTGTGTGTTCTACCAGTAAAACCATCATGGCACATGGCCGGAGGAGGGGTCAGGGGTTACCAAAGGGCGCGGCCGTAGTTTCTGAGAGCGAAGCTCAGCTCCTCTGAGGGCCCCGTAGGCTGCAGCAACTCCACGGCTCTGAGAGAGAGAGAGAGAGAAAGAGAGAGAGAGCGAGAGAGAGAGCGAGCTGTTACTCCCACAGGCCAAACAACAGGACCGAACAGGAGTACTCCAATGACCTTTACTTAACCGGGGATCTGACTGATAGTTCTCATTATCAGCGTGGGAATCAAGAAGGGAAGAAATACAAATGACTGCAGGACATATCACCTGCAGAGGGAGGATTAGGTGGCCGTATGCTGGAGCAGTACATAATGAGAGAACAAGAGGCTGGGTTATAGCGCTGGAGCAGTACATAATGAGAGAACAAGAGGCTGGGTTATAGCGCTGGAGCAGTACATAATGAGAGAACAAGAGGCTGGGTTATAGCGCTGGTGCAGTAGGAAATGACAAAACAGGAGGCCGGGTTACGGTGCTGGGTGATGGTGCTGGTGCAGTACGTAATGAGCGAACAGGAGGCTGGGTTATGGCGCTGGTGCAGAAGGTAATGACAGAACAGGAGGCTGGGTTATGGCGCTGGTGCAGTAGGTAATGGCAGAACAGGAGGTTGGGTTATAAGACAGGTGCAGTAGGTAATGACAGAACAGGAGGCTGGATTATGGTGCTGGGTTATAGGACAGGTGCAGCAGGTAATGACAGAACAGGAGGCTGGGTTATAGCGCTGGTGCAGTAGGTAATGACAGGACAGGAGGGTGGATTATGGTGCTGGGTTATAGGACAGGTGCAGTAGGTAATGACAGAACAGAAGGCTGGGTTATAGGACAGGTGCAGTAGGTAATGACAGAACAGGAGGCTGGGTTATAGTACAGGTGCAGTAGGTAATGACAAAACAGGAGGCTGTGTTATAGTACAGGTGCAGTAGGTAATGACAAAACAGAAGGCTGGGTTATAGTACAGGTGCAGTAGGTAATGACAAAACAGGAGGCTGGGTTATAGGACAGGTGCAGTATGTAATGACAAAACAGGAGGCTGGGTTATAGTACAGGTGCAGTAGGTAATGACAAAACAGGAGGCTGGGTTATAGGACAGGTGCAGTATGTAATGACAAAACAGGAGGCTGGGTTATAGTACAGGTGCAGTAGGTAATGACAGAACAGGAGGCTGGGTTATAGTACAGGTGCAGTAGGTAATGACAGAACAGGAGGCTGGGTTATAGTACAGGTGCAGTAGGTAATGACAAAACAGGAGGCTGGGTTATAGGACAGGAGCAGTAGGCGGGTTACCTCAGGTAGGCCTGAGTGGCCTGGTTTTTCAGGTGCAGGTGTTCATTCAGGTACCCCAGCATGATGAAAGCACTGGAATCGGTTTGGATTCTCTCTGCAAGAGAAAAGGAAAGTCACATGCTACCGTGCTCATAGCGGAAGACAAACTGTTAACCATCAAAAAAACTTTCAGTCTTTTTTCTATAATGATTTGACCATTGGCATTCATCATCTGCAATTCAACCAAATGAAGTGCAGTAACTAACTTACACCAACAGAGGGTAGACTCAGCCAACTGTACAAAAGTAATAATATTTTCCAATTGAACTTCATCAAACTCCATACAATCATGTTTTATATACATTTACCCTCTTCAAGCAGTACTCAAGTTCTTGGACCTCTCATTTAAAAAAATAAAAATAAAATACTCCCAAAATATCCAAGTGAGATTGCTTTTTGTTTTGGGGGATGTGAGAGTTGTTGAGATGAGTGTGAAGTACAAACTCACCTGTGTACTTGCACAAGGCCACCTGCGCCGCGGACACCGCGTTCATCTGGACGATGTTGTAGCGGTACAGCTCTGACTCCCTGTTACTCTTATCCAGCAGCGTGGAGCACACCCAGAATGCATAGCCTTTCACCCCCTCCGTCTGAGACAGAGACAAGGAGAGGAAGAGTGAAGGAGGGAGTGAGAAAGAGGAATGATTGTGGGAGGGAGGGGCGGAGAAAGGGAGGGGCAAGGAGAAAGAGACAGGGAGAGAAAGAAGGACAGAGGAGAATAGAGAAGGGAGAGAAAGAATGGGAGAGAGGAGAGGGAGGGATGCAGAAGAGAGAGACAGGTGGGGAGGAGAAGGGTGGTGCAGGAATAGAGAGAGGGGGAAAGAGGAGGAGAGGGAAGGACGCAGCAGGGACAGAGAGAGAGAGAGAGAGAGAGAGACAAGGGATGACTTCTCAGCCGAGTTCAAATCAACCACTTTTGGCCAATCAGCCATCGCAATCAAAGCAACATTAATGTGGAACTCTATTCCAAGTAACATTAGAGAGAGCACTGGCTTCAGTTGTTTTGCTGCTCAACTGAATAAATGGCTCAAGGCAAATCAGACATGAAACCATTAGTATTTTATCTGTGTGGTCACTGTAATTTTATCAAATGGATTGGTGTGATGTAAAGTTTTTCTTTTTTGTTTGTTTGTTTGTTTGTTTGTGATGTATAGAGCTTAGTAGTCCCGCCCCATCCTGTCCCTGGCTGGTCCCGGAAGACTGCCGGAAGCCATTACCTGTCCCATCTTTCAGTCACCCTTATGATGATATATGGCATGTATGGACCAAACTTTGACATATATGTGATACAAAGTCCATTATAGACTCACCACCGCGTTTAAATCAAATTTGAATGGTATAATTAAGAAAGTTTGAGAAACAACTACACTACCCAGAATCCCTGGTTGTACATCCCTGGTTGGCTCCCGCTCTTGCTAGCTAACGAAGTAGCTACCAACCGCTCTGCTAGTGAAAATGGCTATCACTTTGTCTGCTCTTGTAACTTATTATGGAAGTGACACTAAGAATATCACCAAGGGTGAAAATCACTATTAGTCTGGCCATGTCGAACATGTCAGCTTTAGTGGAGGCTTTGACTGTTTATTTGTTGGACCAATTATTTAAAAATGTGACAACCCCTTGGATGTTTTGAACATATAACTGCCTGAATATAGAATTTTTTTTTTGATTTGCATAGTGTTTTCTCCGAAAAGTGGCACCAGCCGTTCGGCACCAAAGTGGGCCGGACTACGGAGGTCTATTACTTCCTAGTTTTACTGTCAAGAATTTTGTATTAGCGTACTGATTTGTATGTTAATCTTTCTCCTGCCCGGGGTCCGCAGATGAAAATTAGCTATGGAGTGAACTCTAGTGTAGCAGTTGTGATGGACATGGTCCCTGTTAAATAAAATAATAAAGTAAAGCAAAGGGGGGGGGGGGGGGGGGGGGTAGGAGGCGAGCAGCGGAAATGGGCAGCGGGAAACTCCAGCGGCCGCAGAGCAGGCGATGCTGACACTCACGTGGGTGCTCAGCTCCGTGGTGTGTCTGAACAGATCCATGGTCTCATAGCTCCCAACTGTCTCTGCTATCAGAGCCTGGAAGGTCACACAGGCCATTATTCAGCAGCCAGGAACACACAGAGGCTAACAAGAGGCTAACGATTGCCACTTTGTTTTGAGCCGCGAAGCCAAGGTTAACAGCTAACCAAGGCTAACGGCTAATAACGTCAACTATCAATTAACAAGCTGGACCACAAATGCTGCTAAATTAGCCGAGCTGAAAGACCTTTCGCTTTGTTAATTTACCTGTCCAATCCAGCAGATGACATACAGTGGCTCCAGTGACTGGGCGATCTTGAAGGCTTCATGAGAGAGCTGGGAGATAAAACCAGCGATTTATCATTACAGGTGAGCAGAACAGACAAATGCACCTCTCCATTTTGCCAATTTCTTATCTTCTCATCTTTTAAATTTTTATTTTTTATTTTTTTTATCAACACATGATCGTACGCAAACACACACACACACACACACACACACACACACACACACACACACACACACACACACACACAAAGACACGGTGACACGCACACTACCTGTGCAGATATATACAGTGTCTAAAAATGTTTTTTTTTCTTTTACAGCTGTGAGAACTCACCTCAATACTTTCCTTCTTTAGATACAATGCCCCCAGGTTTGTCCAAGCTACAACATTCTAAAGAAGGGAAAAAATCCAGTTGTGACTGGAAAAGCTCACAGGTGCTGTACAGTGTGCCACTCAACTTTGGCACAAACATGATTAACACGAGTGCGATTTACTTACATTTGCTTCCGTGTTCACAGACTTAATAAAGGAGTGTTGAGCGAGAGCAAAGTTTTCAATGCCTGAAATGGAAATTTTAAAAAAAAGAAGTCAAATCACGTTTTCTATGTTTCAAAACCAACAGGCAATGGCCAACCTGGCCATTAAGTTGTGACATATAATTTAAACACAGCAAGCTACTGTCATGGTGACAGTGTTCACAGGATGGCAGTTTATTTTATTTCAGCCTCTAATGAACAGAAATACTTAAGTAAATACTTAGGGAACGCTTACGAACAGGATTAAATCAGCTCTTGTTCATAAAACAGTCATACAGCACAGCAGCTCCTCATGCTCAGCTGGTGTATCGCAGTGCAGAAAAGAGCCACTTCACAACATTTACACAGTACCCCCCCCCGAATAAAATATAATAAATAAGTAAATAAATGTCAATGGGGAATTCTGGGGCAATGGGGAGTTATGAACAGGTATTCCAGTCTGCGCCAATGGGGAGTTATGAACAGATATTCCAGACTGGGCCAATGGGGAGTTATGAACAGGTATTCCAGACTGGGCCAATGGGGAGTTATGAACAGGTATTCCAGTCTGCGCCAATGGGGAGTTATGAACAGATAATCCAGACTGGGCCAATGGGGAGTTATGAACAGGTATTCCAGACTGGGCCAATGGGGAGTTATGAACAGATATTCCAGACTGGGCCAATGGGGAGTTATGAACAGATATTCCAGACTGGGCCAATGGGGAGTTATGAACAGGTATTCCAGACTGGGCCAATGGGGAGTTATGAACAGGTATTCCAGACTGGGCCAATGGGGAGTTATGAACAGATATTCCAGTCTGGGCCAATGGGGAGTTATGAACAGATATTCCAGACTGGGCCAATGGGGAGTTATGAACAGGTATTCCAGACTGGGGTGAAAACCCAAAAAGGGATCCTCGCTGTACCTTTGCTCATGGCGACCATGCCGAGGGTGTTCCAGTAGCTGTGTTTGGTGCTGTCCAGCATCACAGCCTTCTTTATACACTGAGGAGGAATGTCAGCATGTGATTAATCTACAGCAATTAATCTATCCACATACTCACTGTATCCCGTTATTATTCGCTTTTAAATAATCTACAGCAAACCACATCCACATGCTAACTGTATCCTGTTATCATTAGCTTTTAAATGATCTACAGCAAACCACATCCACATGCTAACTGTATCCTGTTATCATTAGCTTTTAAATGATCTACAGCAAACCACATCCACATGCTAACTGTAACCTGTTATCATTAGCTTTTAAATGATCTACAGCAAACCACATCCACATGCTAACTGTAACCTGTTATCATTAGCTTTTAAATAATCTACAGCAAACCACATCCACATGTTAACTGTATCCTGTTATCATAAGCTTTTAAATGATCTACAGCTACCACATCCACGTGCTTACTGTATCCTGTTATCATTAGCTTTTAAATGATCTACAGCAAACCACATCCACATGCTAACTGTATCCTGTTATCATTAGCTTTTAAATGATCTACAGCTACCACATCCACATGCTAACTGTATCCCGTTATTATTCGCTTTTAAATAATCTACAGCAAACCACATCCACATGCTAACTGTATCCTGTTATCATTAGCTTTTAAATGATCTACAGCAAACCACATCCACATGCTAACTGTATCCTGTTATCATTAGCTTTTAAATGATCTACAGCAAACCACATCCACATGCTAACTGTAACCTGTTATCATTAGCTTTTAAATGATCTACAGCAAACCACATCCACATGCTAACTGTATCCTGTTATCATTAGCTTTTAAATAATCTACAGCAAACCACATCCACATGTTAACTGTATCCTGTTATCATAAGCTTTTAAATGATCTACAGCTACCACATCCACGTGCTTACTGTATCCTGTTATCATTAGCTTTTAAATGATCTACAGCAAACCACATCCACATGCTAACTGTATCCTGTTATCATTAGCTTTTAAATGATCTACAGCTACCACATCCACATGCTAACTGTATCCTGTTATCATTAGCTTTTAAATAATCTACAGCTACCACATCCACGTGCTTACTGTATCGTTATCATTAGCTTTTAAATGATCTACAGCAAACCACATCCACATGCTAACTGTATCCTGTTATCATTAGCTTTTAAATGATCTACAGCAAACCACATCCACGTGCTTACTGTAACCTGTTATCATTAGCTTTTAAATAATCTACAGCAAACCACATCCACATGCTAACTGTATCCTGTTATCATAAGCTTTTAAATGATCTACAGCAAACCACATCCACATGCTAACTGTATCCTGTTATCATTAGCTTTTAAATAATCTACAGCTACCACATCCACATGCTAACTGTATCCTGTTATCATTAGCTTTTAAATAATCTACAGCTACCACATCCACGTGCTTACTGTATCGTTATCATTAGCTTTTAAATGATCTACAGCAAACCACATCCACATGCTAACTGCATCCTGTTATCATTAGCTTTTAAATGATCTACAGCAAACCACATCCACATGCTAACTGTATCCTGTTATCAATAGCTTTTAAATGATCTACAGCAAACCACATCCACGTGCTTACTGTATCCTGTTATCATTAGCTTTTAAATGATCTACAGCAAACCACATCCACATGCTAACTGTATCCTGTTATCATTAGCTTTTAAATGATCTACAGCAAACCACATCCACGTGCTTACTGTATCCTGTTATCATTTGCTTTTAAATGATCTACAGCAAACCACATCCATGTGCTAACTGTATCCTGTTATCATTAGCTTTTAAATGATCTACAGCTACCACATCCACATGCTTACTGTATCCTGTTATCATTAGCTTTTAAATGATCTACAGCAAACCACATCCACATGTTTACTGTATCCTGTTATCATTACCTTTTAAATAATCTACAGCTACCACATCCACGTGCTTACTGTATCCTGTTATCATTAGCTTTTAAATGATCTACAGCAAACCACATCCACGTGCTTACTGTAACCTGTAATTATCCTCTTTTAAATGATCTACAGCAAACCACATCCACGTGCTTACTGTAACCTGTTATCATTACCTTTTAAATGATCTACAGCTACCACATCCACGTGCTAACTGTAACCTGTAATTATCCTCTTTTAAATGATCTACAGCAAACCACATCCACGTGCTTACTGTATCCTGTTATCATTAGCTTTTAAATGATCTACAGAAAACCACATCCACATGCTAACTGTATCCTGTTATCATTACCTTTTAAATAATCTACAGCTACCACATCCACGTGCTTACTGTATCCTGTTATCATTAGCTTTTAAATGATCTACAGCAAACCACATCCACGTGCTTACTGTAACCTGTAATTATCCTCTTTTAAATGATCTACAGCAAACCACATCCACGTGCTTACTGTAACCTGTTATCATTAGCTTTTAAATAACCTACAGCTACCACATCCACGTGCTAACTGTATCCTGTTATTCGCTTTCAAATTATCCTTATGTCTAAAGCTCTGAGTAACATATTTTGTTTGATATTAAAATTCCCTGAAAAGGATATTCTCCCTCTCAGTGGGACTTTCTTGTTATAAAGCATAAATTAAAAGAAGTAAATAAGCAGCCTGTAACCCGAGCACACTGCTCCCTGCGTGTGGGGACAGTACCTGCACGGATTTCTCCAGAAGCAGACACGACTCGCTCTCGTCCTCCTGGCCAATCAGGCGCCGGGCCTGGTGGTAGTAGTTGAGGCCGAGGTCGTGCCACAGGTTAGCGGCTTCAGACATGAGCTTCAGAGCCCGGCCGTAGCACCTGCGGACGCGTGCGTACAGAGAATTCACACGATGCATCCTACTGCCGCACAGCACGACGAGCTGTATACATGTAAAATGTATATACTGTTCCTCACTATGGCGATATGAACACACAACACTGTAAGGAAAATATATCTATTTGCATAAGAGTAAAAACTTGCATTTTTGTTCCAGAGGCAAAATCAATACCAGTTCATCAGTCCTGATCGCTGCTCAGAATAATACTTTGTTGAGCGTTTAAATCAAACTGCACATAATTATACATAAGAAAACAGTGACTAATGATGAGAACAGGCCATTCAGCTCAGCTCATCCTTTTGCCTACTTTCTAGAGCAGTGAAGACCTACCATCCTGTAGGTTTTCACTCCAACACTAACGAAGCACACCTCAAATGTATTCTTTCTTCCTGTCGTTCCCTTCAAGGGGGGAATCCCCAAAATGCCAGGATGAAATATGGCAGCCACACCAAGTGTGATTCGGATCAAATTTAAGAAAGGGGAGGGAGTAATTATATTCCCTCGCACCCTCGTTTATCCTCCCTTCCACCAAGGGTATAAAATGCAAGCTTCCAGCAAGAAGGGAATCCCACAATGCAATGAGTCCACATGGAAAAAGCTGGTGTCACCACAGAACTATGCGGCGGTCACATTGCAACTCTATGGTGTTGCATTTCCGAAATGCTGCGAGGGCGGTTTGGTTCCGTTTTTGTTTCTCGTCAATCCTGCCTTGCAGAGCACCTTTTATGCTTGCTTGCTGCACGTAGCAAATTGCGTCACAAGATAGCTCCCTCGAGGGAAGACAGCAAGGGAGCGTGTTAAATTGGATTTGAATGCAGCCCTGGTCTTCAACACCTCAAGGGTCTCTGCTCCTATGAAACTCCCTGGTAAGCTATATTTATACATTAGATACACGGTATGGGGAAAAACTGACATCAGTGCAAAACTGAACTTTAACCAATTTAATTGGCACTAACTTCCTACTTATGCACCAAGCATCCATTTATGGTGCAGATAACACAGTATGAAACACAGGAGAAAGAGACCTTTCCCCAAGCTTGAGGATCTGGGCCTGGTCGAAGGGGCTTTTGTGATCGGGCGGGTCCATTCCGGCCAGCGGGCCCGGCACCAGTACCCTGGCCCGGCTGGGAGACACAGCGTGGGCTGAGGTGCAGACGTCCCCCAGAAGTTTCCACAAGCAGCACAAGTTTGGGCGCAGTTGCAAAGCTCTGCGCACACACAGGGTGGAAACACAGGTCATTCCAGGCGCACGCTTCTCAGCTTCTCAACTGTGCTTCTGTGGCCCAACCAAAAACGCAAAAGGCTCCTGTTAACACCTGCAGTCGTGTACATTTTCATGCATTTTTCACTGGACAGCAAACTGAATTTGGTCAGACCTCATATCTGCCTCTCATAAATGGTTCACTGGTCTTCCCAGCAGCAAATACATTGTTAACATGCATTTGCACATTATTTCACGTAAATAAATATATTTAATAACATGTAAAAATTTAATTTGGCATACACTACTCACAAAAAGTTAGGGATATTCGGCTTTCGGGTGAAATTTCAGGATGAACCTAAAATGCACTATAACCTTTACAGGTGAAATTAATTTGACCTTCTCTAAACTTTTGAATGCACATGTCCAACTATTCAATGTTTCAGTACTTTTTGCACAACTTGCTGTTCTCTAACAAGGAGCTGAACGGCAAAATTCACAACAGGTGTTTGATCCATGAATCGACCAATAAATTTCCTGATTCAATTAGAATTGGTATTTAAACAGTCCTCTTCATCATGCTGTTCACATTTTGACATCATGAGACCAAGACGACACCTAACAATTGATCAACAGTACCTCGCCATTGCGAGGCTTCAAACAGGATGTTCTCAGAGGGAAGTGGCCACTGAGCTTAGAGTGTCACAGAGTGTCATCAGCAGGTTGCAACAGAGATACAGAAAGACTGGAAGAGTCACAGAAAGGCATAGAAGTGGACGTCCTTTGGCCACATCCCACACTGATGACCGCTTCATTGTGAACAGTGCCCTGCGGAACCGGGTGATGAATGCCACTCAACTCCAGGCACATTTAAGGGAGGTGAGAGGCACCCAAGTGTCACGTCAGACCATTCGAAACCGTTTACATCAGCGTGGTCTGCGTGCTAGACGACCTGCAAGGGTACCTGACCACACCACCAGGCACAGGCGTCATCGTCTTGCATGGGCCAGGGAGCATTTACGCTGGACGAGGGACCAGTGGGCCTCAGTGCTGTTCTCTGATGAAAGTCGATTCACGTTGAGCAGAAATGATGGCCGCCAACGATGTTGGAGACGTCAAGGAGAGCGCTATGCATCAGCCACTGTTGTCACCAGACGACCCTTTGGTGGTGGCGGTGTTACAGTGTGGGCAGGTGTGTCTAGTCAATACAGAACTGCCCTACACTTTGTGAATGGTACAGTGACAAGCCCATACTACCTGAATAACATCATTAATCCAGTCATTGTGCCCCTGCATGAACAACACAGGCCTAATTTCATCTTCATGGACGACAATGCTCCAGCTCATCGAGGTCGCATCATTAGGGAAAGGCTGCTGGAGACTGGGGTACCTCAAATGGAGTGGCCTGCACTTTCTCCAGACCTGAATCCCATAGAAAACCTATGGGATCAGCTGACTCACCGTGTAGAGGCTCGTAACTCTGTACCCCAGAACCTCAATGACCTGAGGGCCGCCCTTCAAGAAGAGTGGGATACCATGCCTCAGCAGACAATAAGTCGACTTGTGAACAGCATGAGACGTCGTTGTCAAGCTGTAATTGATGCTCAAGGGCACATGACAAGTTATTGAGACATTGACATTTTTGTTGTGGTATACCCACCACTGTTGTTGGCTTTTGTTTCAATAAATTGTTTGAGATGAGGAAATCACCATTGCATGCTTCTACTTAAATGCCCTACTTTCATGATACGTATAATATCACTGTAGCGTGAACTTACATTTTCCATAAATTTCACCCGAAAGCCAAATATCCCTAACTTTTTGTGAGTAGTGTATAAGCAAAGAAAACAGGTACAAATTGCGAACTGTTTACTTGAACCAGTATGGAACACATTTGAAAAGCTCCAGGATAGTATGAAAAGCTCAAAAACACAAAAAAATATGTGGGCCTTTAAAGCAGAACTAAACTGAATTTTTGGTTGTGTATGAGTCCAAATGGTGGCGAAATATGTTTGTTAGTTGTTCCGTGCTCCCCATGGGGCTCCCCTGGCTCTCCCTTCACTTCTATAGGGCAGCTAAAAAGGTCTCAAAATGACACTTCAAGCACGTATACGAAAGCGAACAAAGCGGATTCTGTCAATACAAACAATAACCAGTCCTCTTACGTATTTGTTTTCGTGTAATTAAAATTATTTATAAAAGCACTATTTTCTTCAATGTTGTTAGCAAGCTACCAAAAAAGACTAGCAAAATGTCGGCAGGTCGGTTTGTTTACCATAGATATATAACTCTTGCTTACGTGGAAATTTGGACCAATGAGTGGTTTCTGATGCATCGGCGCATTAACGCTGTTTCTGGCGCAAGAATTACCTACTGGATCTACGTTCCAAATAAAATACAAAAAAGCCAGGAAAGGGCCACTTAATTTTCAAAAACAAATACGTAAGAGGACTGAGGTGAGCAAAGAGCAATTAACAAATATATTTCACCACCATTTGGACTCATATCATGGCCAAGTAACTACACAACCCAAAGTTCTACCGAAGTTCAGTTGTGCTTTAACAGCAACAGCCAAGCCTAATCTGGCTCCAGGCAATGACGCAGAGCAGCACTTCAGAGAACATCTTCCCTCTTTCCATTGGAACGGCAAAATCCATGGCACAATACAGGCGCATTGAATGAGTTTAGTTCATGGCCTCTTGAACAGGAAGGTACAGCTGAAACTATTACCTGAAGAGGAACTCCACAGCCAACTGAATGAGGTCAACCGCTCGGCCGTCCAGGTAGTCTTCCATTGCAGCTTTGGCCAAGGCCAGGTGACACTCTCCTAGACCTAGGCAAAGCAAAACGTATGTAGGCTGCTCTCAATACACTCATGACTCTGGAAAGCACTTCTCTGAACATGCAAGAAAGGACATCTTGGCCACTCTACCCTCTTTTTCTGATAAGAGGGGGAAAAAACTGAACTAACTAGAATGTAAAGTTCATGAATAAACTTTCATTTGGTTGCTTCAGCAGTTGTTTAGCTGTTACAAACTGAAAGCTAGGGAGCTGTAGCATCTTAAAACTTTACCAGCATAACCTTATAACCATTACGACCTCATGGGATTTTATAGACTATCAAATAGTGCCACTGTGTCACCAAATCGCGCCCTTTTACCACTTATCCACGCTTGCAAGCAGACGCCTACGTTATCACTTGAGAGCTGATCAAAGAACATATTTCCCATGTCCATAACACAACCTCACTCAATGTCAAAAACAGACACCAGATCAGCACTATTACTTTTTAACACGAGCCTATGACAATCGCAGTGTAGAACAGGACAAACTGTCCAATATTTTCATGCAGGTATTTAATCCTCTGGCAATGTTGTGTCGGCTGAAATGTGTTTGTATTTCTACTTGATATTATTTAATTTAATACAATTTGCCAGGCTAGTTAGGTAATAGGATTGACCATGCATTCAAATGGTAGTTTGCCCAGTTTGCTCAGTACCTTTCAGAGCCGGGACGTAGTCCTCCTGGCCGATGATCTGCATGTACTCCCCGACGGCCTCCTTGAACTTCCCCAGGGTCTGCTTGATGGCTGCCATCTGGTACAGGCTGTAGATGGAGTCCGGGTTGAGCTGGTGGGCCTTGTCGAAGGCCCTCAGTGCCGCCGTGAAACTCCGCCTCTTTAGGTAGGCCTCGCCCAGACACTCCCAGCACACCCAGTCCTGTGTGTCGGCCCTGAGCGCCGCCTGTAAACTATGGGGCAGAGAGATTAGCCGATCAGCACGTCCAGAGAGATTAGCCAATCAGCTCATCCAGAGAGATTAGCCAATCAGCTCGTCCAGAGAGATTAGCCAATCAGCTCGTCCAGAGAGAGAAGGACTGCGCATGTCCTTCCCTTCCAGTACACCAGGGGTGCCCAGTTTTATCCGAAAAGGGCCAGTGTTGGTGCAGGCTTTTGTTTTAGCCCAGCACTAAGACACCATATTCTACTCATCAATTCTACTCTTAATTGAAGACCACGATTGGTTAATTAGTTGACTCAGATGTTGTAGTGCTGGGCTACAATAAAAACCTGCACCCACGTCAGTTAGGCCACCTCTGCATTACGCAATATTCTGCAAGTAAGATTGCCGAAATTCTAAAATACTGTCCCTGCAGAACAACTCGTTTTGACGGAGCAAACACAAAGCAGTTAGCGACATAGAAAATGAACAGGCCTTTGGGTATCCATGAGTGAGGGCTCTGTTGAATTTCTTTAATGCTGAGCTTTGCTATATTAATCCATTTAAATACAATCAATCGATCTAAATGCAAGTTAAGTAAAATGTTGATTCTGGCTGGCTGTAATCCGGCAGATTGAGGTATCGAGGAAGTGGGGCGAATCGTTGAGTTTGTAAATGGGGGTGAAAGAGGAGCTCTTACTCTGCGATTGCCTGAGGGTGCTGGCCGATCTTCAGGTGGTACAGTCCTCGCCTCATCCAGGCCCACTTGGCCGAGCCCGGCGTGGCCTTCTCGGTCACAGACGTCAGGATGGCCAGAGCAGAGTCCTGGAAGAGAAATTACACAAGCACGCACACCACGCACAAATGCACACACGCACACACAGATACATACACACATACACGCCCACGCACGCCACACCAAACGCACGTGCACAGATGCACGCACACACACACACACACAGCGAATAAGTAATATGCATGACTGAGTGAATTTTAGGGGTACCAGTACGTGTATTGTATGTACGTCTGTGCGTTTAGCAAGCTCTCTTTTAAAGGCTAGCGACCTGGCGTGCACCGCAGCTGCAGTTTACCTTTGTTAACTCTCAAATTTGTCTTTTTACAAGTTAACAAGCTTACTGTAAGGTTCCAATTATACTGCTATAGGGAACTGTGTTGTTATTTAAATTAGAGCTGGGAAGAGGGGCATGCTGGGAGAAAGAGATGCACCATGTCTCCCTGCTCCATGCTGAGGTCCACGGTGGCGGCTCCGGACTCTGCGTCATTGGCGTCGAGCTCAAACGCCCGCTTGTAGCAGCCCCTGGCCCGGCCGCGGTCTCGCGCCACGTCTCTGTAGTACTGCCCCAGGTAGCGGAATGCCGAGCCCAGGTGCGGGTCCAGCTTGGCGGCCTGAAAAACCGAACCAAACAAACAGCGGCTCTGGGTCACTCTACTGTTCAGCTAAACTTAATTAAAATGCCTGGCCGATGATAACCGGGGTCACGTAGGAGACACTATGTTCCATGCAATGCATTATGGGTGCTCTCTGGATACATAAGAGGTCCCAGGATTACTGTCCTTCTGAGTCATCCCCAACCAGCTCCTCATCCAGACACAGCTGCTGCTGTTCCCTGATTGGATGAAGCAGCCAGCTGTTCCAAAAACTCCCCACCATCTCCACTATTCATCTCCTCTCCTATATAACCTCATGTTCTCGTTAAATCCAATTCACTTGTCTTGGCGACAGAGGCTTAGGGGGTAAATTGGTTATTGGTCATGGTGTCTCCAGGCAACATAACCAGCCCGGTTGATTGGTTGAGGAGTGGCGAGTGGTCTAGCATGAAAAACAAGGAGTATGTGTCACCTAGGAGGGCCCAACACATTGGCGGTGGTGGAGGTAAATCGCATTGTCCAGGGGTGTGAACCCACTGACCTTCAGAAGGTGGGTGTGAGCCTTGCTCTTGTCCCGGCGAGTCTCCTCCCCCATGTCCCAGTACAGCCGTCCCAACAGAAAGAGGCACTCCCCCGAACACGGCCTGTGCTCCAGTGCCTCCAGAAAGCTTTGGGGGTGGGGGGGTGGGGGGTGGGCAGAAACGTGTGTTAAGTACAGCTCTTGTTTTAAGGGCTGATCTCTGATCTCTAATCCTTGGTTTAGCTGCAATCATCATCTATGCACACATCACGCATTTCTGTTCATCTGTTTATTAATACATTTTGTAAACCAAAACAATATCTTAGAAGTAAATGTTTTTAAATGGAATAACTGATACGGAGCACAGTGAATGGTCAACCCTGCATTTGTGAGAAAACCCCATTCACAAGAGAGGCATGTGTGTCATATGCATATGCAGACATATTCTGATGATAAAGGAACACGATTCTTCGCTCTTTGCTCTGTGTGGACTTGGGGTGGTTGGGCAGGGGGGGGCGGGGGGATGTTCTCCTGCCCACCTCTCCTCAGCATGCTGTAGCTGGTCCTGGGCGAGCTGCACCAGCCCCCTCAGAACCAGGACGTCCGCCTGGCCGGGGTGAGCCGACAGGAACTCAGAGGACACCTGCAGGAGAAACGCGGGGCGGAATTTAAAATAAACCCGAGCGGGATACTGCGGTTACGCGATTTCAATCATCCGAAATGGAAAGACCACAGGATCAGCTTCCGCCGTTCAATTTGGGAGCCAATTATGTGCGAGAAAACGATGAATCCCAATTCCACAGTTCAACCGCTTTGAGTAATACAAAACATTTATTTGCATAGGGAAAATAGCACTGAGGTTAATAGTCCTCTTTTTCATAGCTGCAATGCATTTGGCATGCGCTACACAAGTGCGGCATTTAATCTTCTTAGGGTAGTGCAGGGTTTCTCTGCTTGTACGTGCCCAGTGAAGAGACCCGCTAGCATAAGTTCCTTACGTCATATCAGAGTAATAAGCAACAACCACCAAGAATCATACACTAATAAAAACATACCTTCCGTATATAACTCTATACAAATCTAATTTATTGAAATATGTAATGTTTAAAGTTGTTGTATATTCCGGACATCTGCATTCCAACATGTCAGCTGTAACAGAACAATGAAGGCAGTAGACATACCTGAAGCGCCTGGTCAACGAGCCCCTTCTGCAAATAAGCTCTTCCTTTCAAGGACACCAGATCGGGGTCATTGTCAGCATCAGGAAACTGGATAAAAGACATGGGATCATGTGATCAGTGGTGATCAGTCACCAACACTGACCTAATGAGTGGGACAATGGAGCATTACGGGTCTAATTAATCCAATGCTTTAGCATGGTATGCTGAGAATATGTCTATCAAGTGAATGTAATGTGTATGCAATATTCTATAAATAAAGACAAGAGGACCAGAGGAGTCGTTGAGTGATGAGGTGTGGAAAACTGCCCGCTGAAACCCTCCGTGCATGTGTGATGCTATGGCCAAGTGCGTCGCCACAGTCAGCACTGGCACAGCCACGATTCAAACCCGGGCTGCGGGAAGCGTCACTGCACCACGGGCTAGCGCTGTAGCGAGACGCCCGAACCGAGAGGCCCATCGTTTGGGTACCAAGACAGTGACCTTCAGGTACCAAGACAGGACACATCTCAATTTGCAGGGAAAGGAGAGGCGGTTCCATCTTGGTCAAGCCCGTCCTAGACCCCGGATTCCTGCAGGGAAGTGTGTGGGAAGTGCGAGGATGAAGGCGAGGATGAGGATGAAGCGGCGTACCTGCGTGAGAGATTCCAGAGCCTCGTCTGCGTTCTGCTCTCCCCCGCCCCTCACCAAAGACTCCGCCTTCATCCGCAGCAGCCTCCTCCTCAGCTCCGCCCCTCCAGCGTCCCCACCAATCACCTTCAGTCCTGTCCGCAGAGGGGCAATGCAGGTCTAAACACAACTGAACCCCTGTTTCTCTGACCAAAATGATCCAGCAAGACCGAACGTTTCACACAAAAGCCGCCGTTTCAATATTCCCGCTTCACCGACTGAACCCCTCCTAGTCCTGTAAAGCACTTCAATCTCACATTCATTCTGCATACACAGTGACCCTCCGCGCAGTGATCCGCATTCACACACGTGCATTTCACCTACGCGTGGTTGAATGTAATGTTGTAATGTAATATTCCGAAAATGAGAGCCTTTACCAGAATCGCACACAAACCCAAATTCTACAGCGGGCACGCAGAGTGGAGTAGAGACGCCCGTGGAAGGGGCAGAGTGGCAGGCTTTAGGGGCAGGACTGAGGAGAGTTAGGAGCGTACCCTGCCTGCAGGAGACGGCGCTGTCGGGGTATCTGTGCAGTTTGAGCTGGGCCTGTGCCAGGCTGAGCCAGCCCACCGAACAGGACCGCGCGCGCTTCACACCTGAAAGAACACACAGCCAGTCAGACCGCAAATCTCACCGCAAATCTCATTACTGCTCTGGACTATGGTTCTGCCCGTGTCTCCAGCCGCTGGATGAGGGAATTTTGGGTGCCAGTTGGGACATCTTTAGCCGTCCGTTTCGGCTGGTGACGTGGGCACCTCTCATTCACCTGTAGTGCACCGTACTCACCCGCAGCCAGGCTCTTCACCGCCTCTTCATACTTCCCCTCTTCCAGGGCCTGCATCCCCTGGCCAACGTGGCCCAGCCCGTTGTGTGCATCCAAATCCAGGAGCCGCGAGAAGCAGTAGGCAGCCTCCTCGCCGCAGACACCTGCCACAAACACAGCCCACGCCCGTTGGGACTAAATCACAACCACAGCGCACACCATCTGGACTAAATCACAACCACACTGCCCACGCCATTCAGACTAAATCACAACCACAGTGCACACCATCTGGACTAAATCACAACCACACTGCCCACGCCATTCGGACTAAATCACAACCACAGCGCACACCATCTGGACTAAATCACAACCACACTGCCCACGCCATTCGGACTACATCACAACCACAGCGCACACCATCTGGACTAAATCGCAACCACACTGCCCACGCCATTCGGACTAAATCACAACCACAGCGCACACCATCTGGACTAAATCGCAACCACACTGCCCACGCCATTCGGACTAAATCACAACCACAGCGCACACCATCTGGACTAAATCGCAACCACAGTGCACGCTACCTGGACTAAATCACATCCATAATGCACACAATCTGGACTAAATCACAACCACAGCACATACAAACACAGCACACGCCATTTGGACTAAATAACAGCCATAATGCATATACTCTGGACTAAACCAGAACCACAATGTATACCATCTGGACTAGATCACAACCATGGCACATGCCATCTGGACTAAATCACACACACAGCACCCAACATCCAGACCAAATCACAACCATAATGCACAATCTGGACTAAATTACAACCACAGAGCATTCCATCTAGACCGAATCACAATCACAGAGTGCACCATTGGGGCCAGCACACGAATACAGTGCATGGCATCTGGAGAGCAAATCACAGCCTTAGGAGTCTGATCTCACCCATAAACACATGGCACTCCTCGTAATGTGACCCCAGTCACAAACACAGGCAGGGCACGCAGGCTCCTACTCACCCGAGTGGAGGTAGTGTGTGCTGAGCACCTCCAGCGGGAAGATGTGCGTGGGATAGATGGACAGCATGGACTCGCAGGCCTCCTTCATCTTCACCTCCTCGTGTGGGAGCTGGAGGAGTAGCACAACAGGGTGCTCTTACCTTTCAAGACTACAGCACCATAAAGAAGCGCTTCATTATGGTGTCGTCGCCCCAGCATAGGAAGAAAGCTGCCTTCTTATATCAGCATGGACGGTGGACACAGCTCTAAAACTGGAGCTCAGAGCCAAACATTAGCCAACATGTGTCAAACCCATTCCGTTAACACAGGGCTCTCCTGAAAATTGATGTGTGCTAAGTGGAAAAATTATTTAGGAGCACTACTCGTAATTTAGGAGATCTACTAATTGAGATGCATTAGTTTGCTCCTATAGCTTTCAACTTAGGAGTAGATGTGCTCCTTGGAAAAAATGTTAACGTAATGCCCTGCATTAAAAATACGCAAAATGGTCACACAGAGGACAGCCATCCATTTTTCAATTAGTGGGTCTAAAAAAAATACAAATACAAATGAAAATCTCAGAGCAGAATGATGAAATTACGCATCCCAACTTACTTTTGATAAACACGTAACGTAATTGGCTGAGAGCCTCTTGTGGTCCTCTGACGGTCTTTTATCCACGAGGGACATGGCCTTTTCAAAAGCATTTATTAACTGCAAAAAGAACACGTATTACTTCATTTCTGACTCAGGTTGAATTTGCCCATTCAGAATAGACAATAGAGGTAAGATGAGGGTCAAAATGATTCACCACTTCTACCCAACTGGCTTGCAAAATGATTAATGGAAAAAGGAAAACAAGACGAGGTTGATGAGTCATCCCTCGCCTGCAGTACAATGATGATGCACTCAGAACACAGTGGTGCACTGCGTTGTAACGGTCAGGGGAAATCATTCGCAATTAGCCCCAGCATTTTCCTAAAAGATCAGCTGTACTCAAGACCAGCTATTCTACAATGAGCTTGAACCCTTGTAAATAAACGTCCGGCATTGGATTCCAGGATTTACACCAGGGTACAAAATTAACTTTTTCACCCACTGGCCAGCCATTTTCCAACATTTTACCAGCCGCATTACAATATAACAAACCTGCTTGGTTACCAGCCAAAGTGGCTTCTAGAGTTAAAATCTTGCCAGCCACAATAAAACTTTTTTTCCAGCCTATGGCTGCTGTTCACAATTTCACACTGTGATCTACACTACAAGAGAGCTGTAGGTGCAGAGCAGAGATATACAGGAGAATGAGAAGATGTGTATATATAAGAAAAGTGCAGGAACGCAACAGTGGCCATGGTTGAAAACAGTATGCTGTGTACAGCCAGTGTCCCGGCTGCAGTGGCGTAGTGAGCCAAAGCCGAGCTCGCCACTCACATGCTGCTGGGTCTCATTGTCCTGCTCCTCGACGCTGTCAGCCAAGAGCTGGGTCATCTGCTGCCACAGCTGCAGCAGCTCTGCCCTGGCCATACCCCCCTCCTCCGCCTCCTCCCTGAGCTGAACCAGCCTACGCCACAATCGCGAAACCTGCAAGGAGGGGAGAAACCCAGCTGTTACACTCCCCTCTGAGGTCCAGCATCAGAAACACAAAACTACATTACCCATAAGGCCAATGTCCCAGAGGAACTTATTCCTCATGAAGAACATGACAACAACTGGGCGTGCGATGATATTCAGCGTACCCCATAAAAAAAATGACAAATGAGCAGCTTTAGACACACGGAATAGATTTCACACGTTACAAGTGACTGATACGTCAATTTTATGGTAAAAACCTGTAAATGATTCTTCTCCGTGTGATAGATGTCGACCAACTTCCTTCCCACTTCCCAACATTTCACCTTGTCCGAACTACGAGTCCAAACAAAGACAGGCAAAAGAAAACCATCAACACAAATCAATTACATGCAATAATTCAGCACCATGGTAGTCACACACTGGGCCATCTACTCTCTGACATTTATGGAGATATTTTAAATACCCTAATGTACATCATTTCACTGTCAAAGAGAAGCCGGGTTGTAGAGTGGATGTTGTAGCTTACCTTTCATACAGCGTTATGAGTTTCTGGTAGACCTTTGGCAGTTCAGCCTTGAAATCTGTCTGGGTGCTTTTTTCATACAGATTTGCTAACCCCTACAACAGCAGAACACCAGAGAGGGCATATCCTTTGATACATGGATTTTGTTGTAATCCTTTACACGTAAATTACATTATTTACTATTATTTGTGCTTGGCAAATGACATTGCTTTTGAAAGATATTTCAGTTTTAATGTTTGTCTTGCTTGACTGGCATTAAAAAACACACACATCCAAGGGAGATTGGGCATACATTGAAATTACTGAGGCCAACACAATAAAGTATAAGACCTATTTCTGTTGTAAGTTTGTGGGCTACAAGTGCAGTGCCTCACCAGGAAATCAAACTCAAAGGTTTTGTTGACAGACACGGGCCCTTAACACCTGCACCACACACAACCCCCAGCCCCAAAACCACCGCCACAAACCCAGGCGGCCCAAATTCACACCTGCCACGCCAGGAGCTGCTCGGGTTCCAGATCACTGGCCTTCCTGTAGGCCGTCTGCGCCTGATCGGGCTGGTCCAGCTCACTTGCTGCCACACCAATGAAAACCCAGGCATTGTAGTTGTTCTTCTCCAATTTCAGCACTGCCTACAAAACCGAGGAGGGAAACACAGTGAAACCACACAACACAATTCCCCCCCATGGACTCTCAACTTGTATAAACAAGGGGTCTGCAACCCTATAAACCAGATGGTGTGTTGTGGACTACGATGTCTTTACTCAGCTGCACTAACCTTATTGGAAGCGTGTGTGTTTGCCCCTGAGGCTATTCCATCTCCAACCATGTTTTCTCTAGATTTTAAATGGCTACAGCACTTCCACTAATGGGAAGTGAAAAGAAAATATCAAGAAAGTCAAAACAACGAGACTCCTCACTCACCTTGCATTGTTTTAAGGCCTCTTTGTACTCTTTGTTTTTGATGGCTTCCCTTGCGTTTTTCAACGCAGACTTAACCTCTTTATTCGACATCTCTGAAAATCCATGTAAAAGAATACAGCACGGCAAAGCACAGTACAGCATTAGTGAAGAGCAGTAGGGAAAATACTATTTAATGGCTGTGCACAATCAGCTTGTGATTTTTTTTAAAGACAAATAGCTATCTAAGGTTATCTAGCGGTACCAAACTTTATAACGTCACATTTGCTGGAACAAAAAAATCGCCTTGTAGTGCATCAATATGAATATGATTAACGAATTGGCTAACATACGAATAAGACGTAATAATAAAAACAAACGCGTTAGCCTATAATTAAAAAAACGATTCACTAGCGATAAGATTGGGCTAACATTAGTAATTTACGTGTGACGATGGCATCAGTCGTGCTTGTTACCGAGTTAACTTAGCGAGTTATAACAGTCTAACATTAGTGGAGTCGGATTTGTTTGCTTGCTAGTGTGTGGTCAACAAGCAACCTAGATTGGCTAAATTACGTTTGGAGTCTGAAACAAATAGTTGGCTAGCGCGTTAGACAGCCCATCTAGCTATCCATCTTCATATATCGCATATTTCGTGTTGTGACACAGCATTATACGCTCGTTCTGCGTGAATCAAGGTAACCTTACTCCTGTGATTTATCCTAAATGTTATAGGATCAGACCCATTTCTTTATTCTAGTTTTACAATTCTCCATCTGCAACAATGACAGATAGTTATGCTCGCTAACATTAACATAGTTACCAAGCCTGAAATGCCTTTATCTTCTTGGGTGGTTCCTTGGCTAACGTTAGTAATAATACAGCCAATAACAACATGTCGGTACTCGGTCTTAACTCTGAAACCACACAAGGAAAAACACATTCAAGTTTACCTGTTCATTTGAAAGCTGATTGGCCTTCACCAACTAAACTGAAGCTAAATTAGATATTTTGATTGACTCCAGAGCTACTGCCAAGTGCCAACGCTCAATCCCATCATGCTCAGCAGTAGCCCCCAACTCTTCTTCTTCTTCTTCTTTGGGTTTTCTATGGCGGGTTGCTACCAACTGTCAGGTGCATACCGCCACCTACTGTTACGGAGTGTGGACAAGCGATAGCAGGGATCCAGACCCTCCCACCTACCCCAATCGAATAAATAAAATTCAGCACAGCTCTGCGAACCTCATATCCCACTGACCCACCCAGGAGCCCAGCCAATGTAAACTGCCCACCCTTATCCCCAATCTGTTTCCTAAGTTTCTCCCTCTCCCTGACATATGCCTGACATTCTAGCAGAATGTGCCTAACTGTTTCTTTGTTATTGCATTGAGGACAGTTGCCGGTATTGTGCTTCCCTATCCTAAATAAACTGTCATTTAATGCAGAATGACCCAACCTAAGCCTAGTTAATATAGTTAGCCCCCAACTCTTCTTCTGTTCTTCTTGTTTCTAGTAGGAGACTACAACCACGTATCGGCGCAGTGCTGCCCTCCATCGGTACATAAATAAATAATTATAAAAACAGTAATGTTTACTGCGTCTTATCCCTCCTCCTTATCCTTATCAAGCTTAAATGATGCAAGTACAGTAAAGAAACGCCATACACTTTTTAACGATTGAACACTGATTTTCTCTTCCTCCGAGCAACATCGCAAACGACCTCAAAATCTCAGTCACATGGCACGAACGATTCACTGATATGTATATCATGTGGAGGCCGTAATCCAATCGCTTATCATCATCGTAGACCGTAGGTCACCAGACTGATTTTAACATAGAGATCTATGCGTTCCAACCTTATGTCCGGAAACAAGACAAAATGCTGATTGGTGTTCATTTTCAGAAGCTGCATTTGTTTTCAAGCATCACTTGAGGACGCTGTCAGGATCCAACATGGATATACACATTTGTTAAACTGTTTGCAACGGATGCTCAAAATCCACCATGAACCAACCCAACCCATCTGGATCGGAGCACTCCTGTTGTGGCGAGCTAACCTAACGTTAGGAAAAGTTACTGTTAACTTTTGTTACATAAATATCGTTTGATTTTTACACTGCAAGTATCGCAGAACACCGTGGTACAGTGTACATACTGCGTCTCGACAAGGAAGCAAGCTGAAAAACCCTGTGCTAGTAACGTTACTGAAGTAGCCTGGTAGCAATGAACTTTACCAGTTGTCAGAATTTCTAACAGCATCCTTTAAATTGATAGCAATTAGAAAAGAGTTCGTTCAGCTTTGCGCATCGGTTTGGATAAAGTTAAGAACAAATGTAGGAAGTTGCTCGAACTACTAATGGAAAAGTCAATTTAGTAAATCGATTAACGTTAATCCCATGAATATAGCCTACGCAATCGAAATCTGAATTAGCCCTGGAATACGAGAGGAATTCTCTATATGAATACACTTTGTCCAAGCTAACGTGCTAGCCAGATCAGGCTGCGTGGACACTCATCTGAGAGGAAATTATTTACGGAAAATGAAGTTGCCGTTAATCTCGACGGAAATGAATATGTTTTGTATTGCGTTTTTTATTCTTGCTCAACTGCATGTGCTGGCTTTTGGTTTTAACCGCACTTCAACATTCAGGCCCAACTTTGTGATGGTGATGTCCGATGCTTTTGTAAGTGTGTATTCACTCCGCATTGTGTTGCAAGCTGCCTATGTTTATGATTGGCTGTGTAGCCTAATGCATATATTGTATCCCATCTCATCTGCAATTTCTGATTGATTTCTGAATGATTTGAAATGAGTATCAGGCTACAGGCTTTTTGTGTCTAAGATACAGTATGTCGCAGATCAGCATGAAATGTTTTATACATGTCATGTTAAGTACGATGGGTGATGAATACAAAAAGAAAACGTTTCCTTTTTTCTAAAAGGATGGAAGGCTGACCTTTGACCCCGGGAGTACATTGGTGCAGCTCCCTTTTACTAAGTACCTGAGGGACCATGGGACTGTCTTCCTCAACTCCTACACCAACTCTCCCATCTGCTGTCCATCTAGAGCAGGTACCACAAGAAGGCTCTTGTACAAATTTGAACAGAACCACAATAATTTAGTTGCATCACGCTCTGCATTTATGATGTTGAAGTATACTTGATGTGCAGTGCACACTTCTCCCGACCCATGCAGTCTCTATGCTAAAACTGTTCGGAGATCACTATAGAGTTGGATAAACAGTTAATATCCTGTGTTGTAATGCAGTTAACAAGACAATCTGTGAATATTAATTATTCTGAAATAACTGTAATCTTTGTATTTACACCTAGCTATGTGGAGTGGTCGCTTTGTCCATCTAACTCAGTCATGGAACAATCACAAGTGTCTGGATGATAATAGCACCACATGGATGGACGTTCTGCAGAAAAATGGATATCACACCCGCAGTTTGGGAAAGCTGGACTTTACGTCAGGTGGCCATTCCGTGAGGTAGGTGGGGCGTAAATACTGTCACAGTTTGTAACAAATGTGTATCTCTGCTCCCACTGAAGTCAACAATGTGATTGATGGTATTTAAATATGTCTGGAAATGTTTATAATGTGTCTGTTCATTAAAACAATAAGTTTCAACTTAATTGTGTTTATGTGGCATGTAGATGGACACCATCCCTGAATTTAACTATGAAATAACATGTAATTGACAGTTGATTGTGGTCTAATTAATAAGTGGAATTACTGTCATTTTCTGAATGGGTTTGCCTGTACTGTTCTCAGCCTTGACATTTTGAGAATTTCACATTAAGGAACTGCGCAGATGGACTGTGCCCTCCATAATTATTGGCACCCCTGGTAAAGATGTGTAAAAAGGGTTATAAAAAATTCACCGTTTGGTGAATTAGCTTAATCTCACACTGACAAAATGAGAAAAATCCAACCTTTTAATTGAAGTAAATTTATTCTGAGAAAAAACAAAATCCCTCAAGAAATAATTTTTTTTAACAAAACCACATGTGCCACAATTATTGGCACCCCTGCATTTAATACTTTGTACAACCTTCCTTTGCCAATTAAACAGCACTGTGTCTTCTCCTGTAACATCTAATAAGGTTGGAGAATACAGAGCAAGGATTCATTCCTCTTTACAGAATCTCTCCAGATCATCCAGAGTCGTAGGTCCTCTCTTGTGCATTCTCCTCTTCAGCTCTGCCCACATGTTTTCAATTGAGTTTAGGTCAGATGACTGAGATGGCCATGGCAGAAGCTTGATTTTGTGTTCAGTTAACCATTTTTGTGTTGATTTGGACGTATGTTTTGGATCATTGTCCTGCTGGAAGATCCAATAACGAACCCAGTTTTAGTTTCATGGCAGAGGCAGCCAGATTCAGATTTAAAATTTCCTGGTATTTCATGGAGTTCATGATGCTATGTACCCTAACAAGGTTTCCAGGGCCTTTAGAAGAAAAACAGCCCCACAACATCACGGAACCTCCACCATAGTTAACAGTGGGGATAAGGTTATTTTCGATATAGCCATCCTTCTTTTTACGCCAAACCCACCTTGAGTGTTGGTTGCCGAAAAGCTAAATTTTCATTTCATCTGACCATAGAACACGGTTCCACTCAAAGTTCCAGTAGCGCTTAGCAAACTCCAGGTGCTTACGTTTGTGGTGAAATGACAGGAAAGGCTTTTTTTCTGGCATGCCTTCCAAATAATTTGTTGGCATGGAGATGATGTCTAATGGTAGTTTTGGAGACTTGATGACCCCAAGATGCTACTTTCCTCTGTAATTCTCCAACAGTGATCCTTGGGGATTTTTTTTTTTGCCTCTCTTACCATCCTCCTCACTGTGCATGGGGGCAAAATAAACTTGGTTCCTCTTCCAGGCAACAGTTCCAGTTGCTTTGAACTTCTTAAGTATTGCCCTAACAGTAGATGTGGGCATTTTCAGGTGAGTAGCTATTTTTTTATAGTCATTCCCTGACTTATGAAGCTCACCACACTTTTCCCTCATTTGACTTGTGTGTTCTCTTATCTTTTCCATGTTGATGTATGAATAAGGGAATATGGCCTCTGTGTCTCCTCATATTTATACCCCAGTGAACCAGGAAGTCATGGATTACTGCTTGAACGTTCCTAAACACTCTGGGGTGCGTTTCCCAAAAGCATCGTAAGGCTAAGATGTCGTAAAACCCTTCGTACGAAGCTTCTTGAACTTTGGGTGCGTTTCCCAAAAGCATCTTAATTTAAGACGCTCTTAGAAACGCTCGTAGATTAACGATCAAGACCAATCGTAGACTGTTAAGTGCGTTTTAGAAGCCCATAAATCACATACTTTATTTGATTTTTCGTGTTAGTGTTCATTTCATTTTACGGTTACCATAACCACTGATTGTTTTTTTATAGTGATGTTAGATGCAACAATATTTACGTTTATTTACTTATTTTTATATATTTGGAAATTACCCATAAAAGCCATTCCTCAAATAGCCCTATAAACAAATAAGTTTGAGACAAGTAAAATCAGTGGGAAAAAGATTTTATTTCAAAAGAAACTTTGACGTGCCTAACCGGCCATGTAATGGGCATCACAGTAGGATTCACGTCTCCCAATCTATCGCCCCTCCTCCTCCCATATCAGCAGCACCACAGACAGAAGTACAGAGGTGTAAAATCCAGGGATCAGAAAGGAAAAGTCTTGCCATGCGTTTCTTCCAACCATGAACTCAGCCAGCTCACTAATTAGTTCTACCTCCTGGCTGAAGAATTGTGCGAATTAGCAAATCCAGGTGATTGGAACTAAATACTGGGGAGGACTTTTTACCCGGATTTTACACCTCTGGTTAAGTAGCACTTAAGAGGTGACTGCACGTTCACGCTTTAAGAACTGTTTTGGGAAACGTGTGTTACAAATTAAAGAGCCATCGTAGAATCGCTCGTTGAAATCGCATTTACGGTAACCTTAAGATTGATCGTTGTCAGGAAACGCAGCCCAGATCAAAAAGTAAAATATAAATGGAAAAAATTCTTCAGTTACATTTTGTTCATAAGAATTTCTAGGGTTGCCAATAATTGTGGCACACATGGTTTTATTAACAATAATTATTTCTTGATGAGGGATTTTTTTTTCTCAGAATAAATTTACTTCAATTAAACGTTGGACTTTTCTCATTTTTTCAGTGTGAGATTAAGCTAACTCTCCAAAAGGTGAATTTTTTATAACCCTTTTTACTCATCTTTACCAGGGGTGCCAATAATTGTGGAGGGCACTGTATGTAGCTAATAAATAAGCAGTAAATTCCATATCTTATTTAAGTAGTAAATAAGTGGCAGTACAGTTAATGTATGCAGTACACTTAACTGTTTAACACAGACAAGGGTGAAGTCACCTAACATCCTGATTGACCACCCCACAGCATTACTGCTTGTCCGTTCTCTTCTATTTCAATGTCCAGTAATCGTGTGGAGGCCTGGACGCGAGACGTGCCTTTCCTGCTGCGACAGGAAGGACGTCCCGTGACGGAGCTGACGGGAGACGCATCCACAGTGAGGGTCATGATCAAGGACTGGAAAACCACAGACATCGCTGCCCAGTGGATCCGCAAGAACGCCGTGTCCCTCTCCCAGCCGTTTGCCCTCTACCTGGGTTTAAATCTGCCTCACCCCTACCGCACAGACTCCCTGGGGCCCAAGGCTGGGGGGTCAACCTTCCGCACCTCCCCCTACTGGCTGAAAAAGGCAAGTGCACTTGTACGCCATTCATTGAAATATTTGGACATTTGGGGCCTTATTTTACTAAGACGTTTAGAGGGGGCAAAAACTTTTGGCACACGCAAAACTAATAACACAACCTATGATTGGTGCAAAACAAATACCATGACCAATCATTTGTCGTGTTATTGGTTTTGCGTGTGCTAAAAGGTTTCGCACCCGCTAAACATCTTAGTAAATCAGGCCCTTGGTCTGTGACACTTAATTTTATTTTAAAAAAATATCTAAATATGTGATGTAAATAAATATTTATAACAATTAATGAAGTCAACGACTATCCATCCATCCATTCATTATCTAACCCGCTTATTTCTGATCAGGGTCGCGGGGGGCTTCTTGCTGTGAGGCGGCAGTGCTGACCTCTGCACCACCGTGCTGCTCCGTCAATAATTATTTAAATTTGTAATTGAATTAATGGAAGTTATAACAGGTGTTAATTTTTCTTATTTTGTTTGAATGTTTCAATAATCATGAAACTGATATATGGAGTTCCACGCCCCCAAATAAACATTATGAGAATAGTAAATGAACTGTGAACTGATTAAGGTAGCCCAAATTAGCATTTTTAACCTATGAAATGGAAAAGGCACCAAAAGTGTGTAGAGATATTCCTGTCTGTAACTGAGGTGTTTTGTCTCGTTTGTTGTACCCTCAGGTGTCTCATCAGCACGTCTCTGTGCCAAAATGGCTGCCCTTTTCAGAGATGCACCCTGTCGACTACTATTCCACCTACACCAAGAACTGCAGCGGCAACTTCGCCGAACAGGAAGTCAAGGACATCCGCGCCTTCTACTATGCCATGTGTGCGGAGACTGACGCCATGCTGGGTGAGTAGAACAGCCGTATGAAAATATTAAAGATGGTACTCCATTTATGTAGGACTCCATTTATGTAGCGCATTTTATCTTGTGGTGTTTAAGTAAGCACTTTACAGTAAAGGGCAACATTCTCTTCAACCATCGTGATGTGTATCGCCCGCTTCAAGTAGTGCACAGCATCCATTTTGGACGAGAAAGCTTCCAGCCGTCAGCTGACCTGGAGAGGGAGGAAATTGTGAATATATAGATATAAATCATATATATGTAAATCGGCCCTTTTCCTGCATCTCTAAAGCTCCACAACATGCTGTAAGTAGCTCTATTAGGTTAGTTGTGTTTTCAGAAAGGCACAGATGAACGCAGGTGAATGTGTTGGGCCTGCAGAAAAGCACAGGTGAACGCAGTTGAATGTGTCGGGCCTGCAGAAAGGTACAGGTGAACGCAGGTGAATGTGTTGGGCCTGCAGGACGGTACAGGTGAACGCAGGTGGATGTGTCGGGCCTGCAGAAAGGTACAGGTGAACGGAGGTGAATGTGTTGGGCCTGCAGAAAGGTACAGGTGAACGCAGGTGGATGTGTTGGTTGGGCCTGCAGAAAGGCACAGGTGAACGCAGGTGAATGTGTTGGGCCTGCAGAAAGGTACAGGTGAACGCAGGTGAATGTGTTGGGCCTGCAGAAAGGTACAGGTGAACGCAGGTGAATGTGTTGGGCCTGCAGAAAGGCACAGGTGAACGCAGGTGAATGTGTTGGGCCTGCAGAAAGGTACAGGTGAACGCAGGTGAATGTGTTGGGCCTGCAGAAAGGTACAGGTGAACGCAGGTGAATGTGTTGGGCCTGCAGAAAGGCACAGGTGAACGCAGGTGAATGTGTTGGGCCTGCAGAAAGGTACAGGTGAACGCAGGTGAATGTGTTGGGCCTGCAGAAAGGTACAGGTGAACGCAGGTGAATGTGTTGGGCCTGCAGAAAGGCACAGGTGAACGCAGGTGAATGTGTCGGGCCTGCAGAAAGGCACAGGTGAACGCAGGCGAATGTGTTGGGCCTGCAGAAAGGCACAGGTGAACGCAGGTGAATGTGTCGGGCCTGCAGAAAGGCACAGGTGAACGCAGGTGAATGTGTTGGGCCTGCAGAAAGGCACAGGTGAACGCAGGTGAATGTGTCGGGCCTGCAGAAAGGCACAGGTGAACGCAGGTGAATGTGTTGGGCCTGCAGAAAGGCACAGGTGAACGCAGGTGGATGTGTTGGGCCTACAGAAAGGTACAGGTGAACGCAGGTGGATGTGTTGGTTGGGCCTGCAGAAAGGTACAGGTGAACGCAGGTGGATGTGTTGGGCCTGCAGGTGAGGTGGTGGTGGCCCTGCGAGACTCCGGCTTGCTCTCCAGCACGTTCCTGCTCTTCACCTCGGACCACGGCGACCTGGCCATGGAGCACCGCCAGTTCTACAAGATGTCCATGTTTGAGGGCAGCTCGCACGTTCCCTTGCTCGTGGCCGGCCCCGGGGTTAAGGCGGGGCTCCAGCTACCCCAGCCCGTCTCTCTGGTGGACATCTACCCCACAATGCTCGGTAAGAGGGGTACAGAGCTCAACTCAGCTACCCCACAATGCTGTTTAAGAGGGGAACGTCAGTGTTGGATAAAAGGGAGGCAGTGTTGGGTTCAATCTCAGCACATCTATCCCACAGTAATGTGTATGAGAGAGAAAGTCGCACTTCAACATAGAATTTTAGAGGTTAGCTTTGGCTGAATAATCCGCTCTGTGTCCACCATCTTAAGGGTGGCCTGAAAAGTCACTGGTGAGTTTGTGACGCGGCTGCAGTGGGCAGTAGAATCGGACACACACACAAGTTTTCCGCTGACGATTCGTAGAGTGTGTCGCCGTCCGAGCTCCAGGGGTGACATCCTCTCATCACCTTTGTGTTTTCCGTGTGCAGATCTGGCGGGAGTCCCTGACGCCCCGGGCGGTCTCAGCGGTCACTCGCTCGTACCCCTGCTGTCCCAGACCGTCGTCCCACCTGTGGAGCCCCGCCCTGATTGGGTACTCAGCGAGTACCACGGATGCAACGCCAACGCCTCCACGTACATGCTGAGGCAGGGCAGGTGGAAGTACATCGCCTACGGGGACGGGCTGAGCGTACCTCCGCAGCTTTTCGGTGAGTCCCGTACACAAACCCAAAAGACACGATGGTGAGGAATGTGTTTGGCATATAGTGCCTTTAGTGGGTTTGAAAGTACTTTACAGTTTGTGGGGTTTACTCATCTAAACGACCACCAGTGTGTAGCACACCAGCTTAAATAGTCATATTCAGCTACAAGGTCCAGCTTTAATAGTCATATTCAGCTACAAGGTCCAGCTTTCATTGTCATATATAGTTACAGGGTCCAGCTTTAATAGTCATATTCCGCTACAGGGTCCATCTTTAATAGTCATATTCAGCTACAGGGTCCATCTTTAATAGTCATATTCAGCTACAGGGTCCATCTTTAATAGTCATATTCAGCTACAAGGTCCAGCTTTAATAGTCATATTCAGCTACAGGGTCCAGCTTTAATAGTCATATTCAGCTACAGGGTCCAGCTTAAATAGTCATATTCAGCTACAGGGTCCAGCTTTAGTAGTTATATTCCGCTACAGGGTCCAGCTTTAATAGTCATATTCAGCTACAGGGTCCATCTTTAATAGTCCTATTCAGCTACAGGGTCCATCTTTAATAGTCATATTCAGCTACAGGGTCCAGCTTTAGTAGTCCTATTCAGCTACAGGCTCCATCTTTAATAGTCATATTCAGCTACAGGGTCCAGCTTTAGTAGTCTTATTCAGCTACAGGGTCCAGCTTTAATAGTCATATATAGCTACAGAGTCCAGCTTTAATACAATTTTTGTTTACAGTACCACTTTGAGTACCAAGTATTTGTGTTCTACTTGGTTATTTTAAAATGGCTTTACGTATACAGTTTATGAATGTATAATATTTTCCCTGAAGTCCTGAGTTCCTGAAAATGGTGCAAGAGCACAGTTCTAAATATAGAAGACAGGAGGGGGAAAAGTGCACAAGAAGTTTAAGTGGAAAATCAAGTCTTTATTTTCTAAAAACTGAAATACAGGCAGCTTGCAATATATGAGCTCTTACAGTTTGATAGCAATTTACAAAATCAGCATTTTAAATGGCATCCAACAATTAAAAAAGTAATGTAGCCAATAATTCATTTTGAGGGGATTGACTGAGCACAATTAATCACCCCAGTAGACTCCCATCTATCAGGATATTATGTTCAATCAAAATAATTAAAAAGCATGTTTACTACAGAACTAGAGTAATAATAAACTTGCCTTTGTGTAGAAGTCCAGTGCCTTCACAGCTGTCACTGTAATCTCCCTGTACACGGTTATCAAACTGGGTCCACTGAACCTGTCCTCTGTCATTTCCCTTAATACTGATTTACTACAATTTAAATGGTCTTGTGTAAGCAGCCCCATGGCCCATAATCATATCACACGTAAAAAATCAATTCCATTATCCTACAGCATAGCCCACAAACACAGCAGTACCTCCCTCCAGATCATTACCACGACTGTGACAGGGCTCAACACTACTCTGATCCAAAATGTCCACAAACGGTTAAAAGGAACTCATTTTAAAGATTTATTTTAGTCAAATTCCATTATTGTGAGCAAGCAAGACTGAGTCTCTATTTGCCAAGCAAGTTAAATTGGATGTGCTTGCACTGTGCTGTACTGGCAGACCAGCAGCCCTGGGTGCCTTCCCTCTGGGTCCCGTATTTGCAGTCACAGTTGCAGCCAGAAGGTCGGGAGGGCTTAATATGCTATATATTTGGAGAGCTTTTGTTAATTACAGTATTGCAGCACTGGAGATTTTGTTGCTGTTGCTCCAGAGGTTATGAGGTGGACAGTGTGAGATGTGCCACAGGCTGGAGGATCCATACAGGCTTGTGTGATCCCTCGTAGTTGTGTTTCTTTCGTCTAAACAATCAGAGCTCTTTAGACCCGTAACATGGTAAATTAATCAATCTGCGTGATATTTATGAACAGGAAGAGAGAAGAGAAAAAGCATGAATCCCTGCACTCTTTTGAATGACCTTGTGAATTGGTCGAGAAATAAAAAAAATAAAAAAACAGTTATGTAGATTATGTTTTACAAAAATCCAGTTAAAAGAATCAACGTATGCATAGTAACTAGCAATTCTCAATATATTGTTTCAGAGCTCAAGCAGCAAAGCTTAAATTAATTAAATTACAGCAACAGCCTATTTCCAGTTAAATAAACAAATGTCCCATAAAGGACATTTAAAATGCTGAAAATGGAAGAAGAGCATTCATGCACAGTAAACCTACCCTGTATAAATAAAGCTTAAACTTTTTTTAAAAAGTTGTTGCTTCCTTTTTCCATAGACTCTTGAGAGAGCCCAGTGCGTACATGCATGTGCTCTGATTCAACTCTCGTTTCCCAGACCTCTCCAAGGACAAAGAGGAGCTTCACAACGTGGCGGCCCAGTTCCCTGCAGTCTGCCGGCGCCTGGACGGCGTCCTGCGCCGCGCGGGTCGACTATCCCGCCGTCTCCAAGGAAGTGCAGCGCTACAACAGGCAGCAGTTCGGCGGCTGGAGGCGGAGCCTGGGGGCTGGCTACGCCGGCGTCATCGCCGGCCTCCGCTGGCACCTGGACTGGCAGAGACACCCTGGACTCTACGAGAGAGCCATCGACGAGTGGCTCAAAGCGTAGCGGCACCCGCGCGCCCAGAGCCGCGTAAACCCCGTCTGCACTGTACTCCCACTTACTCATGTTCTTGATGATGTACAATTACTTTACTCGTCCGCCATTATCAGCCTTTAATTTAATTTTCATTTTTCATTGTAATGGAACTACTTCAGTGTCTCCATGCAGAGGGTGAACCTTATGCCTATACCGCCCCCCCACACAGTTCATTCAAAAAAATTCAGCTCTTCACGATCTCTATGGTTACTGAGGATACACTGCCTTAAATAGGCATACTAAAGACACCGCCATCTAGTTTGTCAGATCAGAGCACAGTTGCTCTGTAATTTGATGACAGATCATTTTAACTATGCACGTTGCTTGCAATGTTATGAAATGAAATAATCAGCCCTATGCACAAATCCTCAAAACTGTTATTTATAAATGGATAGCTGTGAGTGTCAGGGCATGTGTTATATCCTTTGAAAGTGTTTGTAGAGTCTATTTTATAAGCTAAAAGATAGAAGACAAGGAAGAGTGCAGATGAGGGCCAGAGAACGGAGTATGACATCCAATAAAGCTACTGTGAGGATGAAAGAAAAGAAAAATGTATCGGAGCTATCGCAGAATGTCTGTGTATTCTAAAGCCAACAGTATGGATTTTCCTGGAGGACTTGGGAATCACCAGCGATCATGCCGTCCGAGGAAGACATCAGCGAGTGATGACAGGATGATTATAAGCTCTGAAAAAAATCCTAAATATTTAGCTTGAGTGGCAGTCCTAAATTGTCAGTTTGAGTGCTAATGAACTCCATACATTGGGGTGAAGATAATTTTGAGATAATTTTTTTTATTATTTTTTTTAAATAATCTAACAAAAGATGAGGTTGTGCTAAACCTGCAATAAAAAAGAATCTAACAAAAGCTGAGCTTTCAGATCGTTTAATTTCCATGAATATTTTCGCAATTAAGAGTGCGGAGAACGAAGAGCACATGTATCCACAATTATAATGTTGATTAAAATGTGCACAATTATGTGATGCAAGTGAAAATAATTTTATTACTTGCCTAATAGCCTCATTGAGAAGAACTGGCTACATTTGATGGCATTGAGTAATTGGTGAATTAAACGCTGATGTAGCCTATTGTTAATCAAGGAAACTGATTGAAAAATGATTAAGACCAATAATCAGTTTAAAGGGAAGTTTTCTGCCTCCCCAATTTTCAGCTCAGGAGCCGCCACTGATATATACAGTGCCCTCCACCATAATGTTTGGGACAGACACATTTTTTGGCTTGATTTGGCTCTGTACTCCACAATTTTAGATTTGTAATCAAGCGATTCAATTGTGGTTAAAGTGCATATTCTCAGCTTTTATTAAAGGATATTTTTGTGATTGATCAACTTGATTGCATTGAGGATACTTTGTATTTTCCATCGATTGACTTTATGTTTTAATATAGAACATGCATGTGTCCTATGAGTTTGTTTGTGACGCATTGCTTATGTAGACTTTTGAATCAATTATGTAAATATCTCTTTGTCCTTCATTGTGTAATTATACAAATCAAATAGTACTCCTGAGTTTGCTAATTGCATTAATTGGAGAACACTTTTGCAAAAGACCTTCCTTTTTGATAACTTATTTTGTATAACCTGTTTCTTAAATAGCAATTTATTAGCCTATTATTTACAACTTGTTTACAACTTTATTCTGTTGAAGATGCTTTGCCTTTTCTAGTGTCTGACATACTTGATTTATTATCATAGTTTTATGATCATGTTCTTTCTATCGCATTAAGATAATTAAAATATATATTTATAATAAGGTTGTTCTTTTTTTTGAGTGTGCGGTATGCTTGAACACTGAACCATCATTTATTGGACAAGCCCAGTGTATTTTTCTTTTTGGATTTATTCTTGCTGCAACCAGCACCTGAAGAAACACGGAGTGCACATGGGCTCTGTTTGTATTTTATACATTTTGGTTTCACTATGTAGAAATTACAGCCCTTTTTATACAAACCCAATGTATAGGCTATCATTGGTGTCACAATTAACCCTTAAATGGTTTATGTATCCTGGGGGATACAAACATTTGACAGGCTGTGGGGAGGAGCAAGGAGTGGTTGGGCACTATTTCAGTATGAAACATTGAAGAGGGGCTTGTTACAAATACTTAGGTCATGTGACTTCATATCAACACTCTGGGATCAACTTGTCATCCTTATCAAAAACTGTCATGGCGGCATGCAGTGAGGAGGACACTGACCGTGTGGTAAGTTTTGATATTTTTTAGTGTTTTTACAATTTTGGGGGGGATTTTTTTTTTGAAAATATTAATTTTCAAGGTTGACTTGATATTTTGTTGAAAAATAAAGAATTACATTTGCACTATTTTGAGAATCAGTCATGAAATGTATGTATCCCCGAGGATACATTAACTGAATAGGGGTATAAAACAGGGATTATCACTAATGGGGCTGCTGATGTTTTGATGCCTGCAATGAATAGACAATCAATAATATTAACAATGGAATGCTATTTAAGAGTAAAATAAAGAGTAAATATAAAGTCAAAAAGTCAACCTTGAAAATTAATATTTTTGGAAAAAAAATCCCCCCCAAAATTGTAAAAACACGAAAAAAATATCAAAACTTACCACAAGGTCAGTGTCGTCCTCACTGCATGCCCCCATGACAGTTTTTGATAAGGATGACAAGTTGGTTTTACTGTTTGTTCAAGGGTTAGATTTATAGTTGGGTGTAGGGTCTAACCCCAATGAATTTAACTAATTTAACGTCAAAATGAATTTATTCAGAATTTGTGCAGTAAAAATGAACAAAAAAAACAGAAAAAGTGTTTTAAAAGTGTTTTTAAAGTTCATGTTCATGTTAAAGTTCATGTGAAATGTATACCCTAAACGGTTTATGTATCCCGGGAGATACAAACTGTAAAATGAAAAATATAAATATTTTTTTGAATTTTTTTTTGAGTTTGTGTTATTTTAGACTAAATGTATTAGGAAATAACAATTAACTAATTTTCCTTACAGTTTTTAGGGTCTTGACCATTTAAGGGTTAAATTGTGTAACATTCTAATTTTTAATTGCATAGAAGACATTGATGAACAATAAACAATTTAATCTTGCACTTTTTGCTCATATTAATTGAAGTTGCCAATAATTCTGGTGGCAACTGTACTCCGTACTACTTTAGTAATGGGCGGCAGTGTAGTGTAATGGTTAAGGAACAGGACTTGTAACCGAAAGGTTGCAGGTTCGATTCCCAGCCGGACACTGCCGTTGTACCCTTGAGCAAGGTACTTAACCTGAATTGCTTCAGTATATATCCAGCTGTATGAATGGATAAATGTAATAAGAAGTTGTGTAAGTCGCTCTGGATAAGAGCGTCTGCTAAATGCCTATAATGTAATGTAATGTAATGTAGTCACAGACTAATGACCCCGCATTACTGGAGCTAACAGTTCGCCGTTGATTTACATTATAACTCCTGTGTATTCTTTCCCAGATCTTTGTACCATTGAGATATGTTTTGGGTTTATACACAGTGCATAGTAGCTTGACTACTTGGGGAGGGCCGTATCGGTTGGGAAAACAAATCGACCAATCATTACGGCCCTATTCTACAGTTCCTTCAATCAGAGCGAGGGGGAAGCGAACGGGGTTCGTGTGACCCTGTGTGCCCATGTGAGATGGATCTGGAATCTACAACTGCCTAAAACAGAACATCTTTACCAGATAAATAATTCAGATACCTTTTTTCCGTCAGCAAATAATGAAGAGAAAGGAAAACGAAACAACTGTTGAATCAGAGAGAGGGGTAAGTAACTAACGTCAGTACGAATTAAGTAAAAAAAATTATAATATGAATGTTGAAGAAATCCAGTGTTTTGCACTGCTGGTTGATTAGCCATCAACTGGGTTTTGAATTCAAGTTTCATGTTTTACATGAGCAATGCGGGATTAATTAAAGTATACTATAACAATTTGTGTCACTTATTCGTCCTACTTGCCACAAGCTAGAAGCTTAGCTAAGTAATTGACTACTGGGAAGAGTTTTTCAGCGTGCTCTAACGCTAGCCAGTTTGCTACCCACCCAAGCCGCGTGCTTTATGAAAAGGAAATCATAACGTGCACAGGTTTTGTTAAGTTCTGGATCCACATAATTGAGCTAATTAGTAATGATCTTATAGCTTGTTGTTTAATTGAGAAAGCCCAAAATTGTTAGCCAGCTATAAATGTCCATCTTGTATGTTTCTGACGATGTAGTAAAATCGACAATGTTATGGAATGACATTTAGCTCAGTTATATGCAGGGTTCAACATGGTGTCCCGAGTTAGAAGTGTCCTGTCCGCTGCTTTCACTGCTAGTGACACATTATCCTCCAGAAAGTCATGCACCCCTCCCACTTGGGTGTCTCGCAGAAGGATGAAGACCATGATGAAAACGAGTCCTCTCACAGCGAGGGGGAGGAGGAAGAAGAAGGCCCCAAGGGGACGAAGAGGAGCATGAAGCAGGGCGCCTCTGAGGACGGGGTCATGCGCCCCGTCAAACTGTCCCGGGGCGACCTTTACAAACCACCCACTGCAGAGGAGCTGAACCAGCTGAAGGAGGCGGAGAACTTGTTCCACTGCAGCTTGTTGAAGATGCAGGTCAGTCGGTGAAGGCAACTGGTTGGATACAATGCTCTGTGGGAGACTCGGCCTGCCTTAGTCGCGGTATCAGGCCTTTACATATGGTATTTAGCGCCACATACAGTATGTGTGTTCCCGACTAGAGGCCCAATGGCAATGTAAAGATCATAAAACGTGTACTGGATTGATTCTGATGAAAAAACAGGAGGGTTAAACGCTTTTTCTGTTCCTCACTCGCAGATGGAGGAACTGCTAAAGGAAGTGGCCCTGAGCGAGCGCAGGAAGCGACTGGTGGACTCCTTCGTGCTGAAGGTCACAGAGCTGCTCCACGCCGTACCAGAGACGGATGAGGTGGAGGTCAGCTCAGCCGGCGACGGGGGTTGGGGTGGGAGTGGAGCATACCTGCCAACATTTAGGTTTTAAAATACAGGAGATTGTTCCGGGGGGGACGAAGCTAAGATGGAAAGTGGGGGCGGCACGAAACAAAGAACCACCGCCAGAACCTTTTTCCTTGAAGCTAGCTACTTTTGGGTTGCCATGTTGCATTGAAACAGATGCCGTGCTATTGTGTAGTGTGTGGATTATGTTTAAAAGCAAATCTGGAAATCTCGCTTATGTCAAACAGACAGTCAAGACCAATTGATCCGTTCATAATTAATTTTCATAATAAACTTTGAGGGCTGGGGAAATTACGGGAGTTTCCCTGGGGAAACAACAAAACGGTACACCGGTAGAGTGCTTTAAAATACTGTAGAACCCTGGAAAAACAGGAGAGTTGGCAGGTATGGAGTAGTAGAGGCGGGGTGTTCACGGCTTCTTTTTGGAATGTGTTAAACGTAATGGAAGTGTAATTAATTAGAGCTGTATTTAAGGACGTGCAGTACGCATATTAAAAAGGGTGGTCACTGTGGCTGTGTTCAAAAGCCTGTCTTGAAACCCTCTGTGTCCAGCTGAATGACCAGTCGTGGCTCTCTGAGGATGTGAAGATACCCTTCCTCCTGATGCCCAAGGCTACGAAGGGCAAGTTCCACATGGCGCCCCCTGCCTCCGTCTCCCTGGTTGGCAGCTACCCGCTGGGAACCTGCACTAAACCTCGGGTCTCTGTGGATATGGCTGTCACAATCCCTGCTGTGAGTATGGAGTCACCTTTCGGTTTTTTGAGAACCGGAGAGAGGAAAGTTTGTGAGAAATGAAGAAAGAGAGTGAGAAATGGAGAAAGAGGGAGAGAAATGGAGAAAGAGAGGGAGGGAAATGGAGAAAGAGAGGGAGGGAAATGGAGGAAGATGGTGAGAAATGGAGAAAGAGGGAGAGAAATGGAGAAAGAGAGGGAGGGAAATGGAGGAAGATGGAAAGTGATAAATGGAGCCTGAGAGAGAGCGGGAGAGGGAGAGAAATGGGGGCGGGGCAGAGAGAGATGATTGATTAATGTTGTAGTTAATTTGAATAAAATCTTCAGCTGTTCGAGTCCGGCTGGACAATGCCCGTTTTTATGCTGTCCTCTTCTCTCACGTCTCCAGGGCATCCTACACCCAAAGGACGCCCTTAATCAGAGGTACCCGCGCAAGAGAGCCCTGTACCTGGCCGGGCTGGCCCAGCACCTCTCCTCTTCTCCCGACATCGGAACCATGCGCTACTCCTGTCTCCACGGCAACCGCCTCCGCCCGCTGTTGCAGCTCACGCCCACTGGTACACAATCGGGTGGGCAGGGAAGGGAAGAGGGAGGGACTGAATGGTGTGAAATGTGAAAGGGGAGGTTCACGGTGAAGAGGGGCGGGGACAGAAAGTTTGAGGTGGAGGGATTATTTGATTGACACAGGTCGTAAAGTGTGAGAAAGGCTTTAGATATTAATGAGAATTTCCCAACATGGATTTTGACTACTAGTTGGTTGGGGCTATTATGTTTTCAAATTTTAAATTGCAGCGCAACATGATTTTTTTGTAATTGTATTTCTGCAAATGTACATTATTCTGTTTCACTCCTTTATCTTCTTATAGCTACAGTCTGCATGTAGACCGATATGATATATATAAAATGCATAATGACAACGGTGAGCGAAACCGGAACCTGTGATTTGAAATTTGAATGAAAAGGCACCCTGCTTACATGTTGAAGGGGGCGTTGTCGGTTTGCGGACTCTTGGTTGACGTGTTGAGTCCTCCCTCCAGGCACAGACTCCGGCAGCCTGACGCTGAGGCTTCACGCCTGCCCCCCAGCGGGGGTACTTCAAGCCCAACCGCTTCCACCCGCAGAGGAACAACGTCCGCACCGACTGGTACACGGGCCTCGCTGCCGCAGAACCCGGTGAGAGATGGGGGGTGATATAAAGGCCTGTTACTCACATTGAGGGCCAAGAACTGCTGGTTTTTCACCCTCCCTTTACCTGTGAGTCAGGTGTGAAAACTGTTGGGCTAATCAGTAGCACTAATAGTACAGTTAATTACCTGGGAGAAAAGAAACCGAGAGCCGGATTTGGATTCGAGGGGCAGATTTGAATATCCACAATCTAAAGTTTGTGTCCCAGAGGGCCACAGTTTCATGTGTGTTTCAGCACTTCACTAACAAGGCATTGATTGGCTAAAGAGTCCCCACACCTGCAGACACTGCCACCCTCCTGGACTGGAGTTTGAGATCCCTCTCATAGTATTTCTCCCAGAATGCACCTTTCACAATGCCAAGAAGTTGCCTTGATGACTTAATTTTCCTTAGAGCTTGTGATACACTCTCTGTAAAGCAGGTGACGGTCAGAGCTCACGCAGGAGATGATAAAACTGGTTAAATGGAAAGTCAGGAGGAAGATGTTGGTAAGAAAATGGTGGGAGGGGCAACTGTATGACTGACAGCCTGATGTTTCCACACCAGATGCCAGTGACCCTCCCACTCCCCACTACAACAGCACGCTGCTCGGAGACCTTCTACCCAGGGTGCACCTGCAGTTCCTGTCTGCCGTTAGCGCTCAGTGCGCTGCCTTTGCAGAAGGCGTGGCCCTGCTCAAAGTGTGGCTGAGGCAGAGAGAGCTGGACCAGGTACACGTCTCTATCATCGTCATGCTGGTGTCTTGTGTGTGGACACGTCCATTGGAGGTCGTCTCTTTGTCCTTGTGCGTGATGTAGTGTGCAGGAGAGCACAAATAATACAGGCTTTTTAAACTTTTTTCACTGGAGAATGAGTGCATTGGAGTTTTGTAGTGCTACCAGGCCACTAATTTTAACTTTATTGTATATGGATACGAACCCCACCTCACAATGACCACGTCTCCATTTTAATACAATTTGAAGCCAAGGCTTTTGGTGTGAGGAAGTATGATCGTGATTGTGCACACGTTTGTGTGTTTGTGCAATTGCATTTTTTATTTTCATATTTGTGAGTACACGCGCGAGTGTTCCTTCTGAAGCGGCTCACCCTCCCTGCGCCGCCCTCTATTCCTGTCCAGGGCTCGGGTTGCTTCAGTGGGTTTGTGGGCTCCATGCTGGTGGCCTACCTTCTCACAACCCGCAGAATTAGCAACTCCATGACGGCGTACCAGCTACTGAGGAACTGCCTGCACTTCCTGGGTGAGGAGGGGAGCAGGGAGGCCGGGCAGCTAGGCAACAGTCCTTCATTTCTTTTTTCAGTCCTTCATTCCTTCATTTTTTCAGTCCAAGATATCGTGTGCTTCTTTGTGGCTTTAGAGTGCCTGTCTTGTAAAGACATTCATTGTAAAAATTTGAAAAGCAGGCGAACGGTGTTTTACGATTGTGAAGGTTTACAGGCACATGTTAGTGGTGCCTCACAAGATCGACTTGTACATGTATGTTACAACGGTGCAGATGTTGCATTCCCCCGATGATTCGTTTCAGATATTTAAACTTTTACCCCTCGTTCTTATCCGCAGCCTCGACGGACCTGACTGAAAATGGCATAACCCTGGCGAAGCACCCTGACTCGACCGTGGTGAGTGACACAGCTCTCTCTCTCTCCCTCTCTCCCTCTCGCTCTCTCTCCCTCTCTCTCTTTCTCTCTGATGATTATGAAATCCCTCTCTCTCTCTCTCTCTCTCTCTCTCTCTCTCTCTCTCTCCCCCTCTCCCTTCCACAGCCCTCCTTGTCTGAGTTCCACAGTGCCTTCCAGGTTGTCTTTGTGGACCCCTCTGGACACCTGAACCTGTGTGCGGACATGACAGCCAGCACCTACAAGCAGGTGAGTGGGCTGGGCTGGGCTGGGCTGGGCTGGGCTGGGCTGGGCTGGGCTGGGCTGGGCTGCACCGGGCGGGGCTCGTGCTGCCTGTTTTGGTACAAAGCACTCTCATTGGACGACTCTGTTCCCCCACCCCACCCCATGTGTTCAGGCTCAGCACGAGGCCACACTCTCCCTGCAGTTCTGGGACGATCCCACGCTGGACGGCTTCCAGGCCCTGCTGATGACCCCCAAACCCCTGATTAGGACCTACGACCACCTTTTCCAGTGAGTGTCCTCTGCAGCGCTGCCCTACACTGCCCCCGGAGGATGCTGCATGTACCACAGGTGCTCACTGCTCACACTTCCTGTCTTTTTCTCTCAGGCTGTGTGGCCTGGTGAAGCTCCAGTCCTCCTGTAAGAAGCTTAACCTTCTCAATGAACTCATGGACCACAGTGGGAACTACGTGCTCACTGCGCTTCCTTTTATTCTGTCCCTCCTGCAACGAGGACTTGGAGAAAGGGTCCTCCTTTTGACACACTCCCTGTCCCCTGATCCAGAGGTGAGACCATCAGAAACAAAAGTCGAAGTTGACAGCTGAAGCTCTTGAAGTCTGTCAATATCATTGTCAGTGTCAATAGTGCATCATATGTGTTCCTGTTTTAGAAGCTTTCACATTTGGAATTTTTATGAGTATTAAGACTCTTAAAGGGGCAGTTCACGCAAAAATGAAATTAAGCTTCTATTTATTATTATTTATTTAGCTTTATTTATACAGGGTAGGTTGACTGAGCACACATGCTCTTTTACAGCAACGTCCTGTTAACGCCCTCCCCCCCCAATTAGCCTAACCTCCATGTCTTTGGATTGCGGGAGGAAACCGGAGTACCCGGAGGAAACCCACGCGGTTCTATATACCCGGAGTGCTATCTATCCATCCAGATAGTTTCACTGAGATTTCACTAGTTTTATAGATATCCGCTGCAGCTCACCTTGATATCATCGGTATAACGGACCACAACGGGTCCAAAGTTTGACGCTGAAAGCACCAAAAATTTACATTAGAAAAAATCAACAGCAACTCTTTCCAAATATAATGACATAGTTGGTTACTCCCAAACATCCACATCCACTTGTTGTGTACTGTTTTTTTCTAAACCTACTTTCTACTGAAGAACGCCAACTGTGTATATCCACACAAAGTCTCAACCAAAGCACACCAGTATTCTGGGGTTTATGTCAACGCAGTGCGCCCCAGAATACTGGCATAGCTCAATTAAATTTTTGGGTGAACTGCCCCTTTAAAATATTTATGGGTGTTGAATGTCATAGTGGCCCGTGGACAGTGAACCCCCAAAACACAAGGACCAGCCTCCCCTGTCTTTCGGCCTCCTGCTGAACCCAGAGTTTGCTGCCTCTGTGTTGGAGAGAGGTCCCCCAGCAGACAGCCCTAAGGTAGGCCCCAGACTGCCTGTGTCCCCTTTTGTGTGCCTTGCCTTGCCCTGAGTCTGTTTGTCTACTGCTTCCCTCTCAGCCTTGTGCGTGCGTGCGTGCGTGCGTGCTCTCAGCCCTGTGTACATGTCCCCGTCTCCGCGTGTGTGTGTGCGCATGTCTACACTCAGCCCTGTGTGTGCGTGCGTGCGTGCGTGCTGTGTACATGTCCACGTGTCTGCGTGTGTGTGCGCATGTCTACACTCAGCCCTGTGTGTGTGTGTGTGTGTGTGTGTGCGCGCCCATGTCCCCAGGCTGCGGAGTTCCGGCAGCTTTGGGGTTCTCGTTCTGAGCTGAGGCGGTTCCAGGACGGCTCCATCACCGAGGCCGTGCTGTGGGGGGGCACGTCAGCCTATCAGAAGAGACTGGTCCCCCGCGAGATCATCACCCACCTGCTGCAGCTGTGAGTCCCCGTCCGTCTCTCTCTCTGTCTTGTCCGTCCGCCTGATTGGTTTGTGGTCCAGGATCCGGTTCCGAGAAGAGCAGTTTAGCCTTCTATAGCCACCTAATATTCAGAGAAATTTATCGGGAACTGACTGGAACTAGTAAAATCACCTTTTTGGTGAAATGTTGTTTTGTGTGTGTGTGTGTGTGTGTGTGTGTGTGTGTGTGTGTGTGTGTGTGTGTCTGTGTGTGTGTGTGTGTGTCTGTGTGTGTGTGTGTGTAAAGGCCTTTGTTCCTATTAAGGGAGTGGAAGTTCCACTCTCACACTCATCTCTCCTCGTTTTCTTTCCTTTAGTCATGCCGACATCCCAGAATCCAGCCTGCGTTACACGGGAGGACTGCTCGATGATGTCATCAAAAGGGGACAGGAGGTGAGCGCCATAACGGGGAGTAGTCACGGCAGCGTGGAAGATCAGCGCTGTTCCTGCAGGGGATTAGCATGGGCACGCTAAGGCATCGCCGGCTGGTTCTGTTTCAGGCCTGCAGCACGGGAGAGGAGCCGAGCCTTAAAGTGGTGCAGTCTTACGACGACCTGAGCCGCAAGCTGTGGCAGTTGGAGGGTCTTCCGCTGTCTGTCACCGCCGTGCAGGGCGCACACCCCGCCCTCAGATACACCCAGGTGACCGGCCGCACACCCGCGCAGCCCGCCTCCGCCCGAGGGGCTGCGACGTGACCTCTGACCTCTCGCCCCTCGCCCTACAGGTGTTTCCCCCCGAGCCCGTGAAGCTGGACTACTCGTTCTTCGGGAGAGAGAAGGCGTCCCGTGCGCTGGTCCCACAGGAGGACAAGCCCTGTCCCACGTACATCACCCCCATCAAAGGTACCCCCCCCTCCGTCCCGACACGCAGCCTGACTCACGCACACGTTTTCCTCCCTCGATGGCGTCATCGCTGCGAGCGCGGGCTTGTATTTTCCCTCCGGGCCCTCTCACGTATCTCGTCGTGTTCCCGGGCGACGCAGATCTCCGTCTTTGCGGCCTCGCTTTCATCTGGCTTCACACCCTCCGATTAATCTTCATCCGCTGCTAATCTACATCTGTTCCGTTGGCATGATAATGACTATATCTTTTATACAGCTAACTTTTCATCAGCCCTCAGACTCCCTCAACTAGCCAAAAGAGGAAAAATCTTAACTGTCGATATGACTCAAGCTGTAAAGGGCAAAACCTGTTTTGGTCTGTTCTGCATCTCCAATAATATTTGTCTCTTCATATTTTCTTCTGGTAAGAATTGCCATGGCGATATTAAACTCTGAACATTCTATTTTAGAATCCTCTGGTTCCCTTTGAAACAGACTGGGCCTGTATGACCTACTTTGGCTTGACTTTACATGTGACTGGCGCAGGAGGGAGCTGAGAAATGTGTTTTATTCGTCTCACCTTGAACATCCTGGTCCTTTTTTCTTTGGCTGGGTGGCAATTATGCACAGGCACACCATTATCATTAATGTTATCCAGCTCCCTGGTAGTGTTGGATTATCTTTTCTTTCTGGAAAAATAACAGATAAACTGTCAAATTGTGTGTGTGTTGTGTATTGTGCGTGTGCATGTGTCTGTGTGCTTTGTGGTGTGTGTGTATGCTTGTGTGTGTTTGCGTGTGTTTGTTGCCTGTGCATGTAGAGAACCAGTCTCACCCCACCCTCTGCATGGCTCTTGTGTCGCAGTGATCTGTCACGTGGAGGGCAGTGGAAAGTGGCCTCATGACCGGCTGGCCATCCGTCACATCCAGGCCGCTTTTCACATCCGCCTGGGAGAGCTGCTGAGCAAACAGCACCGCTATACCTGCCAAGCCCGGCCCACACACCTGGACGTCTGCAAGGTAAATCACTTCTCACTTACCCTCATTCTCCCCAATGGCAGAACAGCCGTTGGGGTATGTACTCTCTTGTTGCTGCTATTTCCGTGACTGTGCATGCGTACATGCGTATATGCAGGCGCACGTGTGTGTGCGCACACGTCTGTGCACCCTGCGTGTGTGTGTGAGGATATCAGTGTGTGCTGAGTGTCAGTGTCTCTCTCTCTCTCTCTCTCTGTGTCCAGGATGGACTGGTGTTCCGTGTCCAGGTGGCCTATCACCGCGAGCCCCAGGTCCTGCGTGAGGTCATCACCCCGGAGGGGATGCTGTGTTACCGTGACAACCCGGAGGCCCAGGCGCTCGAGCTGGAGACGGTGCACAGACCTTACCTCACCAGCACACTGCACGGGTACGGCCCCCCCCTGTCTCCCGAGCGCAGTGTGCGTGTCCCGACCTCCGACCTCTGACCTCTGACCCTCACTGTGTGTCGTCCTGGCAGGCTCCAGCAGCAGCACCCGTCCTTCGGAGGCGCGTGCCGGCTCGCCAAGCGCTGGCTGGCCGCCCAGCTCTTCAGCGGGGACGTGAGCCAGGATGCGGCCGATCTCCTGGTGGCCTCGCTGTTCCTGCAGGCTGCTCCCTTCACTCCTCCTGGGTAATTCCGCACTGAACTCCATTTCCCATCATGCTGGGTGTGTGCCAGCCCCAGCCCGCCTGCTGACTATCTCCCCCTCTGCAGCTCCCCACAGGTGGGCCTCCTGCGATTCCTCCACCTGCTCTCCACCTTCGACTGGAAGAACAGCCCCCTAGTGGTCAACCTCAACGGCCAACTCACAGGTGACCGCTCGCCTCGCTCATGGCTACTGCTCTAGCCCTAGGCTACGGAACGGATTTGCAAGTGCACACATTCATGCAGGCCAGGGATACTCAGACCTGGCCCTCAAGGTCAGTAGTACTGCTGGTTTTCATTCTTCCCTTCTAATCAGGACTGATTTAAACCTGGAACACCAGGTGAGGTAAATCTCTGGCCAGTCAGTCAATCATGAATCAATCAATTGACTATGGGGTTGAAAATAAAACCAGCGGTACTGGTTTGGGTGTTCCTGACGTAGGCTCACATCTCCTTTGTGCGTGCGTGCGTACGTGCGTGCGTGCGCATGTAATTTTTTACATTTCTGTTTCTCAATCTCGTGCCCTCCACAGTTGCTGACTACATTGAGATTAAAAATGATTTCACCGCATCAAGGGAAACCCTGCCGGTGATGTTCATCGCCACTCCTAAAGATAAGAAACTCTCCATCTGGACCAAGGATGGCCCGTCTGTGCAGGTTAGCATTTCAGCGCATAGCTTCTCTCGGCCAACCCATATTCACCCAGTAGCGATTCAAGTTTGAACTCAACAGCAATTGCGTAAGCTCAACGATAAATACAGAATTCTAGTTCTGTTTACTTGGGCTCTCATTTTACTCGCTGGCTCTGCTTCCAGACTGAAAAGCTGCGTTTCCTCTGCATAGCTGATTTACGTTCTCTTCCTGCAGATGCTACAGCGCCTCAGTGTGGTGGCCGCAGAGAGCCTGCGGGTCCTGGAAGAGCAGCTGGTGGACCCCAGCCAGCCGCAGGACATCCGGGTCAGTACAACAGTACAAACTGTCCCACACGCTAGTCCTGTACACTCAAGACTCGCAGCTCCAGTGGTGGTGCGCGCGTGCGTGTGTGTGTGTGTGCGCGCGTATGTGTGTGCTGCAGTAGTCTCCATTTGCCACCTTGTAATGCTCTGTGTGTAATGCTGTGTGCAGTGGTTGCGCTAGAATAATTCATAATCTGTCAATGTGATCGACGGGGTGGAAAAAAATCTGTCACTGTCAATGTGTGTTTGTACAAGCGGTGTGTGTATATGCTCTGTGTGTATGTGTGTGTGTGTGTACATGCTCTGTGTGTGTGTGTGTGTGTGTGTGTGTGTGTGTGTGTGTTTACATGCTCTGTGTGTCTGTGTTTGTTCGTGTTTTGTGTGTGTTTGTACATGCTGTGTGTGTGTTTGTACGTGCTCTGTGTGTGTGTGTCTGTGTTTGTACGTGCCCTGTGTGTGTGTGTTTGTACGTGCTCTGTGTGTGTTTGTACGTGCTGTGTGTGGGTGGACAAGGGAACCTTGCAGGTCTGTAATCTTTTACTGATGTTATCCCCCTATCCCCCCCCCCCCCCCCCCCCCCCCACACTTCCTGTTCCTGGTATGCAAATAGGTTGCTCTGCGGCCCCCCCTGGATGTGTACGACGTCCTGATCCACCTCAATCCCAAGCAGGTGCCCCTGCTGTCCCAGGCAGTGGACCCGCCCCACACCACCTTCAGCCGGGGCATCGCGCCTGGCAGCGTGGCCAGCGCCGGAGGAGCCCTCCCCGTCATCGACTACGACCCCGTCAGCCGCTACCTGGCCGAGCTCAGAGTGAGTGATTGATGAGTTTTTGTGTTCCGCAGCGGGGAATCCGCACTGTCACCAGCAGCGTGTCTGTGTTTATGTGTGTGTGCGTGCATGCATATGTGTGTGTGTGCGTCAGTGTCTCTATCCCTGTACGAAACATGGTGTCCACACGCCCTGCTGGAGGTTTGTTCGATGATGTTCGTTTTGACCGGTGTGAACATTGGTTGGAACTAATGTTTCTGTCTTCTTGGAAGATCAGCGGAGGTTTTCGGAGAATGCTGAAATGATTTAGCATGATAGCGTGGTAGCGTGATACATCTAATGCCTCCATAATCCTCCAGCAGTGAGGAGCCTTAAAGGAGAACGGCCTGTTTGTACCTAAATTAAATCCACATGCAGGGAGTTCTGTCTGCATGTCTGTCCATCCCGCCTCACTGCCTGAGCTGAGCGTGCGTTTCAGCTGGATTCAGAACAAAGTGCTTCACTGTGCTGTTCCATCGATGCGATTCGTCGCCTCATAAATCCTCAGTAAGGGCTGCTGGCGTCGATCACAATTTTTCCCTGCCAATGTTGTAGAGCAGAAGCATTTCTGTGAAACAAAAATTGCCATTTTTCTGATGCTACCGGATGCAGTGGCTGCTCATTGGCTGGTGTTCCCCATTGCCCGTAGGTGTGAGTGTGATTGGTGTGTGTACCCTGTGATCGATTGGCGACCTGTCCAGTGGGTATTCCTGTGCATTCTTGGTTCAGTTGAGCGTCCCTCTCACCGCACCCTCCCTTAGATGGCATCTACTACTGTATTCTTTTTATGGAGTTTCCTCCTAAATGAGATGAGTGATATAATGGAATTTTTTCCATCTTGGACCAGTTGTAGACTGTAATTCTCTGGTAATTTCTCTGTAACTCAGACTCAAGTTGGAACATGAGGCGATATCTAGATATAATAGACGTATCTATAATCCATTTTGCTAAATGAAGCATACTATATCAATATAAAATCTGCCATGCCTGTACTTGCAAATGAAGTATGAAGACGAGCTCCAAGCCAACAGTAATGATGATAGCTAAATGTCCCAGCCTGCGAGCTGGCTTGCTCATGCGTCTGGCTCGACTAAAATAAGCGCAAAGCAAGGAGTGAGCTGGTGTATTACTTTATCTATCAGCGCTAACGTGCTAGTGAGCCGAATTATAGCCAGTTTAAGTGCTAACGACAATCATACTGACAAAGATCGAAAAAAAAAAGGGGGGGGGGGGGGGGGAGTGTATAACGCTAAATAATGATTATAAGGTATTTAAATATCTACTTTTATTTCGCTTTAGAAGTTTTTGTCTTCTCCTGTTAAAATCTCATGTTCATACTGTACTTATTGTTCAGACTGTACTTGGTCCTACTCTACCAGGTCATGAAGGCTGTGAGTTTGTTCCTTGGGTTTGTTTAACGCTGCTTGTCCGTAGGGTTATTGCGGGGCATACGTTCACAAAGGCGTTTGATGTTTGTGCCTCTCACAGGATGTTTTTGGAGACCTGGCGCTGTTCTTCTGCGATCCGTACGGAGGGACGGTGATTGCAGTTCTCTGGAAACCACAAGCCTTCAGCCCACTCGCTTTTAAGGTAAGAGCTGGGCCTGTTTGGACAGAAGTGCACTGTTTTGAAATGAGGAAGCGGTAAACCTGGCTTCTTAGGACCACATTTAATTGCTATTATGTTATCACGCTATGAACAACTGCATGCATTCCTCACCTAAGGGCTGTAGCCAGGCACTTAGCCAAATTGCCATATTGGGGGGGAAAAAAAGCTGTCAAGGCAGGAGACCGTTATTTAAATACAACGTACAGGGTGTGTGTAGCACGTTAACGACTATTTTGGTCACCGTAAATAAAAAAAGGCTGCTTTCTATTTATTTTTGCTTGGTCTATTTGGTCACTCTGACATTAGAGTCCTGCGGATGAGGCTCTGTCATTGTCTTTTTACCGAGGACCTCTTGATTGACAGGCTGGATGACTCATGCATTTGCCAACGTCGCCATCCAAGAGCTCCGAGTTTTGAAAGTGCTATTATATTGGAAAGGTGCTTTATTTCCTCTTTGTGTATGCTATTCACCAACCTCCTGTGCTTTTCCATCGCTATGCACATAAGGGAAATCCAATATTTGGGAATTCATTGACGTTGGCCTATTTACCTAATAACCAAATAACTATTTCCGTAGCAGGGCAAAAAATTATATTATTATTATTGATTAACTTTCCATTCTTCTTCTGAGAATAAGGTCCTTGAAAACTTTGCATTCGAAATGCAGTTCAAAGTCCTGTTTAATTAAGATACCATGTGCTTTATTGGAAAAAGGGGATCAGTGCATTTATGTGAAGTTATGCGTACAATAAATAATAAAACTGTAAAAATGAAGGTTTTCCTCCTCTGACCCTTCCTCATAAAGACCTCGCAGATGTGCGCTCGACGGGTGGAGGGTAACAGGAGAGGAGGCTCATACTGTCCCAAATGTGGAGGCCATCTTAGAGGACTTCCGCATCTTGGGGGAGGGGCTTGTTAAAAAGGTGGAGCCCAGGACTGAGAGATGGGTGGTGTGAGGACGCAGCCCACGATGACCTATGACCCTTAACCAGAAGAAACTGCTCACTTTGTGCTTTGACTGACTTCCCCCCCCCCAAGGATTTTTTGTCTGGATTTTGTGTGTCATGATCTCTGTGATTTAGCATATAGATGAATGTGAAAGGACCCATTCACCCCAACACAATCCCAGTGCAGTTGTGGATCAGTGCAGTTTGTAAAAAAATAAAATTAACTACCATGACAAAAAAACTTCCTGTTGGTGTGGAATCAAATATGTATTAGTCTAAGTCTCAATCTTTAATATTTAATAATTGTCCATTTAAAGTGTCTGGATCTAGTCTAAGTGGAGGAATTTATTTCGGAGTCAACATTTTGAAAGATGTGTGAAACAAATTTGATCTTGTATTTGGTTGTGGTAAGAACCTTGCCTCATGCGACTCAATTGCTGTGGTACCCCTCTGCCGCTAGTCCACTGAAGCACGCTGCACACGGTCTCATAGTACCCTGTTATCTTCTAGAACCATGTCCTTAAGACGGTAAGCGAGTGGCACTGCAGCTAAGTACCTGTGTTTGATCGCAACTTTGGTTGCTGTCTGCTAGCGGCTATCGTAACCAGCTGTGCAGGTGTGAAGCGGGGTGACGGGTTATTTGCATACACAGGAACTTGATTCACACCTATGATGTCACGAATGAGACGCATGCAAAAAGAACTTCCTGTAAGTTTAAAGCACCTGCACATCAGTCTGGTGTTGCAATTATAGGGCAAAATTGAGTTTCCGTGTCCTACAAGCAATGAAATCATAGTTGATATTGATTTAGGCCTCGATATCACTGCTGATGGGAGAACAGAAAGTTAGGCTTTGTTTTGCCAGGTCAGTAGTGTGTAATGTCTTCTGATTGGTGAAAGTGCAGGCGCAGACACATAGACATAGGCGTAGCATTTAAAACATTTAAAAGCCAATTTTGGGTGCCACGGGAACTTGTCCCAGCCGTTGTTTGCGGATGATTACGCCATTGCGGTTGCTCATTGAACGCGTTTATTTTATGCCCTGCGGAACTGCCGTTTCGCAGTCTTTAAATTATGGGCTCTTCGTGATTTATAAAAATGACATATTTCCACCTTCTTTAGAGAGATCTTTTATCTTCATGGATTACCCATAATGCTTTGACTGGGTTTTTGTAGTGCGCCCACTTCCTTCGTGTTGCACAAGGCGGCACGACCGCTTCTGAGCCATGAACTGGTGGTCACCGCGTATCCACAAGCCGAGGGAATGCGACTCTTGGGTCTGAGGGAAGCCAGAATTTATGCTTATTCTGGTCTTGATTGGAGTGAATCTATTGTGAGCATGACTTCCATGTGATTAGAGTTTTAAAAAATCCTTGATATTCGCACAAGCTTGCAGTGTCCAACTGTCAATATATAATAGCCAGCAGATGTCACCGTTCTGATCAGTCATGTTGCGTTGCCTATCGGGATTTGTTAACGGTAAATGTAGAAACTCCATTTAAATACATTTGCCCTGTAATCTGGTTAAAGATTTAAGTAATCCACAATGGTAACAGATGGGATGGGAAATGTATTTAAAATTATTTAAAAGTATTAATACCTGCGCATGTGGGAAACTTTGTGTGGCATAAGACGAAGGGAGTGAATAGTTATACTGCCCCTCCTAGGCCTGGAACGATGGCTGCAAGTGAATGAATCATCCTAACATCTCTGCTATGACTTCTACTTGAAGGTGTGTAGTGTTTGTTTGAACAGAGGATGAAAATTAGATTTATATGTATAATTTTAAAACAAGAACAATGTATTGATCACACAAGTGCAAACAAAACTAGATGCAGGGTTTCAGTAGTCTTAGAGAGTTTGCATGTGATTGCACTATGATGACCATGCATTGCATGGTAAAGGTGACCTGGGTGTAAGTACTGTAAGGGTTAATTTAGTTGGCAAGCTATAGTAGGATAAGTAGGGTAAATCAGGTAAAGGTTTATTACTATTATTATTATTATTACTATTATTGCTGCTGTTAGTAGTAGTATATTGTACTATTGATTACATTACATTACATTATAGGCATTTTAGCAGACGCTCTTATCCAGAGCGACTTACACAACTTCTTATTACATTTATCCATTTATACAGCTGGATATGTTGATGTACTATTATTGCAGAATTGATGTATTGTTCTTCATTATTCTCTGAAATAATAATGCCTTGCATTTGTGGTGGTAGAGGCGAGTTTCCCCCTCATCATTGTAAAGCGCTTTGAGTCACCGGTTGGTGAGAAAGGTGCTATATAAATGCAAGGAATTATTATTATTATTATTATTATAACCTAATGAAGATTAATATAGGAGGCAGAAAATGGAAAGACGGATCATCCAATTCTATCTAACAGAATGATAATATTGTATTCTCTGTTTGGTTAGCTCTGTGTTGCATATTACTAGCTGCATGGCTGATAATTACCACAGCAGTTTTAGCCATTTTGGAGCCCACTACCTCTGGTTAAATACCCCTTCTCTGATTCAGAGAGTTCTTTAAGAATAACATCATGTAGTGGGAGGGAAATCGGGACTAACCTTGTAGCTTAAAATAGCAGGATTACTAGAAGTTACATAATAAATCCTCATGAAATATTCAAATGTTTTCACACCCTTGTAGCATGCATATGATTTACAACTTTTACATCAATGGAAAAACGTATCAAGTGCATACGCTACAATCATCAAGCTACCCCCCCCCCCCCCCCCCCTCACATTCAAAATGCTTTATTGGCATGAAATACATTCATAAATATTGCCAAAGTGTACATACAGAAATGTAGAAAGACACTAGAACATGAATGTAATTTAAATAAATAATACAATGACTTTGCTAGTTAATTAGAATGAATGACACAGCTGACTGGCTGCGACAGCACTTCATGATATCAGTTGCTAAATATACATTTCATACAAAGGTATGCTAATTTGCAATTGGAAATCCTGTTTTATAGATGTATGATGCCTGTCTGTTGTGATATTATTGCACTATTAGCACTACCCTATTGTTAGCACTATTATAAGAGAAGAATAAGAAGAAAGATGCTGAGAAAGAAGAGCACTTTGCATGTTCCACATGCAAACTAATAAGAAAAAATATTCTGAGAAAGGACAGTTCTTTGCATGTTCCACATTGGTTTCCCTTGCAAACCATCCATCCATCCATTTTCTAACCGCTTGATCCAAATCAGGGTCGCGGTGGCAAGAGGGCAAGCAGAGTGACCCAGACGTCCCTCACCCCAGAAACTTCCTCCAACTCCTCCGGGTGGATCCCTAGGCGATCCCAGGCCAGCTGGGAGATATAATCCCTCCAGTCCTGGGTCTA
>CM056376.1:38544941-38547441 GCA_029718625.1 Synaphobranchus kaupii
AATAGCATTTAAAACTCTCTGAAATTATTGTAAAAAACCTACTCAATTTTTCAGGCTGTTGCTTTTTTCCCCTCATGTAAAATCCACAAGTAAATCAGCTTGCATTTAAAATTACAAAAATAAAAGGCGGACAAAAAACTTTTTTCCGCCCATGTACAGTATAAAGAAGAATATAAACATTACAAACGTATAAGAAATGTCCGTTTGTTAATAATCACTTTTCAAAGAAATGGAGTGTTTATCTCAGCAGAGACCGAGCGTGATTCAGAGGGGGTGTCATAATGTGGTGCCCTGCGTGTACGCAGCTAACAGAAACGGCATTTTTATCACCGCATCCTGCTTCTCCTCTAGTTTGAGATCCCAGGCGTACGGCCCTGTGACTCGGGTTTCTGTTTGAACGGCGGGGCTTTAAAAATATGCTTGCTGGAGGGGGGGGGGGGGGGGGTGGGTCACACAAGAATAACACAAATCTGGGGACTGGAAGGGTCACAGCCGGCAGTAGCCGGAGGGGGGGGGAAAGCCATCTTATTTTATTTTCAATTTAAAACAGATTAAGTTGCTGGTGAACATTAGTACATTGATAATTTCCTCTGAATTAAAAAAAGACACATTGACCCTAATTAGAACCATTTTTACCGGAACTGTCAATTATCCTGTGTCAGAGTGGCTAATTCAGAGCAGAAATCTCTTAATTAGACACATCTCTGATTTCGGCTCTAGCCAAGAGGAAGGCGAGCGTCTCTGCATTCGCTTATCAAACACTTCACGAGGTCTGCCTATTCAAATGTGGCTCTAATAAATTTATATTTACTGCCTATATTGAGGACATTTAAATTATGGTGTACAATAAACCTGGCACACACATTTCAAAACCTCTTTCAGGGAATGTAAAAGCAATATAGTAAGCAATTTTCCAAAGTGGATTACAAATTTCACATCGAGGTTTTATAGCACATTATGATAACTTAACCACATCTAAATGTTCTGCATAAAGAGGAAATATGCACTGCTTAATATGCTATTTTTCATATTTAAGAAGCATTTTACAAACGCTGCCAAGGAACGGAGCTCGGTGGTTTGTATTGTCGGGAGTCAATAAGCTTTATGAGGTTGATTTTAATTATCGAAAGACATGGCGGTCCTTCCGCGTAAATCTTGTTTATGCATCAATGCGAGCCCGCGTGCATATGAAACATGCTGCTGGGCTTGTCTGCATCTTACGGGGCGGGACTGGTCAAGAAAACCTCGGATTAAAAAAAAAGAAAAGTCAAGAAGACCCCTGAATTGAAACAAAATATCCCAACTTCCTGGGACCAAAACAACATCAAAAAGAGCAACAACAGCAAACAGGAGGTTTGCAGAGATCCCAGTTTTGTCTAGCCACCCTCTGTGTTGGTACAGCGTGAGCTGTGAGATTAGTTTGGGTTATAGATGAAAGGACTTGAATCTGTCGCACAAGTGTAAATCACAGCGGTGGAGGCTAACAGGAGGACAGCCTAAGTCTGGGTCTGAAGTACTGAAAAAAGCATTGCCATATATTTACTGCTTTCAGATGTTGCTATATATACAGTGTATATATGTGCTGTTGTGAAATACATTTCTGATTATATTTTTAGAAATGTGCGCATATTCTCACAGCACGCTGCTATATGTGCCTTTTCCACAAGGGTAGTTCTCCCTGAAAAAGCATGACTCCCCATACCGCTGTCAGGGTAGAGCAGGCCATGCTAAAACAACGGGGAGCGGGGATGTCACTTTGAAAGGACGACCTTGTTGGCGCTGGAGATTTGTCTGGGAGTAGCTGTAATTTAGGAAGTGGTGATGGCAGGATCAGGTAGGAGAGAGAGAGAGAGAGAGAGAGGAGAGCGAGAGAGAGAGAGAGAGAGAAAGAGCTGTTGTGGAATTACACGTCCACCTCCGCTCTACCCATCACCGCACTTTCCTTTTTTTTCTCTCCATGCCGAGAGATTTATCGGGAAATTCTTTTAAAAAAATAGTTGGGATTATGTTTTCTCTGAGAATAGTCATCTATTAAAGGTCAGATCAATTGTGTACTAAGCATGTTTTATAAGCAATCAATAAAAAGCTTGTTTTAAATAATAACATTTTATGGATCACCTAAAGACGTAACCATAGCAGAGGGAAAATTCAATGCGCCGAGAATTCAAATACTCAAAACCAATACTGTTCGGTTAATGAAGCAATGGCATTTGCTCAGAGTGCAATGCAGGCTGTCTCTGCCACACAAGTCTGCACGTAATTATTCACATACCGTACGACGCACTGGTGATGTGAATTTCCTGGGGAAATAATAAAAAATAAAAAAACCATCCAATCCTCGAGGCTTGATGACTGCAATGTGGTTCAAAATGTTTCAATTGTGAAGGAGCCCTGATTTCTAAGTGGGAAAGTTACGCTTTTGAGTGCCCTTTTGTGAGGATTTAAGTGCCCAACCAGGAACAGATGTGATCAAACCCATTATGGCGTGGGTGTAAAATGT
>CM056376.1:38552441-38582441 GCA_029718625.1 Synaphobranchus kaupii
TAGTGCCACAGCTGATACAGGGTGACCTTCGACCCCTGTGCGAATGGAATTGCTTCAGAAACTTTCGGAAGGCGGTCTGACTTGGGGAACAATAGCGTTATCTTTCGAATGGGAGCCGTTCGGCGATGGGTGTTGTTGTCGCGGGGCGTCGCGGCCGCGCCTCGCGCCTGATTAAGCGGCGAGGCTTTGATCAGGCGGCTCCGGTCGCCGCGGACCCCAGGGCCCGCCCGCCTCCTTTTCCCGTCAGGCGGAACTGAGAAACAATCAATCATGTCGGTGGGCAAGAACGCGTGGCAGAGACACGCCACTGTACGCCAAATGACACTCTCACCAGCCAAGAGACGAGGGCAGAAGGAGAGAGAGAGAGAGAGACAAAGAGAGGAAGAGAAAGAGAAAAAGGGAACGAGAGACAGAAAGAGAGAAGAGATAAAGGGGAGACGGAGAGAGCGAGAGAGGACGACGGAGAGCGAGGGAGACAGAGAGAGATATATAGAGTAGAGAGAAAAGAGTGCGCGCGCGCGAGAGAGAGAGGGAGATAGAGTGAAATGGAGGGACAGAGAGAAAGTGAGTGTTCGGTGGCTGAATAAGACAGCGAGGGCTGGGGCTCTATGAATATGCAATGACTCTCGTTAGCAACCAAAGCAGGGGAGAAGACTGTGACAGGCAAGGCCACGTCAACCGCTATAATAATTTATGTCAAGTAACCCCAACCCCAGCCATAGTAGCATGAGCCACCTACTCAGCAGCTTTCTTTAGTGCCCCCACAAAGCCCCGTCTTCCTTGTCACATCATAAAAAAAATAAAAAACGGAACTTTTTTTTTCCGGTCGGGTTTCAAATGTTCTGGAGTTTCAGCGCTACCGCGCTGCAAGGGAATGGGTACGGAGGGGATTTAAAGAGATCTCCTCTTAAAGCCCTCTTCCGAAAGGGCTCCGTAACAACGCCGTTCTTTAAAGATCTCAGCAGAGACAAATAAAAAAAAGAAAAGAGGACAGGCCGCTCTTCTCAGATAAAAGCCCTTATCTGGCAAAGAAGGGGGACATGCAACGGGCCGATTCACGGAACACAAAACCGCAAGAAGCAGAATCCCGGCTATTAAAGAGGATTTCCACAAGTCCGCAAGGAGCACAAGAGTTAAAACAGACAAACAGCAGATCCCATAAACGTGATTTATATCATTTAAAAAGATGTGCATTCTTGGCAAACTATGAAGGATATTGAGTCCTCAAAGAGACATAGGGACCCATGCCTACTCATAACCATTTTAATGTACAATGGAAAAAGGGGGGGTTTGGGGGGGTTTCCGTTGACATTCTTGGCGGCGCTTGTACTGGAAAAATGCTTGGCTCACCTCTTGCCCCATTCCCCAGGAATACACTTTCCCATCATCTGAAAAAGAGGGAGAGAGAAACAAAAAATAAACAGAAAGAAAAAACACACACATACACACACGCACACGCACATGCACACACGCACGCACACACGCACTCGCGTGCACACAAGATCACACACAAACATAAAATTGTTGCGAATTCATTGTATCTCTCAAACACACATAAAAAGGGGTTAGAAAAGGGTTATAGAAAATTCACCGTTTGGTGAATTAGCTTAATCTCACTCTGAAAAAATGAGAAAAATCAATCCTTTAATTGAAGTAAATTTATTATGAGAAAAAAAAAATCTCATCAAGAAATAATTATTTTTAACAAAACCACGTGTGCCACAATTATCGGCACCCCTGCATTTACATATAGAATAAAGTAATAATTTTTTTATATTTGGTCGCATATCCATTGCATGCCATGACTTCCTGATGTTTGTGACCCAACAACATCAAAAGATTCTTGATATCTTATTTTCTGGTACTCTTACAAGCGATACTATAACATATGCATTTGAATGGATCTCTATGGGAATTTGGGGGTGGGACTAGATTTAGCTGTAAATTATGCTGGAACAGTATGGAATACATGGTTGGTAAAATGGCTGTAAGTCATCAAGGGTCTGAGGTATCAAACGAGCCTCAAACCATCACTCTGCTACCAGATATGCAGTAGATCTGGATGGATCACTTTAAGGGTTGTTTCTCCTGACAAATTTTCCTATTGAACTAAGTCAGGAGAAGAAACCCTTCAAGTTTCCAAATATAAAAAATGATTACTTTATTCTATATATAAATGCAGGGGTGCCAATAATTGTGGCACACATGGTTTTGTTAAAAATAATAATTTCTTGATGAGGGATTTTTTTTCTTATAATAAATTTATTTCAATTAAAAGTAGGATTTTTCTCATTTTTTCAGTGTGAGATTAAGCTAATTCACCAAACGGTTAATTTTTTATAACCCTTTTTACTCATCTTTACCAGTGGTGCCAATAATAGTGGAGGGCACGGTACATACATGCACATACGCACAAACACACACTTGTGCATACTTGCAGAAAACGCGATTGCACAGGCATCTTTGCGAATGTATTGCTTCTCACGTAAGCGCGCACACGTGTCCCGCACTTGCCCCGCACACGCACAAAACACGCGTGTACTTCAAGTGAAGTATCAAACGCGAGCTTTGCTGAGGAAGAAATGCTGCCCTGACAATAGCGGCAAAAGCATCATACATCAAACACTTGTTACCTCTCAGGGTCACATGACCACAAACAAGTCAGTGATAAAAATCTCCAGGAAGATGAAACCAATTTGGCTTGCTTTAAAGACCATCAATCACCTCTGGTAAGCGCTCATATTATTAGTTCAAGTAAAGCTGCACTCTGCCATTTTATGGACATCATAAAGGAAGAAATGAGAGGAGGTGAATGAAAAGGCTTCTTAAGCCCTTTAACTACCAGAGGAATATATTTCTTTGGGAAACATGGCGGCGTGGGGTGGGCAGGTCAAATGATGTAATGGACAGAGGAGCCAGTCAAAAGGCCAGACACACCAACACCCGCCCCCACTACCCACTCCCCCCTCCCTGATTCCGTCACCATAGGAGACCAAACACAAGCATGTGCAAATGCACATATTCACATTCTCACACACACAAACACATGTACACGCAAGGTTTTCACGGTTCATATGAACCTCATGAACCAGTTTGACCATTTAAAGACACTGTCAGCCAAATAAATACATTTCTTCAACATGTTTCAAAATGTAAATGAGAGCAGTTTTGCACGTAACAATGTGCACATATTAAAATATATATTAGTATATATTAATATATATGAGGTAACTATGATACAAGTAATATAAGTTCAGGGCATTCTAAAAATCACCAGCCATTTGCAACATTTTACCAGCCACATTACCTTTTACAATATAACACAACCTGGCTGGTTACCTGCCAAATTGGCTGCTAGAGTATAAAATCTTACCAGTGACAATCAAAATTTTACCAGCATTTGGATGGTAGAGGGTGTCATTTCACATCCTGTAAGTGTAATTTGGACTTCTACAAGCCAGCCACAATAAAGTGAACTGTGCTCATGAACGCTATCATATTGGAATGTTTTGCTACTTGAATTCACTTTTGTTAAGTCTTGCTAATTCAAAGCGCTATACCTGGCCTTTACAGCATAACCCAATCTTCCTTCCTCCATGGTTTCAGGCACAAATTGTGGCACTTAGCTCATTATCACCATCAGCATGAAAAGGGGTGTGTGTCAGGTTTTAGTCTGTGAGACTGTGACCACATGGGAGCTTGTATACAGCGTGTAGCTAATGGCTTCCATCTTTGTCTGACAACTCAACCTTTAATTACGCTCTTTTCTTGCAGTGTCAGGTTGCATTTCGCACAGCCCGCAAGAGCGAGCGTTCCCGTTTCCGCCAAATAGAGAGTTTAACCTGTCCGTCCCTGTTAATGAGCGCTTTGCATGTACTGTACTTTGTCAAAAGCTGTCATGTGAAAAGGCCGGATTGAATTTTTTTTCAGCAGGGAGGCTTCTCTCAGCTGAGCGGCAGCGAGAGCGGGCTATCCCGGCCGGCTCGCCTCTTCGCTAACGACCGAGCGTGTTGCACCAGAGGCCCTGAGGAGCAGACAGGAGCGTCTAGTTTAAGCAGGACTCCACCTCGGTGTCTCTGTGCGAGCCAACATTTCAATCGGGAGAGTCTAATATGAGCGCTGAGACCCAGCTCTTCGGCTGCAGTAGTCCCAACGCAGGTTAAGGATTTATTTTTAATTCAGCAGCTGGATGGGGGATGACCCGTCCACCAGAGCTCGGATGCACGGCGCCACAATTGTGAGTACATGCACATGATGTGTCAGCAATTTTTTTTACTAAATTAAAACAAAGGTTTACATACCTGGGAAAGTTTTTAAGCAGGTTCGTATAAACCTGCTTAATTTTTGACAAAGAAAGTTGTAAGTAACAAGCCTTTCATACTTCATAATGATGCGCAAGGAATGAAAGCGAACGGAAAATCCCTGACAGCACCAGGAAGAGTTTTCGGCTTGCGCTCTCTGGCTCTACCCCATTACTGACACCCACTCCAGAGTCAGCTGTGATGTACGGTGGCTCCGGCGTTGCGGGCTTTTCAGGCACCGACATCTAAGTGAGGCCCCGGGAGGAAGGCACAAGGGAGGGGGGGGGTCGACCCTGGGTCCAAGGTCAGGCAGTTGTTTGGCCCTGGGGAGACAGAGCAGGCATTCTCCCCTGCTTCTTAATGCTGGTTGGGAAGGGAGGAGGTGGGGGGGGGGGGGGGGGCGCTAAACTCTGTCCCTCAGAGCAAATAGCTGGGCCTTTGTGAACTTAATTCAGGAACAGGAAAAAGTCCTGCCTCAGCAACTCGCAGCTTCCTGGTTAAAAGCTCCCCTGCAAGAGCCCGTCCGGCTTGTTCTTGCTTTTCTGTGGGGAACAACTTTGATTTGTTGCTGCCCAAGCAAGCAGGGTGGCAATTTCAGTCTTGGGGGGGGTGGGTTGGAGTAATTCACCGTGCGCCGCTCTTTCCGCACAGCGGCCGGCGGCAGGCGGTCGGCTTGTTAGGCCTAATGCAGGCGCTTGGAACCGTGAAAAGGCCCGTGATGCTTAAGGCAGCCCAGGAATGTCAAAAGGTTCACATTTCACATGCAGATGTGACCCCCACCCCTTGACCTTTCATGGGAAGGTGTGTTTTTAACCCAGAGAAGGAAGATGGAAGGTGGGGGTGTTTTCATCGGGGGGGGGGGGGGTTGTAGGGCAAATACAACAACAGCTCCTTTTTTTGGAGGTCAGCTTTGCCTTCCTCGACTCCTGAAGAAAAATCCAGCTGATGCAAGCCCCCACTTTTCGGCAGAAACGGCCAAAAAATATATACAGGTGCGCGGTGGCCCTTTTGACCCGAGGGGAGGAAAACAGCGGGGCCTTGCGGCGGTGGCTCAGCTGGAGTGCAGCGTGCGGAACGTCGTTATATCGCTGAAATACCGCGCGGGCCGAGGCCACGACGGGGTCAAGGGCGCGGCCGAGGCCTTATTTTACGCGTTAAAGCTTTCTCGCAACGTTCGGCTTATATACATCAGAATTTCAGAGAGATTGACTTGTAATTCAGAGCAGTCACACTTGCATGGGCACGTAATGGGTGACGTAGGCTTCTGTACAAGGGTGAATGTCAAGGAGGGAGTCAAGGTCTTTCTCTATTCAAGGTGCTGATTGTTCACAGCGATCGACCAATGAGCAGGAAATAAAGAAGGCATAACACGTACCCTTACATTTGTAATGGTCGTGAACTTACCACGTCCTTCATTTGATAGTTTTTAATTGCTGATTAAACTTGAACGAGGCTCACCCATTAGCCACTGATTGCTGTTCACTTCACTCTTCCCTTTATTCGCTCTTTTTAAACAGCTCATTTCAATTTAAAAATCAATCTCTGATTCCTTTGTAACTATCAAAATGATCACATGCAAAGCCAATCTCGGTGTTTTAAGAGAAATTATATTATGGGCAATCGCAAAGGTCTCATAACGCAATCATACTGAACAAAAATGAAAGAAGGAATCTGCTGCAGAGGACTGATTTTTATTGAAACTGGCGCTGTCTGATAATATTTGAAAAAACAAAAATAAAAGTTTTTTTTTGCCTTCTCCATATTGTAGCTCAGCATTACCCCTGGTTCCTATCTCCCTCTTATCTGTCCTTAGTACAACCTCCTAGGCCTTTGGCAATAACAGACCTGTTTTGAGCAAGTGTAAAAAAAAAAATAAAATAAAAACCTTTTGAAAAATCGTGATCGCAGCAATGATAGTTTCAGTGGCTTTAAAGTGTGAGTTCCTGGTCTGACCCGGGAAGGATGGGGGTTAAATCTAAAGCGTACCAAAAGACTTTTTAAAAAATGGTGCCTGCTGCCTCTCTACTCTGCAGTCAACCATTAAGACAGATGGATTGTGGGTAATGGCCCCCCAACAGTAAGGTATCCTGTCCACAGGGGGTGGAAATGTACTCTTGCTGCGTCATGCCACAGAAATTGGGATAAGCTTGGACCATATGAGCCTCCCAAGCTCAGGTTAGGCCTTCCCTTGCTTACAGTCGGACAGAAAAACTATTAAGATAAATTCAAGAAACTGTTAGGTCTTCCAACTTCTCTTTCTTTCTTTTTTTTTTTTTTGTTCAGAGCTTTGCCACCCCTTCCATTAGACAGACGGCTAGACTTTAGAGTCCAGGCACTGACATAAAGAGCCTGAATATATAATCCAACACAACCAGAAACAGTGCTTAACGCTGAAACTAATTTATCCGAAAGCCTTTTCACACAAACACCTGGACTGCATTAAAATATGTCAAATATAACATTCTGACAATCAATGGCGTGATTTAGGCTGGACATTTCATTGAATATTTGACAATAAAGCTACAGAATGTAATTACAGATTTTCTAATTAATTGACAGGGTCATTGCTTTTTTTGCTTTTTTTTTTTAAACAATCACTGTCCTTGCCCTTCACCCATCTTTTCCACACATGAAAGCAGAAAACTTTATAAAGTGCACATGGAAGGTTTTTTTTTCAAAATAATTGGAAATGCACAGTGGAGGGTCGGTTATATAAGAAGAAGTTCTCTGAGGCTTGAAGACACTGGCGCTACTGTTGTCCTCAAATACCCGGGCAGCTGGCTGGCACCCTTTCTAGGGTTCTCATCGAGCGAGCAAACAGTAAGTAGGAAATACTCTCTCTGCCACTCTCTCTCTCTCTCTCTCTCTCTCTCTCTCTCCCTTCCACAGTCAGAACGTCAAGGAGAGTTTAATTGAAACAAAATTAAAACAAAAAGAGAATTTATTTTTCTTGTTAAATTTTTAAGGATATATTTTTTTAATTCCACTAAAATTAATGATTGGGTCATACTGAAATCTTCCATGCTTGACTCTGTGTTTATCATGACACATATAAGGGGGAATTATGTCTAAAATCATGACAAAGGCGATGCATTTTTAAGGGCGTGGACTGAAAATAGCAACAAGCCAAAGTTGTGCAAAAAGCAGGTTATCACTACAGGGAGGTATATCAATGGTCCTGCAGACAGTGCAACAAGGTTTTCTTAGAACATATTATTAAAATGACAACACTTAATGTATCTTCTAAAACACATTAGATACACAGTGTGACGGGGTTTAAAACTGACTAATGACTGGTCAGATGTCAAATCAGTTGTTTATAAAATTACAAACGTAATATTTTAGGAACATTCACCTCATGCATGTAGCCAAGTGACTGTAGAAAAAAAAGACTGAGGGAAATGAGGTAATGCACAATTTTTTGACATTTATGCTTTACAGGGAGACTAAATAAACAGCAGAGTTAAACTGATAAGGAGGTGATCAGTGGTGTGGCGCAGTTATCTCCGCTATGGCTAAAGGAACGAGCATGTTGTTGTTTTTTCATAGCCTATAATAAAACGTATGGTCGAGGTCTCGGCTGGCTTGTCTTATGATCTCCCCTGCTTCCCAGTGTGGGCATTTATATTCCAATCTAAAGCATTACCCATCATGCTCTGCGCTGCTCGGAACTTCGCGGAGGGATGGAATTATTAATTCTTTTCGGGAAGTACAAAGCACCTGGTTTATCAGGCCCCTGCCTCCGCCAACCGCCAGTCGTGTCATAACAGAGAGATCGAGGCCATAAACCACAAATGAAAAATAAAACGCCACACAATAGAGCCCGGCAAGTTATTATTTTCCCATTCAGTGACAATAAAACAAAATCAAAAAGAGATATAAACAACGGTGCAAAGGTTTTCCGAGAGGAATCTGTTCAACTCGCGGACGGACGACCTTGGGGAAAACATCCATTTTGCTAGGGAAGTCAAACAGGGAGTGAACTGAACATGCGATTGCATTCGGGAAAGTTCTGCTTGGAACACCGCAGCGTTGAATTCTATATGCAAGTTCAAGTGAGCCAAGTGAATGATGTCATGCAAGGATGACATCACACCCTGCCCTGTGGTTTTCATTGTAAAAAAAAAAGAAAAAAAAAGAAAAAGCATGATCCTGGCCTGACCTGTACTGGAATTCAAAAGCTGGGTCCATAAATGGCTTGTGTGAATAAATAAGATTATTGCATAGATGTCTTCCTTTTTTTCCGTTCAGTATCATGTATAATACACACCACCCCACCCACACAACATAACGCAAAACAGCAAATGCACTCCAAACACACAATGCAGCAATAAAACAGCATTGCGTTATATCACAAGGCCTTTCTAAACAGCTTTCAAGCAATGCACATGGTTTGTGAGTCCAAAAAAAAGAAGCGATAAAGAAGAAGAAGCAGAAGAAGAAGAAAGAAAAGGGGCATGCTGGATAGAGGTTGCCTTTTAATAATTCAAGCTGCAGAGCAGTGGGGTCATGGCGGGGGATATGTCCTATTGAAGTCAGCCGATGTGTATTCCAGACCGCGGTTATACACCAGGTAACATAACGATTGCATGAGCAGAGAGCCATACGACTCCGTAGCTATGGCAACCAACAAGGAGTACATATCAGGCCAGCATCACTAAATTACAGATTAAACCAGATTGGACTGAGAAGGGGTGTGCTTGGTCAATGCATCGTACGTTACCAGAGAGACAAGATGGTAAACAGAAGAGAAAAATAAACGAATAACATGGTTTTAAAAGCACCAAAAACAACAATAATAACATTAATAATAATAATGTAGTTTTACACAGACTATTAATGACTGTGAAGAATATAGGATTCCTTCATTGTGGCCACCTCTGCCAGCCGTATTAATTCCACCCCAGACAGGGAAAGGGGGGGATGTAACTCTTCCCTTTCATCTGATCCCTCAATGCCTTGGCCTGAAGATGAGCAGAATTAATTAATCAAATAATAAATAGATACGTATATAAATAAATAAAAAGTAGAGCCCGTCTCAGTTTTGCTTTAAGACGGCGCATTTGCATTCCACATAATTAGTGCTGGGCACACTGAACCGGGTCCGGAGGGAGACATGTGATAACTGCCTCCTCGTTCTATTAGTTTTTCATTCTGCCAGTGTCAGCGTTGGCACATCTTAATTTTTTTGGGGGGGGATGGAGGGATGGGGGTGCAGAAATAAGCTCAATTTAACCTGTGACGCTGTTTGCCGTGCAACAATAAGAGGGAGAAGAATACCACAGACAGGCTGGACACCATTGTAATGAATGCGGTTATTAAACTGTTTCAGCTGGAAAAGAGGCCTATTCTTGCACCATTATAAAGGGAACAATTTATCCCTACTGATCACGCTGTCCTCCTTTCTCTCTCCCTGCTTTGATCTGCCAGCATATTGCCGTGATGTGTCCTATTGAATAGCGAATCTGGGGCAATTTTAATGCTTTTGTACCTCTCCAGTGCTCCATTTTTTTCTGTTTAAAATAGCTGTTAATTATAAGTGCAGTTTAAACGTCTCCAGTGACCCAGAAATGCAGGCTGGAATGAGAGGATCATACGTCTCAAACACGAAGCAGCCAGGCACATCTCTCTCCTCTTTCTCTCTCTCCCTTCTTCCTTACTCTTCCTCCTCCTCTTCCTCCTCTGCTTCACTTCTTCTCTCGGCTCTCTCCCTGCTTGGCGACAGTCAGGCGTTCGCGTCGGGCCGCAGTGGGGGAAGCTACGTTGCCAGGTATCCGGATTAGAATTATTATTTCGTATTTTATTTATTTTTTTTGTACGGGTGAAAAAAAGAAGGGAGGCCATTGGAGACTAATGCGGAATGAGCTGCTGTCTGCGGACCAGGTAGCGGCATATTCCGTTCCACATTTTTACAACCTTAAAGGGGAGGAAGAAAGAGAGCCTTTTTTCACACACACACACACACACACACACACACACACACACACACACACACACACACACACACACACACACACACACACACACACACACACACACACACACACACACACACACACACACGCACACGCACCGCCCCCCCCATCCTGTTTTTTTGTTCTTCTTCTCTGTTTTTATAAGGTGCTGTTAAGGCCTCCTTGGGTACCTGCGCTGCCATCTACAGATTCCACCCACAGGTGCTTTATGAATAAAGCATTAGGTTCCAGCACTTGGGGAAGCTGAATGGAGATGTAATCCAATGCTTCAAAACAGCCCCCCCCCCCCCCCGCCACCACCCAAAAAACTTGTGCTGCCTTCACGACCCCTAAAAGGTGGCGCTTTTCATAAAAAAAAAGGCCCACTTTGTGTCGTAAATAAAGTCATGCCAAAATAACGCGCACACGTCTGTGTTAGCGCCATGCAACCCCTCATTCCCCACAGAAGTCAAGCCCCCCCCCCCCCCTACAGAATGTGTAAAGTAAGAGCATCTTCATCGCATTGCAGCTGGCGGCGACCGTGCACTCGAAACACACTTCCTCCATGACCAGGGCTCGACCCCCCCCCCCCCCCCCAAAAAAACAAAAAACACCCTCCCTGCCATCCGACAAATGAGGAGGCAGGGCTCGTCACCGCTTTAGAGTGGGCATAATGCGCTTTTCAGACACGCCTCCTCAGTGACAGGGGCCTGCAGCTGGATCCCGGAGGAGGAATTATAAATCTAAAAAAAACGTCACGGGGGTCTAAACTCAGACCAGTGGGGTGATGGGTGATGGGGGGGGGGGCTGAATTGTTGTGGGGGTCTAATGAAGTGACATTTGAGTAGATGTCTCATAAATAACCCCCCCCCCCCCCCCCCCCCCCCCCCTCCGGTCCGCTCCCTCCCTCTCTGTGTCTGATTTAGCCGAGTAGGTCACGGCTAATCCCTTCGCTGACAACCCGGCACACCTGTCCCTTCTCCAGCTCAGCCTCCGCATCCACAGCACGCACGGCACACAGAAATAATGCTGCCCCGCCCCGCTTCTGACCACCGTTTGACATCAATTATTTTAGCAGGGGAGCCGTACAGGTCCCAGCCACACCGTTGTTTTGTTCCCTCACACCCTCGCACGGCCTACGGGTTTTACGTTCTAAACGAACGAGGAAATGCGCGGATGCGTTCCGCTGCGCCGCCCGGCCGCCGATCCTCTGTGGCGCCCTTAACGGGGCTGCCCGGCCGCTAATGCGATTGACCCGGGGCGGAGAGCGTTCCGGGGACCTCGGCGCCGCGAAGCGACAGAACCACAACTCTTGGGTGACACTTCCTCTCAGTCCAGAGGGCAGGGTTAATGAAAGTTAATGATCTCCACTCAGGGGAAGAAGAGATGATTAGAAGCATTTCTTAAAGTCAATTAGCGGTCCTGCGTGTCACTGTTAATGCCGTTATCTCTCCCTCTCCCCGTAAATGTTAAGGTGTACTTTTCACAGCTTCTTAATCACAAGTAAAGCCCTCCTCCCTTCACGACCCCAAAACGATGAATACTGCCTTCCATTACAATAAAGGATACAATATATTTCACAGGGGTGATGACATTAAAAACAACACTTATTTTTAGTGAGTAAGTACTTCACTATGCGATAATGTGCAGTTCTTGAAGTACCTCCTGTAACATCGTCAGCTAGCACTGCAGTTAGACATCAGGGAGGCCTGTGATTACCATTATTGATATATTGGGTTACGTGAACGGATCTTCGCATGTCAGAATCATTAAACACAATAGCAATTTAAAACTGTGCCAGATAAAAGCATAATGTAATGTACCCAGGCGAAGGCTGAAGCAGACTTGTTACTACCACATCTAACACTGAGTCGGGCTGAGGGTGAAAAATAAAACTGCAATACTATTGAAACAATATGTCTGTAGAGCTAAAGACATTTAAGAAAAACATAATGACATTGGGGAGAATCGCATAAAAATGAACAACAACAAAAAAAAGGACAAATGATGATGAGCCCTGACCACAGAAACGACAGTGAAAAAGGGAGCGAGACAGAGAGAGAGAGAGAAAAAGAGATAGAGAGAAAGAGAAAGAAAGGGGGGGGGAACCCCGAAGCGGTAGCATGGAACTGTGGGAACGTTCCTATCTGCTCCATCTCTGTGGCCCAGAGCAGATCTCAGCAGAGAAAAAAGACACACGCCGCACGTACTCCGAGGAATCAAGAGGCCTTTTGTTGTCATCTGCTGTAAAAGAGGGACATCAGAAAGGCAGGGATCCCAGGGAGCAAAATCCAGAATCTAAACGTGGAAATCTAGGCTGAGAGACGAGAGAACGTTTCGACGTAAACGGACAAGGTTAACACCGATATAGCACATGTTTTACCCGGGTATAGCCTGGCTACGTCCTAGTGGGCTAGAACACTTTCACTTTTCAATCAAATGTAGCCAGGTTTTCACCTGAACGCCTAGAGGGGGCGTTTCACTGAATTTTCACCTCAAACATGTTCACTTAGATGAGAGAGTGCACCACGAGCCAAACGTGTGTTAAAGGACAATGGGCTACTGCAGCCCGTTTTAATGGCATAATGCCCTAATAGACATGGCAAAATGCACGTCCGGGGAAGGCACAAAAAGAGATGATCTCCAACTTTATGTACTTCATTGTGACCTTTGTCTTCCCTTTTACCTCCAAAATCAAATGAGATATCCTTAAGAAACAGGTAAAGCGTCAAAAAAAATGACACGCGCATCCCAATTAGTGCTGCACAGAGGTCCATGAGAAATGAAAGTAAAGTTTGCAACACTCCTGAGCTCCAACACACCTTTACTCCGTAAAACGGGCACTGTTTTCGAACCCTTAGGATCTTTATCGCCAACAGGTTAAGCATCAAACAAGTTTTAGGGGTGATTTTGAGGATCGGGTTTTTAAAGCGACAAATAAAATTGATAAATTTACTTTTTGATGAACTGGGGATGAAGCCTCTTTTTAAAGTGTTGGCTCTCTTCTTAACACCGAATGCTCACGACTCTGGTATTAAACTAAGTTGCATTATAAAATTATAAATTTTACTCCAAAGTAATGGAAACTGCCTGTCTTGTGAGATGTGCAAGTTGCATTGCAGGGCAGCAGAACTTGCAGAACACAAAGGCACTGTGGAGGTGAACCTTTCCACCGACAGGCTATTGTTTTTATTCCCGAGATTTACGGGCCGGCTGTGGCCTGTGACCCCCTCTATGTGACTCGATAGGTTTCCTACATCAGATATACAGTAACTTCAGCCGGGTGAAAGTGTTGCTGTGAGTGCTTAACACGGTCCCATTCAATCTGAGGTAGAACCAACAAATAAATAAGACAGATATATTGGTTTGTCTGGGGGGGGGGGGGGGTGAACTGACATTGATGGGGAGCGTCAAACTGAATTAGAAGCTGCAGCATCCCCAGTAAATAAAGATGTGTTTCACAGGGCTTTGCGATACATCCACTAATCTCTATTGTGCACAGAGAAGCCATTTCGTACGTGCGAATAATCTTCATATATAGTTCACTGAAAAACACAGACGGTGACGTTTTTGATAAGATTGAGTTAGCATGTATTAGACATATTGTTGTAAAGCCATGTTATTACTTAGCCCAACTAACTATGTATGCTGAGAGGCACTGAGAGGTAATAGAACACATTTATTCTGTTCCCTTATTTCCCAAGAAGTATTTATGAAACTATTTCATACTATTTCTTTTTCCTACAGATTTCCCACATATTTCCAAACATGATCTCTGTTTTTATGAATATTTATAGCATGCTAAATTATATCAAGGTTTGAAGGTATGCAAATATTGATTCAATCTTAGACATTTTGGCATATTTATGGACCTCCAACTGTGGATGGTAAAAGCCAGGTATAACATGCATTAATTTTGGCTGAGGTAGATATGCAAGGACTGTTGTGAGCTAAGTGGAAAATGGCCATTCAGATTCTGAGGGCAAGAATGTCAATGTCCAAGGTCTTCAGACACTGATGTATACAGGTTTACATAATTCCACTGATATTCACAAAATATATATATAGTATATACAGATCCTTTCCAAAAAATTAGAATATCATGGAAAAGTTTTTTTTTCTTCCATAATTCCATTCAAAAAGTGAAACTTTCATAGATTATAGATTCATTACACACAAAGTGAAATATTTCTAGCCTTTATTTGTTTCATTTTTCATAATTTTGGCTTACAGCTCCAGAAAACCCCCAAAACAGTATTTCAAGAAATTAGAATAGTGTGTCGAAAATCAGCATTTACTTCAGTTATTTCAGAGAATGAATGTTTTAGACTGAGTGTCACACTATCATCTAATTTACTCAAAACACCTGCAAAGTTTATCTCAGTTTGGTTCAGTATGGGGAAGACTGCAGACTTGACAATTGGCCAGAAGACCATTATTGACACCCTCCAGAAGATGGGTAAGCCACAAAAGGTAATCGCTAAGGAGGCTGGCTGTTCACAGAGTGCAGTGTCCAAGCATATCAATAGAAAGTTTAGTGGAAGGGGAAAATGTGGCAGGAGAAGGTGCACAAGCAAAAGAGATGACCGTAGGCTTCAGCGGATTGTCAAGCAAAGACGATTCCAAAATTTGGCGGAGATGCAGAGGGAGTGGACTGAGGCTGGAGTCAGTGCTTCAAAAACCACCACGTACAGACGTATCCGGGACATGGGCTACAACTGTCGGATTCCTCGAGTCAAGCCACTCCACTCATTCTCTGAAATAACTGAAGTAAATGCTGATTTTCGACACACTATTCTAATTTCTTGAAATACTGTTTTGGGGGTTTTCTGGAGCTGTAAGCCAAAATTTTGAAAAATGAAAAATCAACATTTACATTTCACTTTGTGTGTAATGAATCTATAATCTATGAAAGTTTAACTTTTTGAATGGAATTATGGAAAAACAAAACTTTTCCATGATATTCAAATTTTTTGGAAAGGATCTGTATATATTTCTGTACAATAGCCTACCACCCATTGTGTGGAATCTTGAGACTGTGGCATGCCCAGAATTCACATATGCCTGCTTATGTATTCCTACAAAACATGGTCTTCTGCAGTATTCATACATGACACATACACATACCAGTTGAAGTCAGAAGTTTACATACACTTAGGTTGAAGTCTAAAGGTTTAACCACTCCACAGATTGATGTTAGCAAACTATAGTGTTGGCAAGTCAGTTAAGACATCTACTTTGTGCTTGACACAAGTAATTTTTCCAAAAATTGTTTACAGACAGATTATTTCACTTTTAATTCACTATATCACAATTCCAGTGGGTCAGAACTTTACATACACTAAGTTGACTGTGCCTTTAAATTTTTAATATTTGGTCGCATATCCTTTGCATGCCATGACTTCCTGATGCCTGGGACCCAACAACATCAAAAGACCCTTGATTTCTTATTTTCTGGTACTCTTACAAGCGATACTATAACGTCTCTGCATTTGAATGGATCTCTATGGGAATTGGGGGGTGGGACTAGATTTAGCTGTAAATTATGCTGGAACATAAATTATGTTGGAAAAATGACTTGTGTCATGCACAAAGTAGATGTCCTAACTGACTTGCCAACACTATAGTTTTCTAACATTAAATCTGTGGAGTGGTTAAAAATGAGTTTTAATGACTTCAACCTAAGTGTATGTAAACTTCCGACTTCAACTGTATGTACATAACATGGTCTTCTGCAGTAATCATACATGACACATACACATGTGTACATAACATGGTCTTCTGCAGTAATCATATATGACACATACACATATGTACATAACATGGTCTTCTGCAGTAATCATATATGACACATACACATATGTACATAACATGGTCTTCTGCAGTAATCATATATGACACATACACATATGTACATAACATGGTCATCTGCCATAATGCGGGTAAATAGTGATATTTCGATGACTTTTTGTGCCATTTATTATTATCTTTTCACATAATGTCGTCGTTTCCACGGTCGGTCGTACTCATACAATGCTTTGTTACCACATGGGTTGCCGAGCGATCCGTTTCTTCACCGGTTCTTCCGTCGTTTCACCAGGCAGGACCACCGTTTCCCATCTTTCCCATCTTTCCACATCACTCATGTGCTCATGTCGTGACCCCTTGGGGGATGTTCCGGAGCGCTGTCGCCTGAGTAACGGATGAGTTAGCAATCACAGGGACGGGACGCGGAGGGAAGACTTGCTTTTATTTGCTGGTGATTTAGCGTGGCCCGCGGCGCTCGGGTGGCCGGCCCGAATGGCCGCTGTGAGCACCGGAGCACGGGGTGGCGCTGGTACTCTGGCCCGGGAGCGTCTGATACAGGACGGGGTCTTAATCAGCCTTGGCTCCACGGTGACCGTCTGGAATGGGCATCTGTGATAGAGCGGCGGGGGTAGGGTGTGGGCTTTGGAGACGGGACACCTCTTTTATCATCACAAAATGCCTCTGTCGTAGAGGGGTGATGATGGGACAGAGGTGGTGACGCCAAAAAAACTCACAATACCATATAGACTTGCGTTCAAAAAGCCACAAAGCCGAGTTAAAGATGTCGCCCCTGTATTAACACATCAGCTGGGCTTCCACTTCCCCCAGCGATTATTTCAGCCCATATATCGAGGCCTGGATTCAATCCAAAATTTTAAGCATTCACCCCGCCCCCCCCCCCCCCTCAGAAAATAAACCAAGTAAATAAATAATACCAAATGCAAATTCTGTTTGTGAAGAAAAACACACGCTTTTAATTTGCGAGTCAAACTTAAGGGCAAATGTTGACTGAACCCAGTTCCCCAGTTTATGTATCCTTTGACACAAGACAGTTGGAAAACTCTTGGAATGGGAATCCTGGGAACATCTGACTGTCTGTGAACTCTCTAAAACATTGCCAGCTGAGCCTGTCTATGGGTGAAGGGATATGCAGAACTTTTTGACATATGTTGGCCGACTCCGAATTGTGCTGTAAATAGTTTCTAAATGGTGCTCGGTTTTCGAGAACATTCAGAGGGAATTTGTATCTCCTTGATGCGGTCAGCAGTGCTTGGGGTAGTAAACTCTACATTTGTCCTGTCAAACACATCCCAGAAAATTGTGGGAACATTTTTTTGTTTCCTTCCTTCAACTTCCTCTGTACGAATGACTGCTCTACTAATGCAATATTAATTTTGATATGCTACACATCATTCGTTACTGGTTAAACAAACAAACCAATAAATTGAACTACTTCTAAAGAGAGGACAGTGTTGAAAGACAGAGGTTAATGGGATGATGGGAAAGTAAACGTCTGAAGTTCAGTGGAACATCCTTGGCCTATCACATTCCAGCCTGTCATCTGGCAGGCGCTTGTGCCAAAATGAAAACCACGCTGAAATGAAAACAAATAGGCCTGCTTTTTTTAATCCTTCAGCCGCACACAGTTCAGTTCAGCTTTAGCTCATGCTCAGGACGAATCGCACATCGTCCGGTTTCAAAACTCTGAGGCCGAATCTGAGTACCGTTTATACATACGTACACGGGGTCAGATTTCTATCATATTTATCACATGACGTCTGGCAAAACGCAACAATTGTCGTTTTTCTTGGTTAAATGATTTGCCTCATGGGAGCAGTCTGACTAAGGCTGATGTGATTTGGTTTAAACTTGATTAAAATGATTACAAATTCTGATCGCCCCCCCATCCACATATTGAAACTTTCCATTCAAATTATTGTATATGTATCTGTGGCGCATGGTATTCGTATACACTGAAATTCTGCTGAAATTGTACTGGTATTGTGGTTGAGGGTGGGGGGGGGGGGAATCATCTAGGAATTATCTTATGCAATCATGTCTAATAGGATCATTTCAGACTTTCTTCTGTCTTGTTGAAGAAGATAGAACACTGATACTGATAGAACATGTTGGACCTGATGCTAGCATTCACTCACAGCCCCTGTCCCTGGAGCAGGGGAAATGCCAGTGCTTAGCAGAGTTGGCGTGACGCGGTCGTTTGTACAGTCTTTGGTGGGTTAAAATGCCATTTGGGACGTGGCCGCTGTCTGCTTGAGGAAGGTACTTAACCCAAACTGCTTGAGAAAGAAGAACTAGGTGGCAGTGTAGTATAACAGGTAGGAAACTGGGCATGTAACCCAAAGGTTGCAGATAGGGCACTGCTGTTCTTCCCTTGAGCAAGGTACTTAACCTGAATTGCTTCAATATACAGTATATCCAGCTCTATAAATGGATACTATGTAAAAATGCTAAAATGGATAAGAGTGTCTGCTAAATGGCAGTATTGTAATGTAGTAATGTTACAACGGCTTCGGTTAAGGGCTTCAGTGGCGTGGACGAGTAACCGACAGTCTGAACGTAGTTAAGCAGCTGCTTCAGCGAGGTTTTGGTGGAGGAGCTGGAGCTCTTCAGCTGAAGCAGCGCCACTGATGAGCCGACGGGCCGGGAGGCACTGCCAGGGGGGGCGCAATGCTCGGGCCTCATTCGTGAAAAGTGGCACGGCTGATAACTATCTGATGAGATTACGCGCACATGCAAATCAGCTCATGGGATCCCGCTTTAATCTTCCGATAGCCTGAGCTTGCGATAGCGATCGGCCATCTAAAACAAACATCAAACAGGCCCAACGCTCATAAGAGAAGCCGGCGGATGCAGGGACAGAGAGAGAGAGAGAGAGAGAGAGAGAGAGAGAGAGAGAGAGAGAGAGAGAGAGAGAAGCGCTGGAAGTAATGGCGCAGCAAACACTCGTAGTTCAGTTTGTTCCAGTGTACTCGGTTCACTCTTAACGAACAGCTCACAGCTCTCAATACAATTACAAATAGGTATGCAGGGACACCTTCTAGCATCCTGAAGTTATCAACAATACCTGCTATACATCATATAGCAAGACTACAACACTTAGTTACATATTCTAAAGGGGCGAGGAATAACTTTTTAACTCAAGCCCACAAATTGTAATCTTTAGACTACAGAAGCCATTCACTGAAGGTAGGAGGAAATGAGACTGTTCCATTTCCTGTGTGCAGTGGGGGGGGGCTTTCTATATAAAGATGCAGAGTATTTTTCTCCAAACATCCCTTGTTTTCATTATGGTTGAGTCCACTTCAGTCCAACGGTCTTTTTCACAACATTGGCCCAGTTGGGAGAACAGGCCTTCAGAGCCAAGGCTCGTCGTAGCAGTGAAGAGGCAGAGAGCCAAGGAGGAATGCGCCATTAAAGTTCAGAGGGCAGTGTTTCAGCCGGGTAAAAGGTAATCGGAAACGGGGGAGAAAAGCATCGCGTAATGACAAATGGCAAGTAGCACCGTGATGAGACAGCCCCTGGACTCGCTTGCGTAGGCTGCTCCGATCTCCCAGAAGGCCTCTTTGCTATTATTAACACCAGGAATTCGGAGCATTCAAAATGGTTAAAAGTCACCGGCTGACCAACAGTAAAATACGCCCTCTGTAATAATACAGCTGTTGCCCGAACATTTCGCGAGCGCCCTCGTCGCCACTGCGACCCTTCAGAAGGTAAAGCGCGGCGACGCGATCCTTCGCCTACCTCCTCTCCTTGCTCGTTTTTTTCCCCCACAGTAACGCCATTTCTCGCCCCCATCAAACCACCCTTTCCCCTTTATATCATACGTACATATTGAATCTGCTCTCTCCCCGAGGTGTGAGAACATCCAACGACTGAACAGTCACATCAGTACAGAGATCAGTGGGTTTGCCCCCGCACCAGAGGCTTTTACTTGTTGCTATGGTTTCCGGGGCTCCGGTGCCATACAGAGCAGTGGTTAGGGATCTGGGCTTGTAATCACAAAATTGTCGGTTTGAATAATGGCCTCTAGGACCCTTATAACAAGGTGCTTAACCTGAATTTCTTCTGTAAATTTCCAGTCGTATAGCAGCACAGCTATACAATAATTCAACGTAAGCTATGCATATTGCCCTTAATAAGCGTGTCAGCTATGAAAATATGTAATGGATACAGATGCAAACACAACATAAACTGCATAACACACTATTTATCACAAGGCAGGGAAATAATGAGCTTTTATTGTCAACTGCATGGGAATCCACAACTTTATGGGCATCCAACAGCAATACTGCAGGACAGAAATAAATAAAGTCGATTAGCAAAGTCACTGACATGTATACCATAGTCGTGACCTGGAGGCGTGGAAAAAAACAACAAACAAAGGATGTCTCCTCGTTAACAAACAACATTCAGCTCAGAGCTGGCCCTGTGCTTTGCCTCTTTCTAGAAGAGTCCTGCCACGGCGGTGTTTCTTCTGCGGTTTGCGGCGACGTGTGTAAAGCGCGGAGGAACGCTGTCGAGCAGCCGTCCGGCGACCTTTCCGCGTCCTCTCTCTCTCACACTCAGTTTGGCACATGAGACCTGGCTCTGACCTGAATATCCTCTGACATTTAATACTAAGCCACCCTTTTAGACAGGCTGTTCCTTTCCGACGCGAAGCCAACAAATCTCCCCGGAATTCAACCCTTTATTTATATATTTTGCGAGGAACACAGCCTGTATGGACTTGTACAGCCCTTGAATTGATTCTAGTTTCATTTCATTTTTGTTTTAAAATGTATTTATCTCTTTTAATCTAATCAAATTCGGTAAATTCAGGAGTCAAGGGGGGTGGCGACAGTGGAAAATGCTCGAGGAAAATGCTCGAAAAGAGCAAATATCCCGTATATTTTCGCAATGCCCCAAAAGCAGTATTTATTTATTTTTTGTGTGTGTTTTAATGTTGGCTATATTTACTATCCCATATGCAACAAGAGTCTTAAAAACTCAAGTGAGTGAAATTGTGAAATTAGTACCTTCTCTAGCCTAATCTTAATGCCTTCCAAACAGAGCAAAAACATGCAAACAAAAATGAAGGCCTGCTTCCCTCCCTTCCCTCCCAAACAAGCAATTAGCCGCTAGCTAGCGCACTCCTGCGGCCTTATCAGCCAGGGTGTTTGGAATATTTACTGCGGAGTGGGCCGTAGCGCTTTGAAGGAGTGTGGAACAGGGATGCGCTTAGAGTTTAATAACCCCTTCAGTCACGGGCGCGATACCTGTCACTCATCCCCCACCTGCTTTTCCAAGCAAGCAGCTTAGAGGTGTCATTACCTGGTCTTATTGCCACATTTGAAAGCGTTAAATAGTCAGGGGGAAAAATGAGCAGAACTACACAACAAAAATAAACAAATGTCTAACTATGGGCTCGAGAGTGCGGCAGAATGGGCTTTAAGTCAGAGCGTCAGTCTTTTTCTGCTCCATACCACTCTAGAAATGTAGCTGCTCAAGCGCAGCACACGCTGTACCAGGCCAACATGCACTTGCGTGCCACCATGTTGCTAAACGTAGCTAGCCTGTGTTAATATGGAATGCGGCAAATATTTTCGCCAAGGAACTGACCGAAAGTATTTGCGTGTAGTAAAAGTTGACGATGGAGGTCAGAGAAATTGTTGCCACAAGCAAACATTAGAAAAAAAAAAAAAAAAAAGTTTTTAAAAAGTTTTTAAAAGGCAGTTTAAAGATTTATAACAAAGGAGCAGAGCTGAACGTGGGGATTTTTTTTTGCGTGTGAGCGAGAGCGTTACTGGAGCGGAGTGCAAGGGTGACGCTTTTGTTGAGGTTTTGAGGGCTGAGCACCAGTTCCGCCCGCTCAACACTGCTCAACATGCTATGCTGATAGCACAGAACCTCCTGTAGGTGGGATATACTATAATAAAACAAGTGGCCAGGCGGACTAAATGACCTGTCTCTATGTGTGAAGTCGAGAGGCAGTCTTAGAGAGATGAATGAGAGAGAGCACGCGTGTGAGGTTGTCTTTGACAGCATGTCCACCGTACACGTGTGGGCATGAAAGTGATGTGATAATACATGTGCGGGTCTGCTAACGCACAGTGTGTGCGCGTGCCTCTCTTCTGTTAGCGAGTAATTAAGCATGTGCTTGCGTGTGACATGTGTCTGTGTATGTTTTGTGTGCGTTTGAGAGCGTGTGTCAGTGCCCACACGCTTGGATCTTCCCAGCACAGTGCTCATACGTGGGATTGTTAAACCTTATTGCGCATACGGTACGTCCATTGGCGTGTGTGTTTGTACAGTATGTGTTTTGTACATGCGTGCGTATATGTGCATTGACCGGATGTATGTTCCACTGGCAGAAGATGACAGTGACTCACACTATTACAACTGCCTTAGAACACGATAAAAGAAAAATGAACAAAAATAAAAAACAGGGAAGTATGGGACTTCCAATGGAAGTAATTCTGCGCCCCCCCCCCCTCCCCTCCCCCCCTCCCCCCACCCTCCACACTCTGTCACAGTTTCCATCAGAGCCAATAATAAGTACAAAATTAAAATAAATTAATAAATAAATAAGGGGGATATTTTTAGTGATGGCACAGCTTGCCCAATTCCTGCAGGAGAACAGGAATGCTGTGACCAATCACAACACAATTTTTCACACGAAGAGGAGTGTATGTGTGTGTGTGTGTGTGTGTGTGAGGTGAAGGGGGAGGTGTGTGTTTGGAGCTGGGTGGAGGGGTTGGGGGGTATCGGGGGGTCTGTGGGGGTGTCATTAAAATAAATAAATAAATAAATAAGAAAGGCCGCCCTTGGAATTTAGCCCAGTGTGAACACAGAGAGGGACTGGGCATGGTCCCGTGCCAGAGGGGGCTGGGAATGGGTCCAAGGAACATATTTGGAGAAGGGGAAGTGAGGAAATGGCCTGTTGTTGGGAGAGGTGAGCTGTGAAGGTGGGGTGGAGGAACCAGGCCGAGGGCTGGTTAGCACCTCCCCCTCCTTCACACTTCCCACTGCCCCCCCCCCCCTCCCAAAACCTTGTTGTCGGCACCTTGTGTGACGACGGTGTTCGGATATGCCGCTTTTACCAAATCCGGAAACAAATTTGACGCATAATGAGGAAAACAGGTCGTTCAGCCCAACGCAGCTCGTTGCCCACACGCTTGGATCTTCCCAGCACAGTGCTCATACGTGGGATTGTTAAACCTTATTGCGCATACAGTATGTGCATTGGCGTGTGTGTTTGTACAGTATGTGTTTCGTAAATGCGTGTGTATATGTGCATTGACCGGATGTGTGTTCCACTGGCAGAAGAAGACACTGACTCACACGGTTACTGCTTTAGAACATTATAAAAGAAAAATGAACAAAAATAAAAAACAGGGAAGTATGGGACTTCCAATGGAAGTAATTCTGCGGATATGCCGCTTTTACCAAATCCGGAAACAAATTTGACGCATAATGAGGAAAACGGGCCGTTCAGCCCAACGCAGCTGGTTACTTATCTACACTATTCTGACCTCCTGCCATATGCAGGAAAAACATTTTGTTGGTAAAGATGGAATTAAGTACAGATAGCACAATGTTAATTAACTGCAAGCATTCTCTCGGGATTCTGACTGAAAACCTGTAGGTCACATGATGAAACGGAGAGGTTACCAAGGCTGCATTCACACCACTGTAAGCGTTCCTGAGAAAATACCAGCACTAACATGGTGAAATGCAACCCTGGCTGTCCCTGAAATATTTCCCACACAAAAATCACAAAAGCAGACCCCAAGCATCACGCGTTAATATCAAGACCATTTATTTATCCAGGAGAATATCTGAATGAAATGTTGGGAGTGCAAGATAAAATACAAATAAAAACACAGCATTCTTAATTTACAGCAGGAGAATTAAACTTGGAATGACCATGTAAACATTATGCTTGTTTTTAAATCCAGCCGTTGGTTTAATTATTCATGAAATCACTACTTGGTTTCTGTAGAAACCGTGTGTTTGTCTGCATAATACTGTACGTGTAAATGTCAGATCTGAAGATCTGAAAAGGTAGTAGAATCCAACATTGTGGGGCACCGCGGTGGTGCAGCAGGCTAAGGCGCAGACATAGGAGGATCAGGGGGTTTGATCCCTGGTCCTGCCAGATCCGAGCATGGCCGGTGCCCTGTGAGAGCGGCAATTGGCGGCTGCTCCCGGGTGGGGTGAGGGGCTCTGAGAAAATTGCTGCGCACAGAACGGCCCTGGGCGAGTTGGAATCATGGTCAGGAGCATGAGGAGTCACGCCCTGAAGAGGACATGGCGCCCTCCTTCCTACTACTGGCTGACAGGGTTGTATAGCGGTGATTCTCTAGCGGTTGCTACACAGGGGGAATTGAATTAGAATAGGGGTTCAATTGGCTACCAAATTGGGAGAAAATGGGAAGAAAAAAAAAAAAGAAAAAATTTTAAAAAGAATCAAACATTGTTTACTATGTCCTGTACCTGCATCACTGGTTTGGTTTGTAGTTTTATATATAATTTTTGCTACATCTTAAGATATGACAACATGTGCCATAAAATATTTTACAGTAATGTATAACCTCCTAATACCCGGCAAGTAATTTTAGTTCCCCGCTTAACATTTTTGTTAATCTCAAGAACCATATATTCGACTATGCTGAAACGTACAATACAAGGGACATTCAATGAAATAATATAAATAATATGCTTTCGTCATCAAAGACGCTTGTATTATATAAAAATGTTTTTTACTTTTTCTCTGCCGGGTCTCAGGAGGATATTTGGGATTACTGTGCACAGCTAATTAATGACCAATCAGCTGCCTGAAATCCCCACAGAGAGTTAGGGACTGACGTTGATACCGCTCATGTACGGATGTGCACTCATTTGGACTTTATGGAATACATCAGCCAGGTCCGGCGTGCTTTCCATGGCGTTATGAGGTGGAGAGGGGAGGGGCAGGGCGGAGCGCCGAGGGCCACATGTTGACTGCGGACTGTGAGCCGTGGGGTAAGGCTGTGACATGCCATACCATGGCGCCAGAGGTTTCTGATGGTCAACACTATTTCACACGCCGGTTGGAAAAGGAGGGACCATCCTTTAAAGGCCTGGCAAAATGTTTTTGTTATTTTTCTGTTGTATGCTAAATGTTGGCTAACTATCGCCTGTAATAGCTGTTTCACAGTTAGCTTCTCTACGAGCTATGTTACAAACAAATACAACTAATATCACGAGTGTGGAGCCAGCTTGCGAACAAAGATATCTCCCCTTTAGGCTTCACTAATCCATACACTTGTTTAAGAATAAAGGAAACAATTATCTAGCAAGCGAAAGGCAACAACAGTACTAGGCTGCCCCAGGTAACTAAAGGTTAGTTGTCTGGAGACCCTAGAAGCACATACACTATATGGCCAAATCTGGACACTACATGGACAAATCTGGCCGGTATCTGGACACCCCTTGGTCTGGGGCTGTTTTTCATGGTTCAGGTTAGGCTCCTTAGTTCTAGTAAAGGCAAATCTTAATGCTACAGCATACAATGGGATTCTAGATGATTCTGTGGTTCCAAATTTTTGGCAACAGTTTGGGGAAGGCCCTTTCCCGTTTCAGAATGACAATGCCCCCGTGCACAAAGCGAGGTCCAAACAGAAATGGTTTGTTGAGATCGGTTTGGAAAAACTTGACTGGCCTGCACAGGGCTTTGACCTCAACCTCATCAAACACCTTTGGGATCAAATGGAAAGCTGACTGCGAGCCAGGCCTAATAGCCCCACATCAGTGCCTGACCTCACCAATGCTCTTCTGGCTAAATGGAAGCAACTCCACACAGAAATGTTCCAACATCTAGTGGAAAGCCTTCCCAGGAGAGTGGAGGCTGTTATAGCAGCAAAGGGGGACCAATATTAATTAATAAGTCCATATTAATGCCCATGATTTTGGAATGAAATGTTGGATGAGCAGGTGTGCATATACTTTTGACTTTTGGCCATGTAGTGTACATAGCCACAAAATATACCAATGTCAAGCACTCTGGCTTGCCTTAAATGGAGTAGGTAAAATGATTCGTTATAATGTATGCACAAATATTATCACATCAGAATTCTATTCAAACAAAATCCCATTATCCAAACTGATTGAACATTGAACAGGTACACAAGTATTGAGAAATGCAGTCTGGAAAGCACTGTCATAACTCAGATTGAGTAAGACTGCCTAGGCACAAATACATGTCTCTCCAGTTTCATCTACTTTTACTGTCACTCAAAACAAGCCTTTTGTTTGTAAAGTATGGAATAATTCCAGGGCTAAAGTACTGCATTTTTCATGTACATAAATACAGCAAGTGTCCATAATAATTCTAAATAAATATACGTGAGTTGGAGGAATAGAGAACTGTCTAAATCTGTTACAGCACCAGGGAGGTTTTTACTAAGATATATTTATTTAGTAGTATTTCTGTGTCACAGCAATGCATGAGTCTGTCAAAGAATAGTACATGTTTTGAAGACGATTCTAAAATAGCCCCGAACTGAAACTCAGAGATGTTACAGTGACATGAAAGAGGGAGAGAAGAGAAGTGAGGGTAAAAAAAGGAGAGCAGAGACAGAATGTCTTACATAGTCCTGTGCGATGACCCCTGGAGAACACAGTGAAATAGCTAGCCTACTTGACAAATGCCATCATGTGAGAGGTATGTGTAAAATTCACCCTCCCAATCATCAGGCCCTCCGTAGGGTTGGGTTTCACACACTGCCCAAGGTCAGGAAAGCAACATTAAACGAGGGCTGGGGGGGGCGAGGGTTGAGGGGTGGGGGGCGAGGGTTGAGGGTTGAGGGTTGGGGTGGGGGGGGGGGGCGAGGGTTGAGAGGTGGAGATGCGAGGGCAAGGGGTGGGGTGGGGGCGAGGGTTGAGGTCTTCAGCCTCAGTCTTGGGCATATCAGAGTACCGGAGTCTTGGGTCGCACGCGGCACATAAATTACCACACCCGCCACAATTACTCCTTTCGGGAAAGGATTACGGGGAGCACAGAGTTACGAGGGGAATGGAGCCTTGGCCTGGCCGGTAACCGAACACTTTTCGGCGTGACAGCCAGTTGGCCCCGGTGCGTTCTCCTGGCGGCGCGGGCGAGGGCACGTTTGGGCCCGCGATGCTGAAAGGCCAGGGACGCACTGCGGTTTAACCCCCCCCCCCGGCACCCTCCCCGCATGGTCCAGCCCGTGTGAAGGCCTGCCACTTCAGCGGGAGCCGCTGTCAACGAATAACATCTTAATTGCGGATTTGGCGAGGGCAGGAAATCGCAGGCTTAGAGAGGGCATGAGCCCCCCGCCGCATGGCGCGCAAGGTGCCCGCGCTCGGAAATCCACCCACGCTGAGAAAACAGCCGGGCGGGACGGGGGCCACTTTGCACCTCTATTTGTAGGTACAGCTCTTCGGCGGAGCCCTGTGTTCGGAGCGCCCGCCGAGGGGCAACCCCCCGCTGGCACCCCCGCTGACACTCAATAGCGGGACGGTCCCGCCCCTCCCACCCCCTGTCTGCAGGCTGGGACGGGGTCCCCTGAAAAGCGTAATTACACATACAGGAGAAAAAGGCAGGGAGAGTTAGGGGGAGACATTTTAAAAAGGAGTGTAATTACCGAGCTGATAAACAAGTCATTCATTTTGAACACGCACCTTACCGCCCCCTTAATTGGACTTTTCTCTCTTAGGCCAGGGTGTTGTGCGGTTGGCTGGGGCATTTGGGAGTGGGTGTTGGGAGGGGTTGTTAAGAAGGCGCACAGCTGTTGTCAAACTACATATAGTAGCAGTCGGCCTAATAAACAAAAATGCGTCACTATGCCGGAATCTAAAGCCATTCTCCGTTTCATAACCGTGTAGTAGTGATATATATATATTTTAATGACACATATCACATAGAAATTGGGAGTCCGTTTGCCATAGACATGAATGCATGTGCCGCGCCCCCCCCCCCCCCAAAAAAAAAAAAATTTGACACCATGACGAAGCAATTTTTCTGCCCAATACAAGAGCAGTGTAGCGTACTGGCTAGCAGAGCAGGTCTAATATAAACCTTAGCAAAGGTACAGATAATAAAGACAGTGGCTTTTATATTGGGCTACCCCCCTCCCCCATTTCCACACTCTGACAGGCAGATCTGAGGTCCATGCACACTCTCTTGTCTGTAAAGTGATTTATTTGTGTAAGGGGGTCTGACTAAAGGCCTGCTGGACTTCCAGGTATTATTAAGAGCTTGCAATGATATCCAGGTAGAGCTACTGTACTACGGCCCCCATTTTACCCCAGGTTTATCTTTGGGGACGCCTCCTTTCTTAAAGCATTCTGTGTCCACAGGAGAGAAAAAAAGCACCAAGGTAACCCTATAGTTTTGAACGCTTTTTCCCCGCTGTGCTGTGAAACAGACACATGCACACATGTACGTATGTATATATGTGTGTGTGCGTGGTATATGTGAACTGGTAAACAGTGCATTTTTGTATTTTCGCTAAAGCATATGACTTTTTGTAGCCTAGGCGCAGCATATGGGTATAGCGAGGAGACCTTTATTAAAACTGTCAGGGTTGTTTCACTATCTGGACTCCAATTTTGAACAAAACCCCAAATATTTACTTTGTCGCAAAGTAGCATGCAAAAGGTTACCATCTGGCACGTGTTTACCAAACATCACACCGTGTCACTTTCAAAAGACGGCTACCCCATTTTTCCACTTTGCTAATTCAAAAAAGGTCTCCGATGGATGGGTATCAGTGAGTATCCCGCTATGGTTCACCCCACACAGCACAACGCTCCGCCTAAAATCTAGAGCCTCCCAGCGCAGCCACAAGCCCTGAAACAAACAAATAATTGAGGAGGTGAGGTAAGGATTACACAGTGGTTTTTGGGGGAGACAGGGGGAGCCTGGGTCTATATTCGTAAAGCACCTTGGAAAAGGAGCACTGAACTATGAACAGCTAAATGGAAAAGAGTACGGTATGGAAGGTGGGAACCTGATCCTAGATCAGTACTCTCTCTCTCTGAGACTCTGAGTCGCTTTAGCTCATGATGGATACAGTAAGGACAAGCGCAGTGGGGAGCTGATCCTAGATCAGTACTCTCACTCTCTGAGACTGAGTCGCTTTAGCTCATGATGGATACAGTAAGGACAAGCGCAGTGGGGAGCTGATCCTAGATCAGTACTCTCACTCTCTGAGACTGAGTCGCTTTAGCTCATGATGGATACAGTAAGGACAAGCGCAGTGGGGAGCTGATCCTAGATCAGTACTCTCACTCTCTGAGACTCTGAGTCGCTTTAGCTCATGATGGATACAGTAAGGACAAGCGCAGTGGGGAGCTGATCCTAGATCAGTACTCTCACTCTCTGAGACTGAGTCGCTTTAGCTCATGATGGATACAGTAAGGACAAGCGCAGTGGGGAGCTGATCCTAGATCAGTACTCTCACTCTCTGAGACTGAGTCGCTTTAGCTCATGATGGATACAGTAAGGACAAGCGCAGTGGGGAGCTGATCCTAGATCAGTACTCTCACTCTCTGAGACTGAGTCGCTTTAGCTCATGATGGATACAGTAAGGACAAGCGCAGTGGGGAGCTGATCCTAGATCAGTACTCTCTCTCTCTGAGACTCTGAGTCACTTTAGCTCATGATGGATACAGTAAGGACAAGCGCAGTAGGGAGCTGATCCTAGATCAGTACTCTCACTCTCTGAGACTGAGTCGCTTTAGCTCATGATGGATACAGTAAGGACAAGCGCAGTGGGGAGCTGATCCTAGATCAGTACTCTCACTCTCTGAGACTCTGAGTCGCTTTAGCTCATGATGGATACAGTAAGGACAAGCGCAGTGGGGAGCTGATCCTAGATCAGTACTCTCACTCTCTGAGACTGAGTCGCTTTAGCTCATGATGGATACAG